>OZ010592.1:62940526-63335526 GCA_963932145.1 Acanthosepion lycidas | reverse complement strand
CACTTAGAGGTTAGCATTTGCCATGCTGATGGAAATTCAAATGTCAATCGTTTTCCTTCGTCTTCTTAATTCCTGTTCTTTTATTTTTCTCTCTCTTAATTCCTGTCCTTTTTTAATTCTCTCACACTCAGTAATCTCATGCGTCTTAGTGGCTTAATTACTTGTTACAGAAAATACGCAAACAGTATTTCTTTATCAAAGCACGAATGGCAATTCAAATATGCAAAAGAAAATAAGAAAAAATAAATAAAAACATGGAGAATAAGACAAGCAGCACCATATTACAGCAATAGCTTTAAACAATACAAAACTAAATACATGATTTAAAGGAAATAAACTTAAAATGACAAATAGATAATATACATAGAATAAATTTGGATATTCTGACTAGAAATAAACCCAGCCTATTTACATGCACATTTTCCAACCAGCATAAATAAGGAATCTAAATGTAATGACCGTAAATTAACAGTAATTCCCTAAAACTCCCCGTGACGCACATTACACAACCAATTTTATGAGTAGTAGCAATTGGTCTGAAGATCACATTGAAATTGATAATCACCATGCATTGTTGATTCCTATGTTCATTCTATCTAAAGAAGAAAAGACAACACACACACACACACACACATATATATATATAGTGTCTGCGTGTGTTTTCTCTCAACTATCAGAACGTAGTATCTGCCAGATCCTCTGACCGAGAAACCTACATTATATTAAGCAGGAAAAAAAAAATTGAGAAAAGCAAGGAAATGAGGAGGGGAAAATGAGAACATGAAGGAGAAAAGGTAGTTGTTAAGAAAGCTAGAGAAAAACAAAAATAAAATGAAAGGTGAAAGGGAAAATCCATATAGGGTGGTGCTGAAAAGTTCTTGGCCAAAACCACTTCACAAAATTTGACTAAATAACCAAACATCAGATTTTTTCTTTTTTGAATTTGTCCTTGATAGGTCTGCAATCTTTGCAGCAAATCCATGGTATATACGAGGAAAGACTGCTGACAAAAGAAAAAAACACAGGGTTGTTGGGAAAGATTGAAAGCATGTAGGGATTAAAAAAGGAAAACAAAGGAAAGAATAGAAGATATTTTTGTATTCCGTAACATTTTCATATTTTTATAATATTTAGATAAAATTATGGATCGGTAACCAAAGTTGGGAAGGATAAGGGAGAGAATGAGAAGATAGAAGAAAAGGTTGAAAGGAGAGGAATTTCATGAAACAATTTTAGTTAACACCCGTGAAATTTCCACGGGTTCAGTTTGTATGTTTTATTCTTGTTACTCAATTTGTAGAAGTGATATATATTTTATACTAGCTTAAAAGGCGCCCTATTGGAGGGCTCTTGATTGGGCCTTCGTCACAATAGGTAGGGGGGAGTAGATGCGATAAGCAACAATAAACCACAGAACTCAAAACTGATCACTGCATTTAAGTATTGCATTAATATTTAAGCTTACTTTTTAAAAGTTCAACGATAATTCTTCTGTTACCATTTAATTTAAAGACAATTTGATGTACGTAGGTCCTTACTTGCCGTATACACAATTATTTTTGTTTCATGGGTGACTTTCGTTGGATTTTGCAATTAATTTAAATTATTCCCAAATTTATTTCCAAGTTATAAAATATTGTTATCGGACAAAAATTTCGTCGTAAAAAATCAGGTAAAAACAATAGCTGAAGACAATGGCAGTCATGAAAACTTAGGAATCCAAAATTTCAGGATTGCGAGTCCGGAACCGGTCCGGTATGTTTTTAATTTGCTCACGGAGTCGGTCTGATTCCAAAATAGTATGATATGTTGGGCTACGGCTTTTAGGAGTAAATTTGAAAAAGTGTGACACACTGACATTTGTATTTATTATATAGATTTACTATAACGTTATAAAATTATTTGTCAGGGCAGAAGTGAACCACATTCTAGACACATGTCGTCGAGCGAGTGTTAATAGGTGAGCGACGTAACATCACCTTCAGATGTTTTGATGAGTATCTAAGTGTAAGGTAAATATTTATGATATTTGAACAGAAAAAGCAGATGCAGAGAAAATGTAGTAAACACAACCGGAGTGATAAGAAAGGAGAGCAAAACTTAAAGAAATATTCGACTGAAACGTATTCAGTTGGCTTTCATTAAACATTTTAGAAAATATACTATGTTAACTTTCTTGCTTTTCGCCCCCTTTTGCATATATATATATATATATATATATATATATATATATATATATATATATATATATATATATATATATATGCAATTTTTATATATATTATTTATATATTATACATGCGCAGTACTTATTGGAAAGTGCTCAATATCAGTGATAGAGCGAACACATTTAGTTGGATTGATGTGAGTTTGGGACCCTGGGGTTCATGCTCTTTGCGATTGTCAGACAAACTGATTAATTTTGAAATTTTGGGTTTATTTATGGTGGCTTATATCGGTGTTTTTATGGTAATGGGAGGAAAAATTCTCGTCGGAACGCCACTCATACGTACGCAGACAATCATACACGCACGTTCACGCCTAGCAGTTCACACAAGCAAACACATATGAACAGTGTGGGACTGGGGATATATGCGCATCTATGAGTCGTTGCGTTCATACGTACGCAATTAGTCTCTGTATTCAATGTTGGATTGTGTAGTGAAATTCTTTCCAGTTGGCAGTGTCAACCCATAGATCGTTCGAACGCCCATGTCAAAATTAGATTCATCTTTGTTTTAAATGCATGGATAATTTTTGAATCTATGAATAAGAGGTCGCTTTTATAAAGTTCCTTTTCAGCATTCTTCGTTTCTCGGGTAGAAATGGTCAGTTTTCCATCGTATTCTTCTAGTCGTTGTCTTGTGTGAATTTTTCACACAATTGACAGGTAGGTTTATAAGCCTGTATTTTCTAGCAATTCTTCTTTTGGATCAGGGTCATCTTTGTATCTTCATATTTACAAATATACTTGGTTCTTTCAGATTTCGTTGTAGTTTATGTGTTATCCTTGTTGAATAAGAATATATGGTTGCTCGCTACGGAGATGATTGTGACAACTTTCCACAAATATCTAGCTAGAATTATTCTTAGTATTGACTTTATTATATTGTCGTCTTTATAGCTTCATTTCCCGTTCACCACTTCGATAATCATAGGCTATTTCGACTTTCATATTTCCCCAAATTTTTTACAATGTTTAGATCAAATCTAGATGAGGCGATCTGCACTTCATGCATTTACATATTCACATCAGATTACTAGTTGCCGCTGGAGTATACATAAATTTTCGTGGCAAGAATCTTGTGCAGTATCATATTGAAATTCAAATACTCTACCCCGAATCATTGACGGTTACAATTTGCAGTTAAGAAATAGTAGATAAGTCACCTGCTCTCTGTGGATCCAAACACATCTAAAGTGATGTTCAGCTATACATTCTTCAGAGAGTATCTTCCGACTTACTAAAGGGAGTAAGGTGAGTAGTAGGCTGTAATGTCTAAGGAACAGACGGATGCAGCTATTCATTTAAAAAATAGCGTTAAGTCCTTTTACAGGAATCTTTAACGCGAAAATGTCAAACTAACGAAGAAAGAATCCGAAACTGGGTGAATTTTCTACCAACAGAAAGGACAGTGGCCAAAACATTAAGAATAAAGATACTCGGGGCGGGGGAGAGTGTATAAAAATTTATTTTCACAGCAGAAAAATAACAATCCACTAGACAGGCCAGTATGCATCTGCTGATTAAAAAATTCACCCTTATTTTAAAACAAGTAGATACTAAATTAACTCTACAAAATCCAAAGTCGTTTATGTCACCGTTGATAAGGATGAGATAATTGTATCATTGTTGTCTGGTGTATTTTCCACTGGGGAATGTTTATTAATCGAATGCTGATTTTCAAGCTCAGCAGACAGGGCCTTCCCATTTAAAAGA
Organism: Acanthosepion lycidas; assembly: GCA_963932145.1. Taxonomy (NCBI): domain Eukaryota; kingdom Metazoa; phylum Mollusca; class Cephalopoda; order Sepiida; family Sepiidae; genus Acanthosepion; species Acanthosepion lycidas. Next base: position 63,331,586 of record OZ010592.1, on the reverse strand, counting down.
TGAGCACAACAATATTCACCTTTACCTTTCAGCCTTGTACTTGACAAAACTTTTTTTTAGCAAATTTTCATATTCATAATGACATAATGTTAAAAGAAAACGGAAATCTCGCTAAAATCAACGGTTTGAAAAAGTCAAGATTTAAAATTTCAAAAAGAAAAAGATAAAGGAAAAATTTGAATACTAAAAAAAAGAAAAAGAAAAAAGGAAGATGTAGTTATATATTCATTGGGTTTAGGAGGCACATTTACAGAACTATTTCTACATATACATTGGCGAAAATGGCTGTCACGCAAAATCTCATTTATCGAAATTTCTTGAATTAATCGAGTTTTGGTTTTAAAGCTTCTGCAAGGTTTCCAGAAATGTTTTAATAAATAACGCTAATATCTATATCTAAAGATTACATCTCAAAATTAAGTACAGTATCAATTATCTTTATTTAAATTACGCGGCGCGTTTCTAAATTGACTAAAATAAAAACGAAGGAGAACTGAAATGTTTTTTCTCCAAAAGCTGACCAAATGACCAAACATATGTTTTTCTTTTTTTGTTGAAGGTCATCTTGCTCGGAAAGAAAACTTTGCAGCATTTCTTCTTAGAAAGATAAATAGATCGAAATGTGGTGAAGCAGATCTAATGAAAGTCTCCCTGACACGTTAATTGGCTAATCAACACAAAACGAAGTTGATTTTATCGAATAGGATTTGTTTTGGCTTAAATGAACTTGGGCGTTGATGTCAATGTTTGAGTTGTTTGAGCACATGTTCAAGTGATCAAGGTAAAAGGCGTTTAATTGGCTTTACTGATTCTTTAAATGATTGTACCTTATTACCATTACATAAAACACGTGCAATATACACGTGCTCCAAATCATGAACACCCGACAAGGACTTTTTACTTGGCCTAACATTTAGTGCATATTTTTCTTCTTATAATTGTTAGAAAAGACTGATTGAACTTTTAGTGTAATCTTTACTGCGTACATTTCGTGTTTATCGCCGCATACTCTAATATAATATTTTTTCGGTATGTTTTTTTTGTGAGGGAGCTCCTTTTCAGAACTTTCGACTGAGGAGTAACAGGGTCCTTTGCTAGCTTTATGTTGAGGGTGGTGATGAAATGGATATTGGACAGCATGGAGGAGAATGTTTTTGCTTGAAGGGGAAGATTTTGGGATAAAAGGATGAGGCTGGAGATATTTCAGTCTTTTTCGCTTGCCAACATTTCGTGTTGTTGACTTTCAAAAATCTAGTTTTTTTTCACAGAAAGCGTCAGTGCGATACTAACACAAAGAAAACACAGAATAAAGTGGCATACAAAAACCAACAATGTTCTGTAACGCTGGGAAAAAAAAATGCTAAAAATCGAGGCACAAGACGGAATATTTATTAAATGTTCTGTAATCGGAAGTATTAAGAAGCGTACGCAAATTTTCATACTGCTTTCGATGGATGTTAAACTCATCAGTCCATGGTAATCGCAAATTGATAGGACACTTTACCTGACCATACAACTTAGATTTATTAAATTGTGCAATTTTAGCACAAATGCTAAATCGCATTCCAGAGGGTAACAGTTTTCAACTAAAACCTGAGTAATAAACTCAATTTCTGAATTTAATTTGGCTTTGGAACAAATAATCATGGATCGATGAATCAAAGTCTAGATCAAATCGTTATGACAAAGAGTCGCAACGCCTTTAAAATCTAGTAAAATTCCGCTTATGGTGTACAGAAATGAGAAAAGTCGAGTTTGATCCGTGTGCCAATACGTCAAGAAAAGTAAAAATGCAAAGTAATCTTTGAATTATACTGCTAAATACTGTTCCCCCTATTTTAGTCCTTGTGCACATATTTATGTTTTGTCATCGATTGATTCTGAAGAGCATGGAGCGATAACCGGTTAATTCCCGTTTTTATTCCTCGTTCAGTTTACCATTTTAAAGTGAGTCATTTTTTCTTATCCTTGCTCTTCTTCCCACTTTGTTTTATATATTTTTGTATATATTTATATATACTATCAAAATGTCCGTTTTTAAAGTTCTAATAAAATTAAGCCCACCGTTGGATTATTTAAAACCGAATAAACAAATGCAGTAGGGATGAATCAGCAGGGAGTAAGCATAAGATTAGAAGAAGTCGAGCGGCAGGAACTAACTTAGATGTATTAGTGGCAACATAAATACAGCGGTAACAAGTTTATGATACAGTTCGTTTATAACATACTTCATAGTCTTGTAAATCGGAATGAATGATGCAAAGAGGAAAGACAAACGTACCTATAATGTAATACAATAGGATCCCTCCAGCTAAGCAACTGCCCTAAATCACTGCTAGAAGGACTTTACAGATGACGCCATAATAAAGGCGTTAAAAATGATTTCAATGACAGTAGAAAAAGCTATACAAGATAACCAATATGAATTGGTGGAAAAAAACAATTGCAAAAGCTGAATGGAAGGGAAAAAATGCTGCAAAAAGGAAATTAAATGTGCACGAATGGCAACTTAAGGTGAATCTAGTTTTTCTTGATTCTTTTTTTACGGATTATCAACTCTTTGCAGATTATTTAAAGCCAGAAAATATATTTAGATGGAATTTTTTCTAGGAGATAATGATTTAGTGATAGAAATCTTACTAATTAACCCATATCTGAGGAAGAAAAGGTGAATTCATATCTTTTCCCCAAGAGTATTTGGACGTAAGTGAATATAAAAAACGCAACTAGAATTGGAACTCGGCCCTCCGATTAACAATTCTGAACCATTATCTATTACACCACACGCACATCCAAGTTTATAACACCTGGTATTCTCGAGCGGTCACCCATCTAGATAGTGATCAGGATCGATGTTGCTTAACTTCGGTGACCGTACGAAAGTGGATCTTGAAAAACAGCTGAAATTCCCAGAATATCATCGAAACAATTCTTCGCCCAGATAATATCAAAAGTTACTAGTGTGGTAAGACAAACCGATTACCTCCCATTGTATTATGATTTACATAAATAAGTCATGCTGTCTTAGTCAAATGGCAAAACTCTTCAGTTACGTTCAATAAAAGCACATTAAGATGAATTAGACTCCGAGTTTTCATAACAATTTATTGAACGTAATTATGGACAAATACCTTAAACCAGAACGTTTTGACTTGGACTCTGCAGACCCGTCTTCGACTGACGCCTGGCAATATTGGAAACGATTATTCAAAGGATTCTTGCTTACACTGGAAAACAATTCATTCACTCCTATTACTGATAAGAATACACTTAACCTGCTAATGCATCACGTTTCCATATCCGTATATACCAATATTTCTTTCTGCAAAACTTACCAGAGTGCCATAGATGTTTTGGATGGAATTTTTGCAAAGAGGCCAAACGTAATCTTTTCCCGGTATTAACAACTACCCTCCAATCCCCTGAAGAAGGGCTAGAACAGTATCTTCAGCGTTTAAAAATCTAAAATCGAAATTGCGACTTACAAGCGACCACAGTAGGTCAAACAAGGACTCCTTTGTAAATGGATTAGAGTTGGACTATATCAAAGATTGCTGGAAAATAAATAACTAGATTTAGCTACTGCTCGCAAGCCTTGGAGATGGCAGGAAAACAATTTTGTTCGTACCTACAAACAAGTGTTGCAGAGGCCGCACGAAGTACGCACTGTACTAGTAGTCCACCAGTTCAAACGGCACAAACAGGGGAAAAGACAATGCTCTACGACAGACATCCTCATTTCTGCCCCATCCTTTCGCCAGTTCAAAATCTTCTCATCCCAGAAGACACTGCATACACTGCTAGTGCTGCAGTCAGACCAAAATGTTATTTTTGTGATCTCAAACTACACGCCAAGTCGTGTTGTCCATCAACTAAATGCCACAAATGAGGGAAAAAGGAACATTTCTCTAAGATTTGTTGATCAAGTTTTTTTTCACCTGGTTCGAATGCTTTTATTGCGACTAGTATCGTATCAACTGCAAACCCTAAATGTCTTTCAAAGGCTATATCAACGGTAAAAATAAATGCTCTAGTCGACACAGGAAGATCAGAGTTTTATTAGCGCTGATATTGCAAAAAGAAACATATTTAAAATCGTACATTATAATAGCTGGCTATGGCGAACGCTTCACCATCTTCGCAGGCTAGAGGATATATTTTGGCCAACCTAGTGTTGAATCAAACTAACTACACTAAGCCCAAATTCGTCGTGATGCCAAATATATGCTGCGATCTCATACACGGCCTTGATTTCTTCAATCATCATTCTAGTATTAATCTCCCTTTTGGGAGCCCTAAACCGGCGTTGAACATCTTTGGCTTGCCCACTATAAATGTACAGTACCCCCTCTCTTTTCGAAAACTTAACCAAAAACTGTAAGCCAGTGGCCACCATTCTCGAAAATATTCTCTTGAAGACAAAGCGTTTATTCAAGCAGAAGTAACAAGAATGTTAAGAGAAGGAATAATCGAAAAAAGCAAATCACCATGGAGGACATAAGTGTATTAATAACATTCTCTGATAATAATAATTAAAAAGGTTAGTTATAGACGAATCCCAAACTATAACTAGGTACACACTCCTGGATGCATACACTATGCCTCGTATAGACGAAATGATAAACCAGACCGCCAAATACAGAATATTTAGCACGTTAGACCTAAGAAGTGCTTACCATCAAGTAGCTATGGACCCTAAAGATAAACCTTATATGGTTTTTGTAGCCTGCGGACGACATTATCAGTTCCGACGGATTCCGTTTGAGGTTACTAATGGGATTTCCAGTTTTCAGAGAGTCCTCGATAAAATAAATATTGAAGAAAAACTACAAGGCACATTTGCCTACCTAGATAATGTGACAGTGTGCAGCCATGACTGGGCCAACCACAATCACAACCTGAAACGATTTTTGGCGGCTGTCAGGAAATATAATTTTACACTCAACCATGACAAAAGTTCTTATGTGTCGACAACCATCAGACTACTTGGATATATATTGTGAGTAAAGGAATCATGAAGCCGGATCCTGAACGGCTAAAACCACTGCTAAAATTACCTATTCCCGACACTACAGCCGCCTTGCGTCGAACCATGCTTATGTTCCCTTATTATTCTCAATGGATACCTTCCTTTTCTGAAAATAAAAATACACCCACTTACGAAAATTACTAAATTTTTTTACCATTGGATTCTCCCGAGGAACAAGGCCCCCATAGTGACGATTCAGAGATCGACACCAGAACAACTCCCTCACAACGAAAACATGCTACCACAGACTCTGATAATCAGTGTTCAGAATCAGAGCGTCCCAATCCAAGAATGAGACGAAAACAATATGAAACGAAATACTTGTGTGAATATTCTGGTAACATCTGAAAGCCCAGATCAGCTGCCACCAAGACGATCCCAGAGAATTCTCAAGAGATCTAGTCACCTAGATGATTTTTTGTCGGACTAGGAGAAAACAGAGCCGGGGAGACCGTGGTAAGACAACCCGATTACCTCCCCTGTCTTATAATTTGTATAAATAAGTTACACCGTCTTAGCCAAAACGGCAAGACTCTTTAGTTATTTTCAATAAAGGCACATTAAGCCGAAGTAGACTCAGTTTTCATTACAACCAGGAAATTATTAATATATGAATTATCACGAGAGGGAAATATCTAGAAATAAGTGAGAATTGCAAAAACAAAGATTCACATTCTGGTGCCAAGTCACATAAGTTGGATGTAGAGGGAAATATTTAAGCACAGCTCTAAATATTGGCCTTGTATCGTATATATTTATGCAATAACTATTTTCACATGGTTTGGGATGATAATTGGTTGGTGATGATCACAGTTTGCAATTGGCCTGATTTTGCTTTTGCAGTGAGAAAGTGTTAGAAAAAAAGTCTCTATAACATGGGAGTTTAGAAACTGTTACGTTTTTGCGTTTATAAACTATTTATGATATTTGTGTATTTTCGATTTTTATAAATGTAGTCAAAACTGTAAATCAAAGTGAAACGTTCTCGATATAAATATTTAGATTTTCATTTTTCATTTTTTTCTTCATTTTAAAAAATTATTTTCAGCTTAGACGTGGACATTCTGCAGATTTATGGGGAGGAATGGGCCATTTCTCTATCGAACTGGTTAAATGGTAAGGGCGGATCTAACGATATGATCGCTTTAGCGATCATATCTTTTTCTATTGATGATTGCCTAAGATTATTTGCATAAGTAAAGAAAATTAGAATTCAAACTCATCTGAGCCGCACATCCATTACACCGCCCGCGTGTCCATGCTTAGAGCACTTGGTATTCCTAAACGGTTACCCATCAGACACGACATTACTCAACTTCGGTGATCGAACTCGAATCTATGTTTCCATGTAATATGGCCGTAAGCATAAAAAATTGATTAAAAGCAAATGTATCTCGGTTATTTTTCTTAATTTATAAAAAAAAGTCACTGTTCTACTAAAGACTAGGTCGGATTAAATAGTCAAGGATTTATTTTTCTTCAAATTCAGTCAATTATTTAATCATTTCTCAAAATCGAAAAATTTAATTTTTCTATATCCTCATTGGGTTGTGAATGAAATTCGCCAGTGAAATTAGAAAAATAGAAAAAAACTCTGCTCACACTTTTTTAATTTCTGTTCATAAATTTTACAAATTTTACAAGAATAAATTGACAGATTTCCTGGTTAAAATGTCGTTACGTCCTTAGCCACTATGTTCTCTTGAAGATTTGATATTAGGCATTATTCATCTATACATGGATCCTTAGAGATAAAATAACTTTTGACAGGAAATAGAGTAAGAAGGTATAATCTAATATCTGCCTTGGAAAAATGTTTGAAATATCGAAATTAGGCATATCGGAAAAGACATCCATAGCTCGTAAAATAACTTGTTAGAGTAGACTTTAGGGTGGTGGGCATATATTATTTAATATTTAACTATTATTTTATATTTGCATATATTTTAACAACTATTACAGTAATTGTCCAGGAGAAGCATTCATATATTAAATTTGATTTTTTTTTAATGAGTTTTTGAACTATTTTTTAGAAATGTATAACACTGTAGCGCAATCAAGGATTCTCGCACGTTTTTAATATGTCTCTTCTTAATTGACTATTATTACATCTTCAATAGAAGTTTAAGATGAGTTGCATTGAAACGGAACAGGAAAAATGTGTGCCATTTACTTATTTGAAAGTGACAGTAGCATCTTATCTAAGACAAATTTGAATACGATTTGCTGTACAAATTGTCTCATCAGATACAAAATCGTCAATTATTTTTTTCTAAATTCCATGTTTAAACGTTTCCTCGTCTACAGTTAAAAGAATGTGGACTTTCTACTATTGATGTGACGTAGGATTGAAGCAAAACTTGCGGACTGACAAAAAACAAAAAAAAAAACAAAAAAACAAACAAAAAAAACTAGCTTAAGTTTGACAATGACGCAATCCTACACGATCCTTTACATTCAAACCTTGCGTCACTAAACAATGACCTCGATCTTCTGGCATAAATATTTGCTGTCGATTTCTGTAGGTGCCCAGGTGTCAGCTGGATGACCGACATTTTGTTTCAGTGGCATTGAGAAAAAGAAAACGGAGAGAGCGGGATGAGAATGAGTGAAGTTGGGTGAACGCAGAAATCCTTCCGTGTCATACAGATAAAAATCACTACGCCTACGAGTGAAGAGGTCTAATGTTTTGACTTTTTCCTTCCGGATAATTTTTTGCCAGGCAGCGAGTCAGTTGCTTTAGTGCAATTTGCATCACATACATTGATAAAATTCACTGAAATATTTTACATAGATCGACCGAACATGTATTTTGCCTAACTGAAAGCAAAATGTTTTTAGAAATTTATAAAAAAATCTGGGAATTATCTGATTTAAATTAAATTTTCAACTTTTATGAATGAATGAATTTTATACTGAATGGATTTTATTAGAAAACTTGAAATATTTTTTTTATTCCTTCTTTCAATATATAGTGAATACATTTAATACTGGGCGTTGATAAGAACTTTTTAAAGTTTTATAAAGAAAAGAATCCATGAAGATATTTCAATAAGGAAATTATGCAGTATAAACAGTAAACTTCTTGAAAACTTGAATTATTTTTATAAAGTTTTATGACAATGAAACTAAATATTTTTATGGGGATTTGGTGCTTAAACATTTTGATTTGACAAGAAAAAACACTATTCACACTTTGTGAAATTTACTTGTAATTTTTAAATGTGATTTTGAACTTCTTCCATTTGATTAGAAAATATTTTTTGTTCAAAGATGCTTGACGAATTGAAAAATGTTAATGTCATTTTTGAGTGAATTATTTTTCTTTTTACAGTTGTTATTCTTTGTACGTAAGATCAAATAGAAAATAATTCTGACATCAAAAAAGTGAAAAAATAAAAAACGCAATAGGTAAAATATAACTTCATTTTTTTAAATCATTATTATATTATTTTTAATATTATTATAATATTTTTAAAAGTAATATTATTTTTATATTACTATTATAAAAATACACATTTTCATTAGAAAATGTTTCATAAAAGCAAAATTATAGGAATTTAGAACCTAAGGATGCTACATCAATGTGGCCATCTTGAAAATATAGCAAGAAATTAATCGATTGTCAACACTCTAAGCGTATGTAAAACTAGGTGGGAAAGTAATGTGGATTTCGTAAGCAACAACTGGAACAAAATGCGGACAGGAAGAAAAATGAAAGACGTGTAGGTAATGTTAGACAATGATATGAAGAAATGTGTTCTGGGATACTGTCATCTCTCGGACAGAATTATCATAGTTTAACTGAAAGGGAATCTCTTGAACATAGGTATTATTTATACGCACTGACAGAAATAAGCGCGGAGGAATATATTGATAACTTTTACTGTCCACTGGACAATACCAAAACTCACTTGTAAAACATAGGAAATCTATCTTTATGGGAAACCTGAATGTCAAGTTTGGAAAAGAACGAGAAGTTGAAAAAGTTGGCAAGTTTGAAATAGGAACTCGAAACGAGCTGGAGTAAAATGGGTTCTGCGGTGCAGAGCAAACGAATTACCAACACCTGCTTTTTCGGGAGCATCCTAGACGCCCGTGGGTGCAGGGAAGCCCGGGAGAAAGCACGAAGATCCCAATTAATTACGTAACTTCTAGGTTCAGAAACAGTTTTACACTGTAAAACATACCCAAGTGCCAACTGCAGGAGTGATCATCTTCTAGTCGTGTGCTACGTCAGAGTAAAATCACGGGAATTAAGACTAAAGTAACACATAAACTGCAATACGACAGACGCCTCAATGATTCAAGTGGCAAAGAGTAAAAAACAAATATAATATGAACGAACCTATAAACCTAAAGTGGAAGGCGTTGAGAGAATCATTAGGAATGCCGGTGAATGAGATCATTCCAAGAAAAAGAAAACAAGGAAAGGAAGATTGGATAATAGATGAAATAAAAGATATATAATAAAAGGAAAAGAAACGGGATAAAAAATTAACAAGACAGAAGGTGTACTCAACAACAGACCGCATAAAATCAAAGGAGGCAACACTGATAATAGAAAAAGAAAATACTCCAAAAATGGAGTAGTGATCTATTTCAAGATTAGAAAATTATGTATTTATCTTTTAAGTTTTGGTTCACCGTCTTTCAATTTGTGACAAGTTTTTAAAAGGGACGATTATGAGGAGTAAACTGCTATTGTTTGACCTGAGAATGTCTTGAGAGGTGGAATATAACTTGCTGTGTTCAAATGTTTTTACCATATTTTAAGCGTAAAGTAATATCTGAAATTTTTGTGAATTAATCCTTAATTTTACTAATTTTCTTTGAAAATTTCTAGTGCAGATCTGATTTTGAAACAGTTGCAAATTTCTTGTTAATTAAAAAATTACTAAAAATGTTTTAAAATTATTTTAAATGTGTTTAAGTTTTTTGTCCAATTTTTGGTAGTACCTAAATAGGATAAAACATTCTTTACTACGAATATTATGCGCCACCAAAAATCACGAACAGCATTATAACATTTCCAATGATGAGAAATGGTATGAACACAAATCACTAACATGAGGAGAAGATGAAATTGTTACAGTGCTTCGTGACTTCTCCATGCATACCGAGCGTAATATCTAGGCCAATAGATCAAATATAATAAGACTTCAAAAAGCCTGTGCTAACTCAGACATAGCCATCAAGTCTAATAACATCTCAGCAAAAGAATAAGAAAATTTTTAAGTATAAGAACTCGGAAATAGAAATTGCAAAACACGTGACCTTTATTCAGTAATAACATAAGGAATACTGAGAATGCTAAAAAAATATTGATAAACACATTAAGAAAATCTCAGAAAGTACAAGCATACTTATCAGAAAAAAACTCAATGTAATTTGCTCTTTAACTTTAAGAAAAAAACAGCAACAAAAAAACTCTTTACTTGAGGTAAGACTTGGTAAAGGATTGTCTCAAAGGGAAAATCAGATAACTGGAAAAATCAAGACATATAACTAATATTCTTGACAAAAGAAAAGCTTGAATTCAGAGGTCATACACGACGATTTCGAGGCATACACTTATTTTGCATAGTAGAACAGATTAACGAATCTTCTGAATTACTCTTTGATGGTGGAATTGTTTCGAGAATAAATTAGAATAACAAAGAAGAAATTGTTCAATATTTGGATGGGAAAAGGCTGTAATAATTAATAAACGATTTTTGGATTTGAAATTTAAGACTACTTGTAGGATACTTGCCCGAATTCATTTTCATTCATGAGGACTTAGTCCTTGCTGACGCATTTTGTCAATCGACTTATCAAGCCAAATTATAAAAAAAAATGTTACTAATATCCAAAAAGAGGCCGGTACAGGAGTGTCTTTTAAAATGTTTGAATTTCGTGTAAATATATAACATCACTTTTGTTTATCATCACTTGCCTTGATAAAGTTGGAAACGCGTCGGAAAGGACTAAGTACACACACACGCACACATAAACACACACACACACACGCATATATGTATATATATATTACATATAATATATAATATATATAATATATCTGTAATTTATATATATTATATATTTATTATATATATTATGTTATTATCTTATTTTCTATGCTTCATACCCATTTTGTAATCGTTTCTGAGTATCATTTTCTTTGAAGTATAACCTTAAGTAAGATATTATGCAGAATATACTTTTTCATATATTGTCATAACAGTCTAAACATACACAAAACTGCAAATATAATCACACTTTTTAGAAAAAATAAAACGGAATTAAAAATTTCATTAACTTCATCGTGTTTGATGCCTGATTAGCAAAATGCGAATAAATCCGATACATTGGAATTTTTCAAATTGCTACACACGACGACGATACATTTAGAGAAGATAAGATCTTTTTTCTAAAGATGTTGGCTTAATTTACTGATGAAATTTGAGCGCGGGTTTCAATTTTTGGAAACACTTGGAAATTTCGGATGTTTCTCCTAGCATGAAGATATGGTTAATAAAGATCCGCAGGTCGCAGCTCGCGGCTCAGATAGAAATGAAAAGGTAGATAACACTCAGATATTAAAATATGACAATGAGATGTTAATATCTGCCAAGTTTTACTTCAGTCATATACAAAGTTTACATATTATTCGGTTGCATGATTTCACAAACGACATTTGTTGAAACGTACATTTAAGAACCTATCTACTATATTTGCTCCTGTTTTTGTAAGCATGCAAGCGCTTCTCGATAAACACTGGTTGAGCTGAAAGTGATCCCTATGGTGGTGAGGAAACCAGTTAAATATGTTTGAAGGATAAAATTAACCAAATGGATAATGATGACGCAAAGGGAAATCTGCTTGTAATTAGATTTTCTTTGAATGAAAAAGATTTTTCATTTTTTTTAATATTTACTAATATGAAAATCATGTAGAAATAAAACCCTCTCGATATTTGTTATATTAGTTAGTTTTATATTTGTCGAAAATCACATGACTCCACGTGGAAGTGGATGAAAATGTCTTTTGATTTGAAAAGTTTTTAAAAATTACTATCTTACTTTAATTGTGCACTTCTAAGTTTTTAGTTTCGATTTATAAGAAATACAATTTAAATTTTTAAGGAAATATTGTTTCACAAATTGTATGTTGAATTTATTTCTTTGGGCTTTTAGCTCAAATCCAAGAGGGATTAGTGAATTCGGCATCTTTGAAAAATCTTAAATAGGTGTCGTCAAAAAGGATAATTAGAAGTCACGCATTTGCGAAACACAGGAACCTGACTGTGGAGATAAACGGAGGCAAATATTCTTAAAGTGGAAGAAAAAGAATAGACATAAAATAAAAAGCGGCGGTGAGATAGAAATCAAAGATGTAGTAACAGGAAAAAAAACAAGCAACAACAAAAAAAAAACAAAAAAAAAAAAAAAACCCACAAAAAACAGGAATTCGTGAATGACAGAAAACCAACCAAAATGGGAAACTGAAAAATCAGTGGAACTCAAGAATTTTATACACTGTGTGAGAAAGTGGGAGGAGGAGTGGAGGGAGTTAAGGAGGGGATATTTTGTTTTACTAACATTCCCATGGAAAATGAATCTAAGAATTAAAAATTTATAAAAATCATTTTCATATTTAAAGTTAATTATCAAATTCAATTACTTTTTGGATCAACTTATTTCCTATTTAGGAACGTACATTTTGCTGATGCTAATAATTTTAAGGTGTCTACATGCCTCAAATTATAACTGAGGTCGACGAAAGCAAGACGCAAATTAATTGTCGCCTAACTTCAGGATATGCAAACATATGCGCGCATGTGCTATAGATATGCACATGTGAGGGTTGTATTTTAATATGCAAATTAATGCGTTCTTTAAAATAAAATTGATATTAACCAACTGATGTTTGAAAAGCCTTCAAGATACGCTTATATATCAGTAATATATCGTACGAGTTTCAGCACAAAATTTCTCCGTATTAAAAAATATTTGTGAATTATTTGTGGGTTTCTGGTGTTATTATCGAAATTAAATTATTTAATATATTTCCTTTTTTTCATACTGGCATGATAAGTGTTGCTGTGGTTTCTTTTAGTGTGTGAAGTTTCCAGCCCCATATCTAACCGTTCTGAATTCATTTTCAATTAACAAATAGATAGCTTTACTATTTAGCCCCTACCCGAGACCAAATGGATTCATACCTTTCCAAAGGTTATAGAGGATATAGAATGTCAAACAACTAATATTAGCATAACTGATATTAGCTTTAACATTACTTGCATTGGTTTTTATTGCTTCCCAAATATCTTATTTGCTTGAATATTTGTATTGAATTCTCATATGCCACTCTTTTAATGAAACAAGATTTATTTCTAGAAAAGCTGTGGATATTCCACTAATTTAGGATCTTTGAAACTTTTTGGGGATGGCAAAGTGGACAATCAGTTTTGCAGAAAGTGGAGAACTATCTTGCATGATGTTACAGTGGTTGAAATGGAAAATAATAGTAAAATGTACTTCCCAGTATAGGGATTGAGCTCATAATCTTCAGTTAACCAGATAGACATGAGCTTTTAATGGAGATGTCACCATTGTTGACGGGAATCGGTTTACCCAATGGAGTTCTGAATTCTTTAATCTACCAGGATAGATGGTTGTCATTCCGCCATCCTACATTGGGATCTTCCGATTTGGATAGAAATTCTTTGCAGGTTACCCGGATCGACAATCACTTGATGAAGAGCAGAGTGCACTGCAACCGAAACGTTGTGAAAAGACAATGATACTTATATAAATACTGTTTACTATTATGAAATGTACGTAGCCAATTGAAAGTCGACCTGTCCGAAGAAGATATTTTGATCACTGGTGAATGCAAGCAACTGGAAACTTAAGAAATAAGATTTTGCTCACATGCTGAGGGTTGATGATTGTTCTTTGAATCGATGATAATCTGCCCGGAAGGAGTTTGGGATTCTGCAAACTTTCAACCTTAGGAGTGTATGCAATATCTTGTAGTTCGTGTCGTTTATAGTGAGTGTTTTTCTTCGGATTTCATTCACCTCTCTTGCGAGTCACTCTGCTTAGCATGTTATGATTTAAACACTCGTCTGGTCAATCTTACTATGTTCCACTTTATGATTGCAGCCCAGAGACTGAATGTTGCCATTTTTGCTTTTATTGGCATAAAATATGATCCTGAGCCGACTAAGCATAGAAATAAATACAATATGGGAACTAGTAATAAGGAGTACCAGATAATAACAACAAAAATTGCAATATGAGCTCTGGTAAAAATGGTTGCTGAAGACATTAGGCTTATAATACCCAGAAATTCCCACACAGATGTTTTTTTGCCATTAAACATGGCACGTGGAACTGGAACAGTCTACCCCAGTGAGCGAAATAAAGGGTTCAGTTCGACATTTCAATCACCTGAAAAAGGCCGGAACATACAGCGAAACGTTGTAATATATATGGCGACAAAGATTCGGACAATAGTCTGAATAATGTAAATAATGTGCAAAGCCTCCAGTAGACTTTTTCGGATATTGAATGAAACAGTTCTTAATATCATATTTTATAAATACGTATTTATTTTTATTGTTGATTTTGTGGAACCAAGAAATGCACTTATAAAATAAAGCGTTAAGGTGGTCATTCGAAAAATATTGCCTGATGAGACCGTGCACATGTGTATTGAGCACTTTTTAATACTACTGTTTCCTGGTCTAACCATTAACCTTATATATATATATATATATATATATATATATATATATATATATATATATATATATTGTGTCACACGGTGCACCAGGTATCTGTATTCGGCTTTTCAAAAAGTGTGGTTGGTTCTGCACAAAACCTTCACCACTAGAATCAAATGATTTGTGCGATAATTTACCCATCGCGCCATGTATATATATATATCGTGCGATAATTTACCCATGGCGCCCTATATATATATATATATATATATATATATATATATATATATATATATATATATATATATATATATATATATATATACAGGGCACGATGGGTAAATTATCGCCATTTTATATTTTTAATTTCGCTGCATTTAACACATTTTACTGACTGTTCCACCCATTTACAGGAACTAAAATTTAGCATTCGAAGTAAACAAATATGTTAAAGTGCCATTCTAGTTTTTAAACTAGAATGGCATTTTCAAATGTCTCTTACAAAATGTTATAGCAAATGCAAATAAATTTAATGTTTTCATTAATATGAACAGAGTAATTTCAAGCACAAGATCACATTGCGAGAATCTTGCGAGTATCACGCGAAACGTCAGAGGTTGTCAGAAGTAATTCATTAGGATGAATTCATATTTCTCTTGCGTTACTAGAATTTATATAACGGTCTTGAATACAATTATCCATTCTTAATGCAATCAAAAACAAAATGAACAGACAGAAAATGTATTGTGAGACCGGAAACTACCTACACAATAGACTCTTCCAGGCCTATATTAAGTAGGCGACATAGCACTCTACAGAGAGTGATAGAGAGTGATAGAGAGTGACTAGTACGACTACCAGTGTTGGACACTAACTTATAGTAAGCTCTGCTTACACTATCTCTGTAACCTGTTGTTAATATATCTTTCTTGCATCTAATCCGTGTTCCGTGCTTTATTTCTGTGGGCCCAACTTTGGCACCCACATCAGTGGCGACGAGGATTCTAGAAGCGCACTCAGGGCGAAACTTAAATACCTTAACAATCCCACATCTGGGTCGATGAAGAATTCTAGAAACGCATTCAAGTCGAAAAACCGCAATTCCTTGCCAGTCCCACAACAGTGGCGACAGAGAAGATTCGAGAATTTCGTTATCACCGTACCAATAGCGATATTACTCGAAAAATACACAGAAACTCCACGCGTTCCAACACCAGTGTTAAACGAGAAATTAAGCTGGTTAATTAGCGATTTAAACGCAACACCCAGCGTCTACATATATTCCAATACCAAACGCCAATAACAAACTAGCGATTCGACATCTACGAAATATTAAATTCTGTCCAATACGAAAACGATTTCTACACACCCACACACACAGAAAAAACAGTTGTTCGTAAAAAAAACTGACAACACAAGTACTACCATTCTACTCAAGTTTTCGGAAAAAACTATCGAAAATTTTTTTTTATGTAACTGAGTTGAACTCGGGCATAAAATTATTCTCCCCTCAAATTCACTGAGGTGAGTTTTCTTCTTTTTGTACCTCGATAAAAAAAATACATAAGTGTGGTGAAAAATTATTCAATTACGTTAAAATTAATGGAACCACGGAAAAAAAAGCTAAACACACATAATTAGTTTAGTTTAACTATTGTCTGTCCATATTTTTTTTCTGTAAAAAAAAAAAGAAACAAAAATCTATCAAGATTTTTTTGCGTACCTCCTCTTAGTACACGTGTGTCAAAGCAACAAAAAAGCGCTGTCATTTTTAAATATGGAAGATTTGCAAAAAGTAATTGCCCAAATGTTAAAACTAAATATGGACCAGCAACAAAAATCAGAAGAAAGACAACAACAACTATTTTTGGAATTACATAAACAACAAATGGAATTCCCAAAAATTACGCTTCAGAATGCTGAACTACAACAGAAACAACTTAAAGAATTACTCATAAATGCATTAAAAGGCTCAAACTCTGAAAAAGATGCAATATTCTCCCAGAGTACAATTTACAATTCAATAGAAACCTTTGAATACGTACCAGAGGAAGGCAAAACGTTCCAGGCTTTTTACAGGCGCTACGAAGATATTTTCAACGTAGACTGTGAACAATGTCCCAGTAAAAAAAAGGTACGTCTACTATTGAGAAAACTGGGAACTACAGAACATAGTAGGTTCGTAGACTTCATACTACCCAAGAAAACGACTGACTTGGATTTTTCAGAGACGATTAAGCTCCTTTCGAAACTATTCTGGCCTAACACAACCTTGTTCCACAAACGTTGGAAATGTCTGAACACAGTCAAAGACAACCAGCAAGATTTTCTAACGTTTGCAGCATCGGTGAACAAGCTCTGTAATGATTTTAAACTAGCCGAACTGACTGCTGATGATTTTAAGTGCTTAATTTTTGCACAAGGTCTAGTATCTGCAGAAGACGCCGAAGTCAGACGACGGGTACTGACTAAGCTTGAGAACGAACAAGGATTGACTCTCCAAAAACTGGCAGAAGACTGTCAAAGAGTAATATCTGTAAAGCGTGACTCAAACACTATCGAAGAATCAGGTGTGACTCAGATTAATAAAATCAGAAGTAAGTCTGCCTCCTATTCCCCTCAAAAAGACAAAAGGCAAATCTCATGTCCTAAATTACGCAGTAACCAAAACTCAAATAGGTTAAAGAAACCGCCCGGACCATGTTACCATTGTGGTAAATGGCATTGGATGAAATTCTGTCCAGTTAAGAACAAAAAATATTGCAAAAATTGCAATAAAAGTGGGCATACTTTAACTTCGTGCTGGTACGCCAACAGAACGAGAAAACCCCAAAATAAAATTAGGCCAGCTCAATCTGACAATATTTTTGATAGGAATTTAAGAAAATATGTAACAGTGGATATTTTCAATAAGTCCATTAAATTCCAGCTTGACTCGGGTTCTGATATTTCAACCATTAACTGGCGTACTTAGCGAAAATTGAACAAGCCGACCTTATTAAAAACGGATAAAACAGCAAAATCCGTAACTGGCGAAAATATTAACATTTTATAGCGAGGTAATACTTACAGTAACACTAAATGGAGTTACCAAAGAGCTCAAAGCCTACGTATTAAAAACTTCAGACAACTTATTTGTAACTGATTGGATAGAAAAATTCAATCTTTGGGATTGCCCAATGAGTACATTTTGTCGCAAGAGAGAGGGCTCTCAACCAACTTTTAAAAAAGGACAAACCATGGTCATTGACCACGGAATGCCAAGACGCATACGAGAGGATCAAGAAAACTCTTACTTCAGACCTCTCCCTCACACATTTGGACCCTAGTCTCGACATCATAGTCGCAAGTGATGCAAGCTCGTACGGCATAGGCGTTTGCATATTGCATAAACTGCCAGATGGTTCGCGAAAAGCTGTGGCTCACGCATCAAGATCTCTACTTCCAGCTGAGAAACAATAAATCCCAAGAGGAAAAAGTATTCATAGTTTTATTTTTCTCTCCTTTTCAAAAAAGAAAACTCTTTGGAAGGGGGGTATTGTGAGACCGGAAACTACCTACACAATAGACTCTTCCAGGCCTATATTAAGTAGGCGACATAGCACTCTACAGAGAGTGATAGAGAGTGACTAGTACGACTACCAGTGTTGGACACTAACTTATAGTAAGCTCTGCTTACACTATCTCTGTAACCTGTTGTTAATATATCTTTCTTACATCTAATCCGTGTTCTGTGTTTTACTTCTGTGGGCCCAACTTTGGCACCCACATCAAAATGAAAGCAAGTTAAAGCTTAATATGAAATCTAATCGGAGTACTTGTATTTTATAGAGTCTAAGAACGATTCTCTTTATAAAATGTGTAGTTTGTGTTCACTTGTAAGAGAATCAATTTCACTGTCTTTCTTGTCATTTCTTTGATGTTCGCCTTGACAACAATAAGTCTCTTCTTCTTTCCTCTTCTTCTTCTCTTCTCTATCTCACGCGCTTTTACCGTTCGTCCACCGCAGAAAACACACACTCGTCTATGTGACGATCGTCGGTTCTAAAACTATTTCCACCTTCGTCGAAAATTTGCATGTTACCAGCAAAATCTCGTATTTAAATATTAGCCTTATGAACGGTCATTTTATTTCTCTGGATTATCTTTGTGACGGCGGTAAGTTGTATTTTTTCTTTATTTGCTTTGTCCATCAGTTCTCCAATCACAAAATGAAAGCTTCATATAAAACTAATTTGATATAGGGTTTGTTTCTAGTCTTTTTAATCAGAAAAGTGACCTTTTTAAATTAAGTTGAAATGAATGAAGTTTGTGATGTAATGAGAATAACATGAAAAACGAATTTTTAGTCAAAAGTCTTTAATCCATAATATATGATTTGGAGTTCAGAAAGCAAGATTCTTAAGTTTACAAGTAAAACAAATAAGTAAAAAGAAAAAGTTGGGGAAGAACCGGAAAAGCTCCAATTTTGAAATGAAGTAATCGAAATCAAGAGAAAACAGTGGGAATGTCGGAAGTTAGGGCTGGAAATAGAAACATGTAACTGGAAAATATGAAGACTGATATTTTTTGTTTCCTGGTACAGATATGAAAACGTTTCCACCTGGAAGTGTCGTCTTTCTCGTCTTCTGTTATTTGCTTTGTACTGAGAAATGCATACAGATTAATAAATCAAATGACATTTTCCCCAAGACTTGAACTTTCACAGCTGACGCCGATATGTATAACGTTGTCTTTGTGACATTCAATATATTTAGTTATTTTCAGTTGAACTCATCGCAACTTTTGTTAATTTATGATTTTTTTTAATCGTCCCATTAATATTTTCTCATTCTTCGCTTTTTTCTTTTTGCTACACTTAAAGCTAAAGAAAAAATGTGCAAATCATAGTAAGATTATTCGTTTATCGCATGGCTAACGACATAGGATGTGTGGTGGCCTAACGAAATTAATAAAATCTGCAGATTTATACAATTTCGTAAAATTTAACTTGTTTTTTTATAGTATTGTTTATGTTTATTGAATTACATATTAACAAAAATTCATGCGCTGATACTGTTTTTTCATTGTTTATAATTTTATTTGTTGTTTTATTTATTTGTTTTTTCATTGTTTATAATTTGTTACATATATGCACCAATAATATATGCGAATAATTTTACTGTTTTATCATTAACTGATTTTGCAGATCCAGTTGATAAAAATGACATTATCATTTTTTGTAAAATAAAACAGTTATTTGTGGCTCTTCAAGAAGAGAAAAATGAGCCTATTTGCGTTTGCCAAGTGAAACAACGCATGGCGATGTATAGAAACCAATCTATGATAAATGGTTTACATATTTCGACTTTTCCAATTAATATCGGAATTATTTTCTCAGATTTTAAGATTAAGTATTTTCAGATTTTCAGATTATTTTCATCTTTCTTTATTTTGACATAACGTTTCAAATGATTCAATCTTTTTTCACATGTACAGTACACCTTTATCTTTTGGTAACACTATGATTTTTATTTATTTATTTTTTTGCACAGTTACATTAGGTCAACAGTTTTTACAGAATTGAGTAATAAGCCTTTTCTCATTCTATGGCCTTGTTTATTAGAACTTTTTAAAGTGGTTCACAGCATATTGGATTCTAATATGATTCTGCAGAGAAAATAAAACTGTAACAATTAATTCCTAAATATGGGATGCTGGGAAAAATAAAAGTATATCGGCCGCAACATTTCGTGAAAAAAAAAGGTTGAAGACAATTTAAAATATATGAAATAATAAATATTTTATCTTAAAAAATACGGATGGCGCATCTACACTGTTGCCATCCTCAAATATATATATAAAATAGATTAGTTCCTATGAAGACCCGTAGTATGCGTTTCCCAAGTTATTGTGGGCGTTAGCTACGTCGGTATTTGAGCAGAGAAATAATATACTGTCTCCTGAAATTCCCACAACAAACATGGCGGACTCGGGATGTAAGTCTGCGTAAAAAATGTAAAGAAACAACAAGAACCAATATGTATATACAAACAAATGATGATTTATTGACAACAAAGATATACAAGCGACAAGGACAGTCATGTGCGTAACAAAAGAATGTGAAAACCTTTTTGGTCTAAAGTATGTGTAATGAGTGAATGTGCCTACGTACGTGTGCGTGTGTATGTATTGTTCATGCATTTCCCAAAGAGAAGCGCGTATTCCGCGACAGGTTACATGTTGACGAATAAGGTCAGAAGAAAATGAGAAATATATCGCAGATTATTTATAGTCCTGATAGCGCCCCCTAGTAGCATTTCGAAAATTAAGAGGAGGTAACCCGACACTATCAAAGTCACCATCGAAGGTTGATTTTAACGATAGCAAACACTTTTTATGTCTGGCAAAAGATTATAGAATTAAAACATTAATCTATAAATAACGAACATACATGGATTTATACTTAAATCTTGATTTAATCCTTCTTATTGTCTACAGAAAAGAACTGTTCATTACAACATTAGTTCAAACTTACAAGCACGAACTCGAATAACTTTTAACACTAAAACTTCTAAATTGATCTAAGTTGAAAAACTTTTGAGTATACCATCCATAAAAGAACTGTTTTCATGATTTACTAGAAAGTTTACCGAAAAGAATAAAATTACTTGGAGTCAGAACAGGTTTTTATAATCAAATTGCACTTAACGAGTAATGACTAAAGGCTGCATTTTCCTTAACGCGCCTCATAAATAATTAAAAAAAGCTGTTGCCTTTTCATTCAGCTTCTCATTTGCTTTTTCATTCATAGTTTTGTTTTCTTCTGTTTACAACTGAAAAGATGAAGCAGGAGAATTTGTGTTCATTATTTCAGAAAGCGACCAATAGATATTCTGCATCTGGAACGTCAATTTCTCGGTTGCTCAATGTGAATATTTGATGGCAAATATCCGTTCCATATACACTACGCTTCATTAACTAAAACGGTAAGACTATGGCATTTTAAAAGGCTTTTTGTGGTATTTAACTTGAAATTGTCATGTAAAAGGTTCTGAAGCAACATTAACAAAACCTAGAAAAAAGTATTTATTAAAATTTAATTAAAGCAATTACTAAAAATGTGATTGTCAAAAATTATAAGGAAAATGTGACTGAATAAATTAGTTTCTTCATTACGCATCCGTTTTTTTTTATGTGGCGTCTCCTTTCAGGACTTGGGCGATCATGGCTCGCCACAACTCCCTGTCTTTTGTAGTTTTTGCTATTTATCCAAATCCCTGTTCTACCATTCATTTTCACAAATTCGGTAGGTAGTTTATTCGCTGCTTTCCCCGTCTCTTTTGCCTTCAATATGACATGTGAGTGTCAAATTCTCTAATCCCTCTTTCCTCAGTATCCCTAGAAATTTCAATTGTATTTAAATATGTATCCTGTTTTTTTTTCATTTTCCTAAAACATCATCGTTGCTTCGATGTTCAGTTCATGGTATTCCCAGCATCCTTTTATAGAACCACATTTCTGTTGTGAGGAGATTGTACAACAATCTCTGCCATATAAGACCGATATTACCTAAGTTTAGTACTCTTTTCTTTGGTTTTAACGAAGTTTGTCTGTTTTTTAATACTTTGTTTAGCTTTTGGAAAGCATCTTTCGCTATTCTGAAGCTCTTTTGAATTTCCGTGTCGCATTTTTCGATCTGTTAAAACATTTCTTAGATATTTACATATTTGTAATTGTTTATTTTTCTGACTCCAAGTTCACATCTTAGGCTATTCTTGTTAACAACCATGTAGTCTGTCTTTAGACAATTGGTGTTTAATCTTTCTTCTAACTTTCTTTCTAGAGGAGTTATTCTAGTTTCCTTTCTTTGTCTGCTATCAACACTGTATCAACTGCATATCTTATGGTAAGATTGTAGCTGTCAGTAATTAATCCTGGTAGGAGTTCAAGAAGTCCGATATGAAGACGTACGCACCTTTCTATTTTTGTGTATTTTCTGAATTCTTTAAGTTTATAAACAAGCGAATAGAAATGACCATACATGACTATTAAGCGAGAAATTAGATTGACAAAGGTGATACAAAATGCCAAATGGGTTAATACTTATCAATGTAGTTTTAAATCAGCGACAGTAACAAATGATGACGTATAAATGGTAAACCTGTTATAGACAGGTCGAAAGAGATTTTTATCTTTTAAAAAAGTTACCTGGGTTATGAGAATATGTATTTTTATTAATTTTAATAATAACTCTTTTTGTTAATTTTTAATCTATTTTTCAGTCTTTACTAGCATGCAAATGGTTGATTAGGTATAGAAAGATTAGGTTGAGTGAAATGAAGGTGATTATTTATGAAGACCCTGCTTTAATTTTCATTTAGTGTATACGGAAAGTTTTTAAAAAAATTACAAATGTAAGCAGTCTTTCCCCAAAGCCGTTCCATCCAGAACATCAAACCTAAATCAAACATTGGTTTATAAGTAATAGAAATTTTTTGAGATTTGAATAATTTCACATCATAATCCATCGAGTCTAGAAAAAGAATCCTCAAAAGAATGCAGAAAGCACTGAACGGACCTTTCGTTTTTTTTTTTTTGCGTGGGGGGAGAATCATCAGCAGTGCGCATCCACTACTGAGAATCGAACCCCGACCGTTACGATACAACGAAAGCGTCATACCACTGGGTCAGTGGTATATATAACCCTGAGCAATAGTAATATATGGTATTTATCAGTATATTTGTACTTATACAAATATGCGACGCGATCTATATCTCTAACTGAGTGGATTTCCGGGAATTCTCGACTCTATGGATCACAGTGCTGGTCACAATTATTGGCACCTATGAAATTGTAATATATAATGTAGAACTTCCTGGAAAAAGAACAAAATCGAATCGAGTGAAACAGATTTGGTCTTTTCAAAATTTATGGTTGATAAAGCACAGCAAATGATAAAGCATTAAGTTTGAATAAAGCAATAGGAGGAAAAATAGAAATACTGAAAGATTACTGCGACACTGGTACTGGTACCCTTAAAATGGGTAAAACCATTTTGATTCGCCTGTGATAAATTAGAATCACCATTGATAAACTCAGTGCCCGCATGAAAGGAATTAGCTAATAAATGATGACTTCAATATTTTAAAAAGTCACATGTTATTCCCTGTTCCTTTGTCACAATGGGGAATTTTGATTGTTTTTACGGATTGAAGGCTATTTAAAAGCAGAAACTATTTTTAGATTGTAAGAATTTTTTGGAGATAATAATGATTTACTGATACAAGTCATACTAATTTATCAATAGTTGGCTGCGGAAATAGGTGGATCCATAGTTTTTCCCAAAGGTCATTTGCGCATAAGTAAATATAACGAACCTGACTGGAAATGGAACACGGCATTCCGATTTCCAATCCCGAGCCATTATCTATTACATCAACCACACATCCAAGCTAACCATACCTTGTATTCTCAAGCCGTCATCCATCTAGGTACTGATGGTCGTAGGAGAACGGGTGTTTCAACGTGATATGGTCGTAAGCCCACACTAGTGAAGTCAAAGGATCTACCTGAGAAATCTTCGAGGATTGGTGGAAACCACGGAGAAAAACACCACGTAAAACATCTAAAGACTTAAAAGTCAATCGTATAATTGTTTCATCACGTACTATACAGCGCACACTAGTATGAATTTATGGGTAAAGGCTAAGGAAAATTAAATTACTGTAGAAAAGACATAAAAAGAAACGACTGAACTTTGCAAAAGAGTACCTACAATGCTTCTGGAGAAAATGTTCTGTGGACAGTGGAAACAAAAATAGAGTTTCTTGGCAATGCACACCAACAATGTTTACAGACGGTAAAATGAAGCTTATAAGGAAAATAACACTACACCAAAAGTTAAGCATAATGTAGATTACTGGATGATTTTAGAGCAAAATGTGCTATCCAGTGTAAGAGAACTAGCCAATGATTATGTTTTTTTCCTCAAGATAAGTACACAAAGCACACATCCAAAAGCACAGAGGAAAAGCAATCAATGGAGTTTTAAACTGGCCAGCAATGAGTCCTGATCTCAATCCCATTAAAAAAAGTCTATGAGGTCAGCTGAAATGTGCCATTGTGGAAAGAAATCCTGTAAATGTTCAAGATTTTGAACAAATTGGAAAGGAAGAGTGGTAAAAATACAGCAGAGAAGTGCATGAATCTTATAAATGGCTACCGAATATTAAGCGGGGTGCGATTTATTATTGTCCATGTCATTTTTTCTTTTCCCTCTTTGAAATTATAATACGGAAGTTGAAAAATGTTTTTCAATTAAATTAATTTGGACAGCCAATTAAAAAATCTGATCATATGAATTTGCTTCTTCTCCACTTATTTCTGAAAATATAGCAAAAAATGAGAGTGTGCCAGTAATGGTGACCAGCACTGTATATTAATCTGTCTAGCTCTATGCATATTTCCGTGCACTCATATTTTGATGAAAGGACGAATGGTGTTGGTGCCAAGTTGTCCCTGAACAGAAACTTGTAACTCAACAAAAAGAAACAAAGCAAAGAAAAATGAAAAAAATTTTTTCTTTGCTTTTTGAAGGACGTCGGCAATTGATTCAAGATGCAGTAAACATTTTCTTGAGGCAAAACAGCTAAAAAAACAATGTTTCAGTAATTGACTAATGCCCTTCTAAAAAAAAATAAGAGGAAGCGAATGGGCCGGTAGAGAATGTTTGTGCATCTGGGGTGAGGTGGGTATACTATTTTGGGTGGAGTCCTTGTCCACGAAAGGAAGACAAGTGAATTGCTAGTGACATGGATGACTATTCCGGGCATAGGATAAAAAGTCGGCGAAACAATTAAATATGCGCAAAAGACCAATGTCCTGATACTACCCCCTCTCTCTCTGTGTCTTTATATATATATATATATATATATATATATATATATATATATATATATATATATATATATATATATGTGTGTGTGTGTGTGTGTGTGTGTGTGTGTGTGTTTTCAAACACACATGTATCAATTTAAAATAATCTTGTATAAAAATATAATAAAAATGACAAAACATTTCTCACCCTATACACACGCACACGCACACGCACACGACAAGTAAAGGAGAAATTCTTCTCTTGGTAATCAGCTGAGATATTTTTGAAATAATTCATTACAATTCCAAACTGAATGATTAAAGGATATATATATATATATGTATTTGATTAATTTTAAAAATTATTTGAATATAGGCAGCAAATTTCAAATAAATTTTATTAAATTCAAATGAGAAGCTCTGTCTGTTTATATTTTTATTATATTTTTCTAATATACGAATCAGTTGTCGCACATTCGAAACAAATTTGTTAGGTAAGTGTCTAGTTTTATGTTTTTGTTAGAGTCCTTTCGACCATTAATAGATATAGTCGAAAGAATTCTAACAAAAACATGAAACTTTGGAGAGTCTCTCAACAAATTTGATCCGGATTCTTAAATTATTTTTTCTATCTTGGCTGAATTTAATAAAACAATCGGGCGCTTAAATGTTTTCTTTGTGTTTTAGTTATTTACAAATTTCCAGCCCATCTATTATTCATATCTCTTCAGGAGAACTTCATTGTGAAAACTTTTAACTTACATTCTGCGAGAAAAAGGAAGGGGAATGAAAAATGGATTAGATATAATTTTATAACAGAAAATATTCAAATAGAGTTGAGCGTCCGAATAATGACAACACCACTAATCTGTTAAGAACATCGGAACTGTCTGTATGTATAACTGAAGAAAGAGTAATTATTAGGTTGGTGCAAAAATAATGACGTAATAATGTCGTTTTTTGATGTATTTTTAACGTCAATAAACGACATTATTACGTCATTATTTTTTGCACCAACCTAATAGTTAATTATTTGGTAGATAGCAACCGAGTTATTAATGTTGATAAAGGCTGCAAGAATGATATTAGTGCAAAGCACAAGTTGAACAATAAAATTTAACATCCTATATTTTTAAATGCGATTTTATTTGACCGAGAAATGTCCTTTAGAAAGCTGGACTCGTGACATTTATATTAATATCTTAGAAATGTTTGAACAACCTGACAGATTTGTCTAGGAAATATGAAGCTTGCTATTTCCGAAAATGTTTTGCTAAATCTCTCCCGAAGCCCAAAAAGAAGTTACATAAAAAAGGAAAGAATATTTTCGATGTTGTTCAGTCAATCTGTCAAATGATTGGATCCAATTAATCCCATATTTCTCAATTTCATTTCTAAAAATTAAGATATAAAGTTCAAAAGTTTCATCAATGAGTGAGCGACACTGTTGTGCACATCCAGAGAGAGAGAGAGAGAGAGAGAGAGAGAGAGACAGCGACAGAGACAGAGACAGAGACAGAGAGAGAAAGGTTCCGCCCAGAAACGTTTTTAGCTTCATTGTTAATGTGGTACCCTATAATAATGTCTCTAGTTATGTGGTAGTACAATGAAGGCAAAACCAAAAACATTTATCTTTACATTAGCTCAATGATTCTGATACTTACTGTGAATAGAAAGAGGAAAAGAAACATTGGATTTTGAAAATCTCCCCAAAAGCCTCAGTAGCTTAGTGTTGGTTGGTCCCATTTATTAAGAAAAAATAAAAGAAATTTCAAATACAATACCAACATGAACTATATACAACATTTACTGTTTGTTCCACTACGTTCTACCCTTTTAGGCAATTTCATAATTGTATCTTTCTCAGTTTTCCATGGAATTTATTTTTTTTTTCAGAGAAAGTAAGAGAATTTACTAAAGGCAGGAGAAAATGCGAATCAAAATATACAATATTGCCTGAATACTGAGGGTAAGTAAAAACTTCATTTAAGCTGCAACAATTATTATCGGGCCCTCCAATAAACTTACTCTCCGAAAACTTAACTAATTCCGGTCGTTTTTCGTCGACCATTGTTCGATTGAGAATTGAGGTCGCTTAAATGCATGAGATAAATCTGTTGGAATGATGGGAATACAGGTAAGGAACACCTTTTCATCTTTGCTTAGACGAGCTAAGATAGGACATGTGCGAGAAGAGGCTTGGCATGACTTTGAAGAGTCAACATTGATGGTCATTCCAAACCTGTCATTGAAACCTGAGGGAAATAATACCGGTTAACTAAATTTGATTTTGAAACGGCCTCCGAACTGCCCGGAACTGTCAATTACATAGATGAACCTCTCTAAGAATCTCTTTTAATAGTTTCGAGTTTATTTCTTCAATAGAATCAATTTTTGGAGCAAAAATATCTCCCTCACAGAACCTTTGTTGTGTGCCAGATAGCGGTATTAATTAAATCTCAAATAGTAAATCAAGCAAATCCATAATCAATAATTTTATACGCCGTCGATGAAACCTTTATACTATGATTGTTGGACACACACTTCAATAGCAAATCTGGTGTCGCTGCTAAAACTAACCTGGCTGTTAGTCTCGAAAAGAACCTCCAATCGGTTGTTGACTGGGACAGGAATTGGCTGGTTAACTTTAATGCATCAAAAACAAAACTGCTCTCTATTACTCACCACTGGGAACCATCCCTGCTACTCATTAAACTATCTGATGCTCTACTCCACAAGAGCACCTCTTTGCGATTGCTTGGTCACACACTTTTCGCCGATCTGAGATGGAATAATTACATTGAATCAATTGCTTCATCCACCGCCAGTAAAGTTGGTTCCCTGTGTCACGCCAAAAAGTTTTTCTCGCCCGATTCCATCCTTCAAATCTTTAAATCAACCATTTGCACCTGCATAGAATATTGCTGCCATATATGGCCTGGTGCCCCCGCTGTTCGCCTTAAGGTCCTCGACAAGATCCAGAGACGGATATGCAATTTGATTGGTCCTGATCTGGCATCTCGTCTCGAGTCACTCTCTCACAGACGTGCTGTCGCCTCCCTCTGTCTTTTCTACAAATACTTTCACGGTAACTGCTCCGACGAGCTACTTTCGCTAGTTCCCAGACTGTATGAATTTAAGTGTGCATCACGGTCCCAGCCTTTCACTGTCAAAACCGTTAAATGTGGCCGTATCTTCTACTCCAATAGATTCATGTCTCGCAGCTCCCTTCCTATTGTTTTCCAGAAAGTTATAATCTCCAACTATTCAAATGTAAAGTCAATCGACATCTCCAAGTGCCCTGACCTATGTCCTTCTCTTCATCCTTTCCTCCATCACGCCTCTTTACTCTCACTCCCACTCTGTAACCTCTTGCTTACTAGTGGCACCCGCCTTGCTTGGAATGAAATGCTTAAAAAAAAAAACAACAACAAAAAAAACAAAACAACAAAACAACAAAAAACAAAAACAAACAGTTTTATCAATATATGATCTGTATGTTTATACACATATATGCGTATAAATATCCATATATTCAGTTATCAATGAAATAACATAAGTATAAAGCACAAGCATCATTGTCGCTTTTGTAACTGTGTAAGTCTTTTCTATATTTTACCAGCAAATCCTTCTATTTCATATCTCCATCTATATGCTCCTTTCCTTAGGGTTTTGTAACACATTAAGCACTAATTGGTCAAACTTTTGCGCTGTTTGCTATCCTTTGTTATGCGCCTGCTCAGTTCCATTTTTATCGTTTGTTTTTTTCTTTTTTTTATCTTCGTCTGTTCTTTGAGTCATGTTGACTTGTTCTCCCTCATACACACACACAAGCATATATAGAAAGAGAATAGCATAAAAATGTGTACTTTAGCTGATAACAATTGTTTGTTCCGTTGGCAATTCTTCTGTTTTTAATTTTATATTTTCTCTTTTAAAATTATTTTTCCATTAAAATTGAATTACTTCAATGAACAACCAGGAACTGATAATATCGAAAAGTAAGTTTATATATTATGAATAATTCTCACCGTTCAATAAGTTTATAAAAATTTTCTAACGGGCATAAATTATTTTAGCTTCAGTGAAATTCATCTTTTGTAGATAATTTTATGGCACTCATTAATTTGCATTTTCTTCTCTTGTTTAGGCAGAGTTCTGATAAGTTATGAAATCTTGTTTGTATATCATAACTTAGCAAGCAGAGAAAAAACTCTTTGACGGTTGGAACTCTGGTGTGACCGATCTAGTTTTAGTTAAATGTGATTTTTACATATATATACTAAATTCACTTAGTCACTGGTTGCTACTTAAATGTAGACCTGCTTCAAAACAAAAACTCTTAAGAGAATTAAAGCCTGACTTTTTAAATAAGAATGATAAAGCCTGGTTTCTATTATCCGATAATTTCGAACTTCCTAATCTGACTTCTATTCTGAACTCTCATATTTGACAATGGAAGTTCTGGTCTATTTTTTCACAGAAATAATATCAGAATTCTTTTTATGTTCTTTAAATCTGCTATAAAACTATTTATAATCCCAAAGATATACTAAACTACACAAAAATAATCAGATTTTGACTCTACATCATCACGAAATAGGAATCGCTGAGTCATAAAACAATATTTATTTATTCATTCACATATTTCTAATCTTTAGCGGAACATCCAGTGTGCTCACTCAAGCTCATGTTTTCTTGCTCCCATAAAACACAACACGCAGAAAATTAGTCCCTGGAACATCAATTAATATAAAGCATAACTAACTCAAGTTAACGCTATTTTTATACACAAGTGGTTTGAAATAACTACAAAGAAATCCGGGTGTGAAACAGGTGGGTTCTTACGGCGAGATAGTTGAAATATTTGCTGACTGTATTCCATTATGTTTGAAGTCGGTGTGATATCTATGCAATCGTTTTAAATTGGGTAACTCTAATTGGAATTTTATTCATTCTATTTGTTTTTTTATCTTTGATTTTGATGTTTTCCGTCTTTTCTTTCATTTTTATTTGCCCATTTGTTATAGTTTTCTTCCTTTTTTCCGTTCAACCCAATTACTCTTTTTAATTCCTTTAATTCATAAATTTTTTCTTGTATTTCAACGACTCTGCTTTTTCATTTTATTACACACCCTTCATTCTTTTTGTTATATGTTCATTTATTTGCAATTTCTTAGTTTCTATACTTTTGTATTTCCTTGTGTATTTACAAATATCTTAAAGTAGCAAGGAACAGGCTTGTCACAAAATTGACACCCAGTTACAAAGAAATTACAATAGTTTAATCAATTTTGACAAATTTTAAGTTTATATTTTTATGAAAATGAAGAATCAACCGTTATACCGCCTGACCTTTTTCAGATAAATTGGTATTTCTAAGCGAACTCTTTATTCAATCCATGCATTTCATAAACATATAAAATGTTAAACACCTTTGTGTTGCTTATCCGTTTCTTCCAATGAACCAGTGTATGTGAATTTTCAGCACAACCAGGCCCAGGGATTAAACTCACAAAAACTAGCGAAGCAAATATGCGTTATTCAAAGCAACGTTGTGTACCTCTTGCTGATGAAATTCTAGATCCTTATATCCAGTGTCTGTACTCCGGTGATATTGAAGAAGGGCTTCGGATCAAAATTCAAAGAAACTTACCAATTACGAAGATAGGGACCAAAAGGATGTAGAATAAAACGGCCGAGAGTATAAAATCAAGTTCAACATGTTGATGCCAATACCAAATTCTATAATAAGAATAATTCTTTATTCCCAAACTCCGAAAAATATTGAGTAACAAAAGTCAACTGGACAAAACTTCAGGGTAAAATATGCACTTGCATTTGAAAAATCAATTGAAATTCAATTAATTAGTGAAAATTAAAACTTTCGCTATCTATTCGTCTATCACTGAAATTAAAAAGTTACTTAAAGCGTTTAAGGGAAATCATTTTTTTCCATCAGTACAACCGGCTTATTTAATTTTATGAAAGCATAATAAATATTAATATGAATCTAATGGAAAAAGAATTTAAATCGGTTTGAATGTTTATCTAAAATTAATATTTTGAGGGTTAATTAATGCGCTGGGATCTGGAAATGTAAATTGTTGTGCCTATTACATTTTTCGATACAAACCGGATGTTTACCGCTCGACTGCGTAAATATGTTTTCTGCGTATAGGTTCCGCGCATACATCCGCTTTAATCAAAATAAATTGAACAATTTATTGATCAGTCAGAGCCACTCCCGCTCTAAAACCAAAATCTTAATTTGGATCCGAACAATAGATATATTTTCTCTAATTAAAACAAACTCAACACAGACCAACTTGGACGTCAACCCCGGCAAGCTGAGGGACGCGACACAATTCAGACTTTATGTCAACACAAACCTACCGAGAGAGAAATAACAGCAATGTTTAATTTCACCATTCTCTCTTCCTGTTCCCTTAGTAGCAGCAACAGATAAAAGTTACTAGTTTTGTATGTATGTAAATAAATTATACATTTATTTGTATTTACTCAACCCCCCACGAGGCGTACACCGGAGCAAGGAACAAAAATTCCCCGAGCCCCCACAACCGTCAGTTGCGGTGGCCTCGGTGCCTGCATCGATCCCTCCCTCTAGTGCAATGAGAGGGCGCGGCCTCAGGTAGCTGTTCCCCAGGGCCGGAAACTCTCAGTATGATTTTCCTCAGTTACGACTCTGTCCTTTGACGGAGTCGCCCCTGAGTGCACTCTGCACAAGGACAGAGACGCAACTGAGAGATGATAAGTAATGGGTTACAAACCACGTGAGAGGGAATAATAATTTATTTGGCCATAATCAAATGTGTTCTTTTTTACTTGAATTTACAGTTGCCGAGGTTCTGTCTTCTAGCTTACCCGTTTCCGCCTCTGCAACAAAATAAATGATATCCTAACGATAAAAGCTAAAATACTGTTTTGCTTAGCAACTCTCTAACTTTATTTGTGAAGATATGTTGTAGTAAGATATGAAAAATGTATTCATGCTAACTTTAAAAACTTTTTCAAATTAAGTTAAATTATTTTTTAATATAGTAGGTCTTATGCATTGATTTGTCCAGACGAGTGTCCTATTGTTGTTGATATCGTAACAGTTTTAGCTGCAGATGACTGTCGGAGTTAGTAAACCTTTGGAAATTTCGAACCAAACTCTTTGTTCAGTCCATGAACAAACAAGATGCGAACACAACTTTGAATAAATCCGTGTATACTACTACTACTACTACTACTACTACTACTAATAATAATAATAATAAAAAAAATCTAAAAAGTTCCGAGAAAAATTAGCTGAAGTGTTTTTATTTAATAATGGTGATTTAATGTAGAAACATAAGAATTATCAAAAGCTAAAAAAGTAACCAAATGTATTTTTTTAGAAACACTTTAAAAATTGTTTTTGTTAATTCAGCATATATGGAAGCGTTTTATGTAATGAATAATAATGTTCTTTAAAAAGTAAAATCACTAACAAGTGAAGAATATTTAATTAAACACTGTTTATTTTTTCGTTTTTATTATTAATTTGATATATTATCATCAAGTTAATCATTAAAACGAATTTGCTACTTTTCGTTTGAAAATAATGTAAGCAGGTTTTCTGGTCTGTCGAGCTGTTTAACCGAGCAGCGTTGACATAAAACTTCTGATTAACTTGAAAATCGTTAGATTCAAATGATTTTCCGGAGAATGTATTATAATTACTCTTTAATTTTAAATTTTATGTTAGCATACGAGTTGAATTAGCGTATACATACGAAGAAAACAGATGCTTTTAATTTATGGTCATCCATATATCGTATATAACGGGTACAAAATTAAGAGAAATATATATATATATATATATGTATATATATATATATATATATATATATATATATATATATATATATATATATATATATATAGAGAGAGAGAGAGAGAGAGAGAAATAGAGAGGTTTAATACAAGCATAAAATATGTCACTTAGCTGACTGACGTTATATTCAACATCCAACTCTAGAATTTTCTAGATGAAATGTTTGGTCCACTCATCAGGAGGTTCCAGCAATTGATTGCCGATTCTCTCATTTTTCGGTACTTTTTTTTACTGAATCAGAAAATAATATAATAATAGCGTAGTCATTTTTTTCAAAATTTATTTATTTTTCTCAGCAGTAAATGGACTGCTTCACTATCTTAACAATAGGTTATAAATAAGTATTGTCACCAAAAACGCAATACCTAAGTTTTAAAATGAATTTTTAAAAATGAAAAAAAAAAAATCTTGAAGGTTTTATTTCAAGCTAATATATTAAATTTAATATTTCCAATGAGCAAAATACTTTGCTGTAGTTAAAAAGACTTTAAATTAATTGCTAATTATTTTTTAATTTCTAAAAATAACTGATTTTTGCAATATTTAATATTTTCTCAGTATAACATAATTCTCTTTATTAAAAATGTCTTTCAAAAATATACGTTTCTGAAACTGAGGAATATTAGCCGATATTAAGTTAAATTAATCTGATTTGAAATAAATATTAATTAGTTTTTAGTTTAAAATATCGCAGAAATGCATTTTTAACACTGAGGTAGGTGTTGATAGCTGGAAATTTACCTAATTTTTATTGGCGGGGGGACATATATGTAAAATCACTTGATAAATATAGCCACCTTTTTTATATAATGTTTTAACGGCCCAATAATCTTAAAGATTTATGAAAATATTTTAAGTAACCTAATGTTTTATTGAATTTTAGGCACTTTGGCTTTAAATTTACTAAGGGATACTGCTCTTATTTTCTGATAATGTCGTGTATGGACGTCGGTATTTTAAAAAATCAATACGTTTATACACACACGCACACACAAAAAAAAAATCAAAATTCTTTTTAAAATACTGGGGTAGCTGAATTGTAGTAAGCTTTTCCATTTATGATTAGCAAATATAGTTTTTACTTAAGAACAATATCACCTAACTGTTACAAATTAATACAGAAATTTAAAAGATTTAAAAGTTTTTAATTTATTCAAACTAAAATTAAAAAAAATGAAAACAATTATTGTAAAAATTCATTATTTATCGAATTTTTTCTTAAGACAATAGCGTCCATAGTATCCAAATATATTCATAAAAGCAATTAAAAGATTCTCTAATTAATTCTTAGTTCGATTTCATTTTTTTATTTTACAATTCAGAGCAGATTTTTGGTAAATGGTGGTCCAGTTTTACAAAAAGAAATTGATGATTTAAGTTCTCCAAGGATTTCTGCTTAGAATTAATATAAACATTAAGCGACACAAAAAGAGAATTACTCGAAATTTGTTAAAATTAAATAAATAGGGTTAACAGATGTAAAAAGAAATATTTTTACCAAGATTTTCTAAAAAGAAAGCTTTCAAAACTAATTTAATTCATGTGTGTATAAGTCCTTAAAGTTTATATAATATCCAACAATTATTTGATTTTTCCAGGAATGTCCAAATTAATGTGTTTTCACCGCAAAATGACGCTAAAATTCCCTATACTAATTTATGGTTCCCCACTAACGCAAGAAGAAAAAAAAAAAAGACCGAAATTTTGTATGTTCTAAAAAAGATTAAAAAATATAATTTAATAATTAAAAATCACGTTGGTCTTTCCTCTTAATAATAATAATAATAATAAAGATTTTGTTAAAACTTCGGTTTTGTTAAGTTTGGGGCATTTCTCATCATGCATGCTCATTTTTTAGCGGTACCTTGTAACAAATATTGGTACATAACAATATATTTATATATGAGAGATTATGAATTGTGTTGACAGGTACCGACACCTACCGTAAAAAATGTACCTTTCAAAACAATTTCTGTAAAAGATAAGTATCATTTTTTCAAAATCCAGTAAAATAATAGTTAAATTAATTTTCGCCAGTTCATTGAAAGAATACTGGAATATAGAGAAGACTTAATCTCCAATGACATTCTGTTACCGTTCTTGTGAAAAATAAATGAGTATTAATTATAATAGAAATGAAAGTTCGAACAGATATCAACTTAAAAGAGGCATTTTCAAAGGAGATTCTATTCCCAACTGAGTTTGGTAACAATACTGATACTGCTTAAATGCATCTTTTATTCATTTCCTAGCTTCATTATTAGATTTGTGAACAATCCACATCCAGAAAAAATAGGAAAATTTACATACAGCTAATAAATTCATTAATTTCTGAGAAAGATATCAACCATTGTTTATATATTGAAGTCTTAAACTATTTGCCAAAATTAAAACTGAATCTTTGATAGAAGAAATTCAACAAGTTAACAACACTGAACACAAAAAAAAGTTTTGGAATATTGGAAGCAAATTCGATTAGACGGGCTGAAATGAAAGAATAAATATTAATACAACAGAAAAACAAGGACAATGTGGGAAACATGACTCACTTTTAAAGGAAAAACATAATTTATATTTACACAGGCAGACGAGAAAATTAAAAAAACAACAAGAAAAAAATGGGAAGGAAACAACTGTATGGAAATTTTAAGAAACAATAAAATAAAAGCCAGTTGCAGATGCAATGACATCAACATTCAGAGCACTTGAAGAGAGACTTTTAATTCCTATTAATAGCATCCCAGAACATCTGCAAACTATATTAGAGTTAAGAGAGACCAGAAATAGCAAAATAGTAAATGTGTCCTATATGGACTGATAATCATGCAAAAGCGAATGCAGCGGAAGGAGAACAAAATAGGGAAAGGAATCCATATAGAATTGCGCAAATGATTGGTATATATATATATATTATGTCATTTGCAAACAGTTCTGTTTCGCTGTATCACAGCTCCTCAGTGCGACTAGACAACCGAATGCCTCAAACCCGGATCGAAACCCAACCGATTTGTCAGAGCTTCTACCACTGAGCCATCTTCACACGACAGAACGAGTCAGCCAGATCTAGCGTATTGTTTTTTACAAACGTAAACCAACGCCAAGCAGCCAAAGTGCTCCATTCATTTTACTGAAGATACAAACCAGAAGCTGCCTTATCTAAGAGAGAGAAGTAGTCAAATTCAGTGAAACATTCAAACGGATTGAACAGTCCAAGCAAGATCAGATTTAGTTATCATACCAAAAAATGACAGACAGTGAATGTTGTGATTCCAATAGACCACAAAGAAAAATGAAAAATGAAAAGATGGAAAATATATGTACATTTATGTGGCAATTTCCTTCAGAGTTACATTTAAGGAACAAATAGTTAAGATAATACATTCGTCATTACAATTATTTCTCGTAACGGAAGTTACTTATGACTAAAACAAATATTACATTATTGTTATATTCTGAAATATGCGAGGCATATCAAACCGTAAGTTAATATAATACATAAGCATAGACATTTAATGTAGTAAACTCGTTTTACTAAGGATGGATCATTTCCATAGTGTAGTGAGTTCGATCCTTACTATGTGTCCTACACCTGTAATAATAATAATTATAGCTCAAATACTTTGAAGCTATGATTGTCACTTAATTTTCCATGGAAGCCACTATTAATTATTAATATATTTAGAATTATATACACTATAATTTATATAGACTATAATTATATACCCTATAATTATATACACTATAATATCTCTTTATATACATATGAGCCGCTGCCAGAACTATTGCTGCTGCTGCTGCTCGTTTTCGTGTCGTTTCTTCGATTGGCTCAGTGCTACGCAAAACGTAGTATTCTTGACAGTGTTTTTGATCTTCGAGACTATCACGTGTCGACATCGGCAAGTTAAGAGGTAAGCAGATTCTATGGGGATTTCGCCCAGTGGTTGTTGTGATTCTGCAAAAATTTCAGGTGTGAAATCCTCGCAGCCGTGGTAACATTTTTGTTGAAAAGCATTTTCAAAGATCAAACCAACACACTTTGTTGATGGGTTTAATGATAACGAAGTGATACATTTAAAAGTACATAAGAAGTAAAAACTTATTAAACCTTCTATATAGTCTGGTTAACGGTGTTTCAGCGGGAAAATTATTCTAGTAGTAATTCGTAATTTGAATTATATTCTCTGTAAATTCGTTGGTAGCAAAAAACCGGCAGAGAGGTTAAAACTGGACCACGCTTCTGGTCTGCCCGGCATTCTCTGTATCGCCGCGTGTCTTACTCTAAGCATTTTCCGATTAAATATTCATGACTTTTCTTTGTCTATAAAACAGATCACTTTTCATGGAATGCGTTAATTTCAAAGTCCCTAACATTGGATTTAGTAAGATATAAACGTTTGTGGGTTTTGATAATATTTTAAATAAACATGGCGAGAATTCTTTGGAATTTTGGAAATTTTAGAAGATCATAAATCTTGTCATATTGTCCCGGGAGCAACTGGGTAGGTTGGGAAGATGAATGTTATTTCATGTTCATTTCCTGCTTCAAATCGTCGTTAGGCATTCTCATGTATGAAAACATTGAATCACAGTTGCTACACTGCTTTATATATATATATATATATATATATATATATATATATATATATATATATATATATATATATATTTACATGATACACAATGTTAACTGTTTAATCAGATGTACTATCAATTTAATAAAAGATGCACTGCTTTTGTGTTTCTTTTTCTCTCTCTCTTTTTTTTGTTTTACTACCTATCTAAACTGAGTCTTCTTTCGACGAAGAAAATTCAGTAAAAGAATTTGAGGTCGCTTGACAACAAACAGAATTACCTCCTAAGAAATGGTAAAAAAGGAATTTGGGATTGCTTGGCAGTAAACAGCATGACCTCCTAAGAAAGTGAAAAGTAAATAAGAATCGGTCACTTACGCTCACATGACATACATCACCAAGTGAGATTTTGGTATTGTGATTTTAGTTACCTGATAACCTCTGACGACAACACCATGCGGTTGTAAGGGATGAAGAATGCACCCACAAGCCTATTCCATTACTTGTTGTGTAGGGCGTAAGAAAATTTCGTCTATTTAAAAGGTAAAGGATAAAGGAAGATTATGCCCAAAGAAATACAAAGAAATAATCGTACTTTCATCCCAGATGCGACCTTATTAACCTAGGGGAAACGGTACACAAACATTATTCCCGAATTCTATATTTCACATTGCGGAAGAAAGGACAACCAACTTTTGGGAACATTCTACAGCAAATTTGTCTGCCTGTTGTTACGAACATTCGAACTCCAAATACTTGAAACACAAACGTTTGAACTGACATCCAATATCAGTTTTATTAATTGTACGTCTGTCACTCCATACTTTTCCACTTTTTTGTATTTTGTTATATAAAATTTATTTACAAATGTTAATTTTGTGTTTGTTGTTCATTGGTACCTGTTTGTGTATTACTATCTGAGCGAACCCACCTTTTTTTCTCTTTTTTTTTTAACCTGAGGTTCATAACATTATACATTACGAATACGTAACAATATATATTAAAAATAGGAGTATTTACCGCTTACACGGTCCGGGTTTTAACCATAAGGATTCTTTAGGTAGTATTGGCAAATTATATATTTTATGAATATAATTTGCCAATATCAGAATATGTAAAAAATAGTTGAAACCCTAGTCATGTAACCGGTAAATACTCAAACTGTTTCGTAATACCTCATATATATTTTCATATTATCTCATATATTCATATTATATATATATATATATATA
This sequence comes from Acanthosepion lycidas, assembly GCA_963932145.1. NCBI lineage: Eukaryota > Metazoa > Mollusca > Cephalopoda > Sepiida > Sepiidae > Acanthosepion > Acanthosepion lycidas. Next base: position 63,292,299 of record OZ010592.1, on the reverse strand, counting down.
TATATATATATATATATATATACCTCATATATATTTTCATATTATCTCAAATATATATATATATATATATATATTGTATATAATGTATGTATTATATATATATTTATTATATATATTATATATATATTATATATATATATATAATATATATTATATATATATATATAATATATATAATACATATATATATATATATAATACATACATTATATACTATATTTATATATATATATATATATATATTTATTATATATATTATATATATATTATATATATATATATATATATATATATATATATATATATATATATATACTAGGCGAGGTACCTTGTGTTGTCTGGGTGTACATGGATATAATTGTATAACCGCACCCTACTGTATACCCGCACCTCTCTTGTCTAGAAATATCTGCCTGCATCTCCGCTTGCATGCATCATCCGTTGATATAGTAACCTACTCCCCCACTCATCTTTTTTATGGTATGTCCTTCGCAAATCTTTGGTTGTTATATATGAAAAATTCCATCGATAAAACCTTCTTGTGTGGTCGTTGCTCGAGGTTAAATTGTTTTAATGTTTTAAATATTCAGTAAATTTCCTATGGCCGTAATAACTTTGAATTAGTATAACATTGTTCACAAATTTAATAATGAAACTAAAACAGGAATTCAACTGCAAGTGCAAACACACGAATGCCCTTGCCTCCTTCTTCGCACATTTACTGTAAAGCTGGGGTTAATAAGTGGTTTTTCGGGAAGTTATCCCTTTTAACGCTTCAATAATCCTTCTGAAACAATCTTTGCATCAAAGGTTGTTCGAATGCCAATTTAGGATGGAATCATATGAAGAAAATATTGGCTAAATGACAAAAAACAATTTTAGACCTAGTTTGTTGCAGATTTCGTCCACTTAACTGAAATAATCTAAACCAAACATTCACGTAAGACAATTTGTATGTCATGTGTAATTTACGTAGCAAATTTGGAAAGCATCGAATGAAAAACCAGGGAGTTATGGCCAAAAGCGGGCTTTTTGAACAGTTTTTCGTGGTTTTTCCTTATACGCTGGAAAGCGAGCAGAACTAAAACCACACTGCCTTTTTTGTTGTATGATAGCAAATTTTTTGCTACATATTTGAAGAAAATCGGATAAAAATAAAGTTATCCAAATTTTTATTTTAAGTAGTACGAAAAAACTGATTCTTTTACAGTTTTGTCAATTTTTGTGTAAAGCCAATGTCACAGGAGCTTTATCAAGCACTCTATATACACCACGTAACATGACCTATGTTTTGCATTAAGAGCAAAGAACATCAGCTCATTCAGTAAAAAATTTATTCACGTGAAACTTTGCCTTGGTTTTTGCAAAAAGTCGTATCCACATTCAGTTCTATGAGTTTTTCTGCTAAATCCGGGCGGAGGGAGATTGAAAAGTTACTCTTGATCTATTTTATTAAATTTGCAATATGTATGTACAATTTCATTGAAATCGGACGAGAAATGTGGACGTGCATAAATAGCATGCATATATACAGACAAACGCACACACAGACATCTTCTGTTTTGCAGATATAAATAATATATATAATATATATAGAATATATTATATATATATATATATATATATAATATAATATATATACATATATATATTATATACGTATATATATGTATATATAAGGAAATTTATAATTTATTATTTAGTAGGTATTATTTTGTAATGTTTATAGCGATGTGCCAATTTAGGCAGGTATCAAATATTGGAATATAGGAAATATAAACGGACAGGTAGAAAAGACCAATTAAAATTAAATGTTTTTCGCATAGTATCATCGGCATACAGAATGAAAAGTTGCAACTATTGATTGTATACAAAGTTCAATTTCTATAATATGGCCAATAATATTAGCTACTTAGTCATTGTTCCAAAACAATATTTCTGTCCTTTAGGTAAATATCAAGTCTTATTAAAGAGTTCATCCTTGTAGGATGAAATTTCATATTAGAATAAAACAGAACAGAAAATGGCTATCAAACTTGAACAATAACACAAACGTCCATTTGTATGTTGAAATCAATAAATGCGAATGCTAGTACAAGTGAACCCACGAAGTGTAACAATTTCATTTACTTTCTTAGCACGAGTTTCTGTCTAGACTAGTAAACAAAGTATCATACCAATTAATGTTGTAGATAGTTAAGTGAGAATAAGAAAATGACTCAATTTGATATTTTAGACTTAAATATTGGAATTCATTCAATACTTACTGACTTTGTACTGGGTGCAAGCACGAATTTTTTAATGTCTAAATGTTAGTCACCATAGCTGGCTTCTCGCCTAATTAATTAGTACAAACCTATAAATTTCATGTCCTGGCTCAGAAATAAACGTAAATTCTATCCCGAGGAGACCATTTCAGTCTGTGAAATGGTCTTGAAGCAAAGATGATTTGTTTGAAAACCAAATTTGTTTTGATTTAAGAAGAGTTTTTCTAAGATGCTACAAAGCGCACATTTTCAAGTGTATGATAAAAGTAAGCTTTCTAATGCATGAAAACTTAAGGAAAGAATATTTCATGTGAGAAATAAATGGAAATGAAATTCAGCAGCAGAAATCTACATTCTGAACCTTATTCTGGATGAGAAAAAAGTGAGAATTTGGAATCAGATTACTGAGAAATTAATACATTTTACATCAAATATAATATTGACTTCATGCGAAAGCAAAAACAAACGTAAAAAGATGGCTATTCACTATACTCAGTAGAATAAAGTGTAAAAGTTTTTTGGTATTTCGAAATTCAAGCAAATCATCCACTCGTGATCTAGTACATGTTATCAAAGAAACAAATTTGCCAGAGACTGGATGCTGCCTTTTCACTACACGACACAGAAAAATTGAAAAAGAATAAAAACTTTATAAATATCTGAACCCTGCCAGAAAACTAAAAAAAAAAAAAAAATACTGAAATGCTTAGAATGAAAAAAACAAAACAAAAAACAACAATATTAAAATTAGAAATCGGAAGAGTAAGAGAAAACAGTCAAAAAGCAACATTATTACATTCAGAAATAATAGAGTATAGTTTGTTTTTTTGTTGCTCTTAATTGATTCCCACCGAGATCTACTATGCACACGTGGTAAGAAAACACATTTACTGAAATAAGAATCTATTAACATTACTGCATTATCGTTATAGCTACAAACTGCAATAAAAAGTAGAGCATAGTAATAGCATTCACGTGGTCTGTAATACTATTGTCCTCATTTCACAGTAATAATCATTTACTAAGCTTTATATAGTAATGACACAAGGCCATAAGCAGGGAGGTACCCAGTGAGGATATCAACTCTAAGACTAATATACAGAAAATGCATACATGCATAATAATGGAAGGCGTGATGTTTACTCATGCAACTGATTCAGGATTACTATCAATTATTCAATATCAGGCCCTTCAGTATCCACTTCTGTTGCATTGATCATTGTGAACGCCTAAGTAGAAACTTAGGTATTTAAGTAATTTAACTTATAGCCATTTTTAGAGAGCACTCGAAGGTCAACGTTTTCAAATATTTATCGGGAATCGTAAAGTTTCTGTTCTTTTTATTCTTAATTTTTTTTTTAAAAGAATTATCAGTCAGTTATGTGCCATGCGTGATACACGCTTAGGCGATCATGTATCTTTCGATACATGACTGACGAGGCAGATTCTTCCCGCATTTATTTCTGCAGTAGACCAGTTGCCATCCAAGGCTATAGAATTCGATCTGTCCTGCTATTTACCCATAGCTGGGGGGAAAAGAAGAGGATTCATACCTTTCCCAAGGGTATTAGCATGTAAGTGAATGTAATGGATTCGACTGAAATTCGAACTCGGCTCTCCGATTCCTCAGTCCGAGTCGCTAAGAATCATACATTTCGAAAAAAAGATTCTTTACATTCAATGTGTTTTACCTCTTCTCTACATGAAAACATGGGATTGCGTTTTTCCCCAAATTATTTTGTAAGAAAAGAAGCGCAAAATATTGATTACATGATATGTTTAGAAATTTATTTATTCTCACGTTCTTAAACTACAAAGGAATTTTGATATGCTTTGTTTAAAAAATAATTTACTATTTTTAAAATTTTATTTTGTTTTTTATGCCCAATGCTTCGTCATGTGTATTCAATCTATGGGAATAAAATGTTCTTATTCTATTTTCCGTGCTTTATGCAATATCTTGTATCAGTTAATGCTTTTGCGTTTATTTGCTTTTTCTTGTCCGATTTTTTCCAACTGAAATAGTGTATATTATTTTTCGCACTACCCGATCCAGGCATTGAACTCACAACTACTTGAAAACTAGATGTGCTAAGTATAGAAAGTGGAATGAGAATTTATACTCGTGGATTGAATAAAAGGTTCAATTAAAAAATTCCGAGAAGGTTATCGAGTACAACGACAGGCATCTGAAGAAGACCGTAGTATACGATGACCGAAACGTTTTGAGCATAATAACTAAGTTAATCATTACTAGTTCAAATAAATAGGCATATAATAATAATAATATCTTTAGTGGTTTTGCTTAAATTGCTGTGAATTGTTTTTTTTAAAGATTTGATTCACTGAAATGATCTTTTTGTATCTTGTCTTTATAAGGACAAATCGTTCCAGTCTATTTAGATAAACAGGATCCAGAAGAAACGTTCTTGTTTCTACAAGTTGGAAATCTCTAGAAAAACATATTGGTGATTAATTTCATGTTATTGTCTCTTAAAATATAATACATATGATAATATGATCTTTGTTTTTATACACTTGCGATCATAATTTAAAGGTTTCTCTCATGCTCATTAATGCTAAGCGGGAGAAATACACATGTTATTTATACAACCTAATTAAGTAGGTCATCTTTCCTAAAATTATTTACTTAGTCTTCAGGGAACAGTATTTGTAGTATGTATTTTTTGCAACCACAATAATAAGTAGAAAGTGTAGTAGTATTTATTGTTAGTAGGTGTTGTATAATTATTAGGAATTATTTGCATATTTTTATATATATATATATATATATATATATATATATATTAGGTTGGTGCAAAAATAATGTCGTTTTCTCACATAGTAACAAATATATATATAAATGTTTTGTTCAATGGATACAACAGTTAAATGTTTTAATATTTCATTCTAACGAATAACTGTTCCTTTATAACTCCAATATTTATCTAATACAGAAATTAGTTTAAGTAAATTTTACATCATTACAAAATGTACACATATTTGTCGATCTACTTGTAATATTTATACATTGTTATTGTGCAGAAGCGCCGTTTCTCCAGTTTCCCCGAAGTTGATTCTATTTTCCTGCTTTTACAATTATCCTAAGTATATTTGGCAATTGTCGCTGATACCGTAATTAAAGTTTGTTCTGAATCATCGGAAATTTTATTTATTCTGACCAGTATTCTGACCAGTTTGTTGCTTTTAACACACCCTCTTGACTGGAATATTAATCAGTTCATTTAATGTCGTATAAATTTGAACCGTTTAGTAAGTTACTCGGTATCTCTCTCGTCACTTAAAAAATAAAGTGTGTTATCGCAATCCTACATTACGTACAAATCTATTTAAAATATTTGGCATTGAGTATTTTGCCATTCTTCATCCTTTTTATTTCTTACATCATAAAGATCTTATTTTCGGGTATTTCGATATCAACAAATATCCAGAGATGCATTATAATTAAAAGTGATTTTATTCACTTTTTCTATTAAATTCATTAGTAAATATCGTTAGAGGTAAGCAAACAATACGTTTATATGTCAAACATATGTCTTCATATATTTTTTTATCATAATGCGCATGGTACTTTACTTTTGATTAGACCGAGAATATTTTTGCGTGTCTTTATATATATATATATATATATATATATATATATATATATATTGCCAATTTTAGTTTGTAAGTGAATTCAGATATGTTTTGATTCTCCTAAACTTTCTTTTAATTACTTTTCATGATACCAAATAAATTATTTTGCTCTGGTGTCTAAAAAGAATTTTTTTTTATTTTAGCAATCAGAAGGGTACACACCCTTAATATGGTATATATTCACCCGCTTGGACATGCTTACTCAAATATGTTTGTAGCTGTCAAGATATTAGTAAAGAATCATGAAAATAAAACTTAGGAATCATTTATTTTTTAACTTTGATATTTTATATAAAAATAGAATGGAACAAATTCCAATGAAATCAGAACAAATGAGAAATAAAAAAAATCGAACAGACAATAAAGCAGAAACCTTTCATTATTTCAAATAACATTTTAATGTATCTGTTTTTATCTTTTATACAATAAACTGCTTTAGAAGATAAAAACAAACACTACTCTTTGTTCTGCCTTCCGGAACGTTCCGTCTCGCACATGTGCGTACCTGCAGTTAGCCATTTAAACACCTTAAGGCAGTTAAAACTGAAGACAAAGTCCTGTTCATCAGCAGTTTTATTAAAGGCAAAAATGCGTTTAGCTGGCTGTCTGGAGTACGCACACGTGTAAGACGGACGCGTATCAGAAGGCAGAACAATGAAATGGCGGTGCTATCATGGGGGTGGGGGGATATTTCTGGAGGATATTAAAATATAGGAACCGCGTGCTTTGAGCCTGTACTTTATTGTGTCTATTCCAGTGATAACTGGAAGTGGCAAAATGGTGTGCCTAAACTAAAAACGGTACAAACAAGTAAAAAGTAAGAGGTGTTGTACTGTAATAACAGAATATTCTCCACCTGGTGTGATTATACGCCACGATTAATCTAGATCTCGTGAGGAAGAACAACAGTTTCTGAAACAGGCATGAAAAGGGATTTGGAGCCGTCGTTTTTAGAGATGAACCTTGATGTCCACTAGGACTGACGTGCGGTCAAGCCTAGTAGCCATTCGCCTTTTTGCGCTAGATTGACACAATTCGTTCACCGTTGAGATTTGGTTTCTCAAATGTCCACTTCTTACGTATCTGAAGATTGCCTTTTCCATTTCGCCCAGAAGGTCTGTGCTAGGTGTACATATATCCACTGGTTTATCTCCACCGGCGTTTTAAGTGGTCTTTTACTCAAAATTATCCGTATGAAGTAGGAAGCATGCTAACTTTCTTCTCAAGAAAAGTGGCAGGTGTGAGAATGCGGGGTCGTCAGGATCTGTGGTTACTGGAACAAGACTTTTAGCGTTGATGATAGAAGCCACTGCTGCCATTTAGGTGGTAATCACTTCATCTATTAGTTTTGTACATTTTTACTGATGGACCATCGAATCTAGAATCTTCTTGACCGCACATATCATCATTTCCCAAGCGCCACCCACAGACGTGAGACGTGAGGAGAATTGAGTGTCCAGGTTCAGTTTCGTTCCGTCAGATATTTTTCAAGGCGGTTTCAACGAATGTCTTCTACTAGACCACGGATGGAGAAGAATCGTTTGAGGACGTTGATGAAACTAGAAGTGTCCAGTGATTAAATCAATTGGATGTGGACAACCCTGTGCACATGCAAACAAATATTACTTGTGGGCCAGGCAACCTTTTGTCCTACGTGAAGGACAAATGGGTCCAAGGCCTTGAACGGACTGTCTTTGGGTATTTCCTCACGCAGGAAGCTTATGTTCGAGAAATCTTACGTGTGGTTTCTCGAGCATAAGTTTCTTGTATTATTCGAATGACTCTTCGCTTGTATTAGGTTGGTGCAAAAATAATGTCGTTTTCTCACAGTAACATATGTGAGGAAACGACATTATTTTTGCACCAACCTAATATGTACTGTGTGTGCCAACCTTTCCAACTTCTGGTAGGATCCAATCGTTAGAGCCTTACGGAACGGATCCTTAATGGGCACCAGACGCGCGGTTCAGTCACGTTGAACATTTTGTGGAATGTTGGGTCACTAGTTGGTACTCGAAGAGAATGTACTCAGAGTGGACACTTGGAGTCGGGTCTCTGTATTTGTGATTCGGTTGACCAGGTGAAAGCTGACATTTTATGGGGGTTTCTGTAGCGGGCTTGACAGGAATGCTGGGCCACATAGCCAAGTGGTATTTGGAAGATGAGACACGGGGAAAGACCACGTGGTACAGTATGCAGGATTACGGCTAGTGAACAAATATCGCCATTGTTCCAGGTGGGATGATTTCCATATCCGTTCGACTCGGTTGCTGACAATGACGCAAAAGCGCCTAAACTCATTATAGGTGTAACCAAGAATCGCCTTACTGTCAGTGTAGAATGTTGTGTTGTCAATCAGTATATCAATTTCTGAAGAAATCTTCTACAGCAGAGAGTTCTAGCCTGGAGATGGAGTGTTTACGTCGTGGAGCCAACTTTTCCTTTCCCATAACAAAGCCTAATTTGACCTTTTGGTAATGAGTAATCCCAGTAATTTTGTACCAGGTACTGGACGTATCTTCATCGAGTTAGGCTCTACTCCAAATCCCCGATTAGTGTCTCCTCTAATCTGGGAATTTGGAGTAGAATCCAATTTCAAATATCGATGGTGGGTGTGCTGATTTTCTGTGTAAGTGTGACAAGAGTTATTGTAAGGATGCAACCTGGATGTCGTATCTGCAACTGGTGCGCTGTCTTCCTCCCCGTTGTACTCGGAAACGAGAACTGCTTTTTTTATCCGAGGTGATGGTCCAGGGTGGGGAGCAGTGTGGTGCTTTTAACTATCACACTGTGCATCCAAATATATCTTTACAGTTGTTTTGTAACGTACGGGAAAGTAATATTTTATGTCTCCTCACGAATGGCGCAACATTTCTGTAGGGTATGAAAAGAAAGCCGAGAATATGTTTTGAGCCCTATTATAATTCTGTTTCAAGTTGGCAGTATGGAGGTGGCTGAATTGCTGGATTCCCTTAGCTTAAGTGATTTCTTGTTTGACTTTGTAAAACATTCTACACTTTAGAATAGTAATTAGCCATAGCTCTCTTCGATCTCTCCCTCCATCATCTTTGGTTTTCTTTATAGGGTCGTTTAGATGAACAGCCCTGATTGGTTTTGCCATGCTTCATGGACTCCTTGCTGAGCTACTCTACAAGGAGATTAATTTCTTTGCTGTGCATTAGGTCAAGTCCCGTGGAAGTAGTGCATCCAAGCTTTATAGCTCTCAGGTCAGTCGTTGAACTGGAGTGCAGCAGTCGTAACAACTCCCCAACGAATGCGATGTCCAACAGAATCAGTCATGTGTTGAGGCGTGTGTAGAAGGTTATCATCATATACTTACTTCTTTGTACGGCATTCTCACTGTCACATGTTAACATGAAAGAGACTTCTGGGCATTTGGGGTCTGCTGCATCGTCCATCTTTGAGTAGTAGCATCATTCAGAGTGTGAAGGATGTTATCTGATTGGCAGTATTGTTCTATGTGCTGTTGGGTAGTTTCGCTAAAGAGTCGTTTAAATTCCAACCTCTGTACGTTTTTCTGATTAAATTAGTCCGTTACATGTTCCAAAGTGCGTTGTATAGACTCAGATGAAATGGAGTCAAGCTCTGAGTGATCACAACTCTGTTGCTTGTTTTTGTTCAATGACTGCTTCCAGGGCCTGTGCTTTCCACAGATAACATCTACATCGATGCTTCCAACCTGGCCTTTTCTGTTTTCATCCTCGTTTCTTTTTCGGCAAACGTACGGCTTTCCTGGTAGTTTCAACTTTAGCGCGTGCCATAGTAGCGACGACTGCTGTTGACCTGCTCGAAGCTTTTGAGTAGAATGAAGCTCGTGACGTAGTTCTGTGTGAATGTGATATTTCAGCCATGGTAATAGGTGCAAGACATTACTGTATTGTCGCTAGCCTTCTTGGTGATTATTATTATTAGTAGTACTATCTAAAGACGGTATGAAATGCTATTCTAACCTGCCAGAAAGTCACTGTTTTAGACTCAGATGCACCACTTCATCTCTCTGCCAGGAACAGCTGAATTATTGAGTTTCAAGAGGTTCTCTCTCCAAGCAACACATTCTCACTGTACTTAAGATGTCTTAGGCGTCCCAAAGAGAAGTGCCAAGAGAACTGAACTCGTCTTTACCCACAAGCATGTATGAAGGTCTAAGATAAACACGATTATGTGTCACATTCAACTTTTGTGGGAAGGTGGGTAAATACACAGTTGTCAGATGTTACTTGCTTTCATCAACAATCTTTTTGGATATCACGTTATATATAAATTAGAGCATGTTAAATTCATATAGCATTGTCTTAATTCGTTATTAGTTCTCGCGCTAAGATCCTGGTCAAGAGCATTGTTTATACCAGACATTTTCGTTTCATGATGCTTTCAAAATTTGTGCAAAAGTGATCTCTATCACAAACAGATTGAGAATGTATTTCTCACCGATTTCTCGTGGGAAATAGTTCGTTTCGGTATCATAATTTTTGTCACTACATAGAAATGGTCTAAACGTTAGGTATCTAGAAATATTTAATAAACGAAACATGCGAAGTATAAATATAGAACAATGAATGAGAAATGAACAGTCACTTGTAAAATCAACGTATTAAACTTTGCACTAGAACAAGTCATTATAATAGCAGCTCTCATTTTTGATACTTTCATTATAAACGCATACGCACACGCACAGACATTGCATCAATGTCACAGAAATCAATTCTATGAAAATAAAATACATTTGTTAATATGAATAAATATTGCAGAGAAACAAAAATAAAATGTTTCAGACTTCATCAGACTACCTATATTTCTTCTGAGCAGGTTTTCAGCATGAATATACTGTTTCGGTAAATTTACTTTCTTAGTATTGTATAGCATACTTGCCCGATCAAAGGACAAACACGAAAAAATGCATTCATAGAGATTTACACCGTATAGCCTCAGAATTATATCAGTGAGTGCGTGCGAATCCCTGTTTATTTTTATCTTCCTTTTGTTTCCCACCCATCCTGATCCCTGAAAATGGCGGAAATGAATGCAGTTTCTCAGTTTCTTAAGTTAATAAAAACAATGGAGGTGGAGAAAAGGAAACCACGTATGAATTAGAATTTGAATGAATTGCAAGAACCCAGCGCGGAATTTGTTTTTATAAAAATAGAATAAAATTTCCTTGTCTTTTATTAAGTAGTGCCTGATACAGGAATAGAGGCTTAAAAAAAAAAAAAAAGAAGAAACCTTTTTGATTCTTATATATTGACGTATACTAATCTCTAATATTTATCACACTTTATATAAGAAATTGAAGTGCTAAAACTTAAGAGACCAATGGTTTCTGCCTCATTTTTAGAAATGTATTCAACCGGATGACACACGTGTGTCTCGAAATAGAAAACAAACGTACAGGCTTCTCTATATTCCAAGTGAAAAAATGTTCTACATTTTTCTTAGCAACACAGAGTTACACATTAAGCAAATGTCTTTCATTTTTTGTCATTTTTTCTTATTATGGCAATGCAGAACAAATAAGAAAAATAATTTTGATGAAAAGCAATGAATGTCCCAAACTAGCTTCGTTATCTTTGTTGTTTTTACGCAAATTAATTAGCCCGTTCTCATCGAGTGGGTATACAAGTAGAGTAATGGTTAAATGCTTGGACCACGAAATCCAGATCGCTATATTTACTTTCGCACAAATACCCTTGGGAAAGCTATGAATCCATCTATTATCTATAGGTTAAATAATAGGGTAGATTGGACACTCTAGCCGTAGTCAGCAACCACTACAGGAGAACAACTCTGAATTGTATGTATCCCTAGTAAGTCATTTACTTGAACTGTAATTAAGGTCAGCATAGCTGTAATATAAATCAAAGGTTAGCTCTGCTGAAAAAGCTCTGATGATGATTGCATCGAGTATTATTTATTTCTTTTTTTAATAATTTCACCCTCAGCTATGCAATAAAGCTACTAAGACACAAGGGGATTAATCAGTGTGAAAGAATATGAGAAAAATTATTAAGGAGAGAGAACAATAAAAGAACAGAATTTAAGAGAACAAAAGATAACAGTTGACACTGTATTTAAAATTTTGAAGATCAAAGTTGACTGGATATCAAGAGGCCAGAAGAGTTTCACAAACGGGAAGTGCAAGAGAATAAATTATTAACATAGAACTTACAATTACATCTAGCCATTTCAGCTGTAATTACATCTAGCCATTTCAGCTGCTAATCTAGTATCTAGTAATTCATAAAGTCGACGTACGAAAGAGATCATTAAAATTGCTCATTAGAACAATTAGCTTGAGCATTGTAATTGTTACTGATAACCAACCAGAAAGTCCGAAAACAAGATTTTGAACAGACATTAATTATTTAAACGACTTGTTTTGTAACCTTACAAAAGTAACGAACTATAGAGTGGCATGAGAAAATGCCAGTAAGGCATGGCTTAAAAAGGTAATTTATAAGAATTCATAATAATTGCTATTTGATTATAAAATTTCCTTTAAACTTAATTTTCATGTCATGAGAATATTGTTTTAACGAACAACAGTAATAAAATATATTTATGACAAATTTATGTTTCAATCTGTTTTACAAGGTGGATTTAAATATAAACGCGCATATATACTACTTATTGAATGACAATGCCTATTGAGGATTGGTAGTTATTACTGTCATCGTCTCTTCCAGGATAGATAATTTTGAGCAAAAATATATGATTGTTTTATTAAAAGTAATAATTTCCGTCTTTTTGATGTTAGAGAATCGAATTCTGCTTATTTATTAGGAAGTTGTTAGCTATTAATATTTTGAAAAGATTCTGCATTTTACTTATTTTTATTGTCTCTAATTAGGAACATTTGGTTATATAATAATTCAATAATAATACTACAAGAAGTGTTATATCTAATATTTATATATCTTTATATTCAGTGAGAGAAACTTTTAACAACTTATATACTGTATTCTTCTACTGCTCAAATTAGTTAAAAGTTTAATACATTACATCCTTAACGATCCGTCTACGATATAGTTACTAAATCATTTTCTGATGCTCAATGAAAAGGAGCATATAGGAAGGCCGATGCTACATAACAGCAAGAGAAGAAAATGTAATAAAAGAATTACATAAAAAGAAAATTGTGCAAAATATCTATTTGTTTAATAATGGACGGATTAATGGATAAAGTGCATGAAAAAGTTCCGAGCGCAAAAAACAAACATAAAAAGAATGTTTAACTGTATGTTTCATGTTTAGTTTTCATAAAGGAAATGATATGTGAACTTTTTGCTTTCACCTAATAATACAACAGCTGATTTCTAAGCGCGTTCGCTCAATTCTCCTGCACAAGCAATTGCTCTCAATTTGGCAGAGATAATAATAATAATTGATTAAATAACCTTTTATGGAGTGTGAAAATGGGATAACGTTGAAGAATCTTTGAAGAAATTATTTAAACTTTTGAAATAACGACATTGCTATAAAATGAAGGGGATACATTTCCTAATTTAAAATTAAGGCAAAACAAACTTTAACGGAAATTAGCTTCTGCAAATTAAAATTAAAATCATTTATTTGATTTTAAAACGAAATTACAACAGTAGAATTTTTTATAGATTTTTTGAAATAGACTTTACAGATTCCAGTGTAATAGATTTTTATTAGAAATTTAAAAAAATACCAGAGTAACTGTATTTCAATCAATAAAGACCGACATATTTATATTTGGATCTTTAGCTAACATTTAAAGCACTTGCTGACCAAAAAATGATATCTTGTCAATATAGTAATGGTGACATTAACTGTTTTAGACACTAAACATTCGGCATTCATTGACCGGACACTTAGTGTGTCTGTCTGTTGAAATTTATAAAAGTTTTCTCTTAAAATAGTTTTTCAGGAAAATAGCATTCTCACCTGCATTATCTGTTATCACGCTTTCCAGTATTTCCTTCTTAGCCATTTGTTTAAATTTGCGTTGAAAGACAAAAACTTGGTTATGTCATTAATTTCTCTTCTAATTACACGCGCTACTCATTTTAGGTGTTATTGGTGTTAGAAGTTTTCGAGTAATGTGGTTTTTGCTATTTAGTAAGGTTCTTTGTGACTGTAACATCAGCCGATAAAATCTGAAGAATGATTTTATTCATTAAAACTTTCATTCGCTTGAATCCATTTTTATTCTGAGAAAACTTTATTATACGTCTAATAGTTTAAAGAATTATTAATGTGTTGAACACCAAGCATGTCATCCATATGAGAGATTGGTGGACTCATTTCTTCCTTGTCGTACTCATGATGAGGTTTGAAATGATTTGGTGTTTGAATCTTCACCAGACGTATGAAGCCTTTTTGGATCGATAGAGTTTTCTGCTATTCACTAGTGGAGCTTGGAAGACGGTTTTTGATGGATGAGAAAAGGAAGTCTCTACTGATGTGGTTATATGTTGCTGTGAGATCATCATAACTATTTATCAATATAGTTTCTAATACATACAATTACGAAGATAGCAATGGTAAAATATATTTACTTACCATATATATTGATTTTTAAGTGTCTATAATTTAGGCCTAGTTAAGTACATAAGGATTTCCACAAACTGTTATCAAAGAAAAACTAAAAATGCTAAATTCGACCAGAATTCTGCGCGTTTCTGAGATTTATGTATTTTTTATGTAGTCCTGATTGTATCTGAACTGATGAATGAGCTCGTATGCACACATTCAAAAAGCTTGTTTATGTGTGTCCGTTTAGCTTCTTTTCATTTCTTTTGCTCCCTTGTCACATGATTTCTTTCTCGTTTCAATTGTCGTGTAGTAGTTTAAACAAATATCTTGTGTTTATAGGAAATTCGCACGACAAAATAAAAATGCGTTTCCGGAAAAGAAGACCAAAAACAAGATACCTAAATTTAGACACAGAAACCGATTTTATAAAAGTTCAATAGATATATTGATAGATACACAAAAAATTACAAATTCACGCCTAAATAGACAAAGGCTAGGGCTTTGAGATATCAGCTTGACTGCTTCTTGATTTTTTAAATTGAATTGCTTAAACGACTTTTCTCTTGACATTGCTGTTATTTTTCACTTTCTTTTGTCATTTTGTACCTTTTTAGATTTTTTTCACTTTCTATAGGGGAGAGAGAGAGAGAAAGAGAGAGAGAAAAAGAGAAAGAGAGATAGTGTGTGTGTTATATTTGAATTTATATCTCTTCTTTAGTGACTTTAAAATATTGCCTGCTGATTTTCATTGACGTTAGCTAAAAAAACATTTCGTTTGTGTTTTCAAAAGTCAACCAGAAAATTTCTAATAAAAAGAGTGAAACGATAAAATTAATAACCATTTCCATTGATGACATAAATTGGTCCTTAACTGTGTTTATTTATTTGCACTTAGCTACTCTTTTTGAAACCTGATTTCATGTCTGTCTCCAGACTGGCTGGCGGCATTATCAGCCTCGTATTACGATTATCACTCTATTATTATTCTGTTGACTCTTGGACACTAACGTATTGCAATTCATTTAGCTTTTAGCCGACAAAAGACAACATTTGTTGTAAAGTCTTAATTATGAAGAATTGCAAATACAAGTTAGTTAAGTTAGATTAAATATATATATTTCCTGCTCCCATTCGCCTTTTGTGATTTTAATTCTAAGGTTGTATCTTTTGTGTATCAGTTCAACTAACTAAATACGATATGTACATATACTTTAGTTTACTTGATTACCTCGATACACTTTATCGAGATCTGTATTAGATATATTTAGGCGTGATGAAAAAGGGCGTTAGAGAATGAACCCAGCTGCAGATACCCTTAGATAACTAATAGTACAAGGTAGCGGGTTTATATTTGGGGATGGAGGCGTCGGAATTTTTTTAAATATGCAATAAACAGAGTGGGGCTTAATAAAAAGGGAATAGGAAAATCATTTAAAGGATAGAAAATTTAGAATTCAAGTAAAGACATGCTTTTTTTAGAATCACCACTGTAACACCCCAGGAATTCTTGTAAATACTAATAAAATAGTAGAATGTGAAGCAGTCCTGGCACAACTTAATTAGGGTGTAAAAATCCCGTATAAATTATATATCGACTTATATAGCTTACATTAAAATCGAAAGGAAAAATACGATATTGAAAAACGGATGGTGTGCAGCAGGTGTGTTAGAAAAGTATACATACATATATATATATATATATATATATATATATATATATATATATATATATATATATATATATATATATATATACCTCTTTTATATATGATAATAATGGCCACTGAGGTCAACACTAAGCGGCGACAATCTCTTGACTTATTTAATATATCCAGTAAAGTAATAAGACAGTAGATAACCAAAGGAACTTTCAGAATTTAATGGAAAAAAACAAATATATAAAATAAAAAGAGATAAACTCCAAAACATGAAAGAGAGATAATTCAGAATTAAAGAGTAATAAATTAACCAATATGTATGAATAGAATATTAAAGGAAATATTCAAAAAAAATTATATAAAGAGGGGAATATAAATATCTAGTGTGAATAGATCCAAATTAAAATATATCAAATTAAATTTATATTAAATTAATACCCATCACCCAGGAAAAATTATATTTAAATATAATATATAATATAATATAACAAACCTTAAAATTAGAAAAAAAATAGAATGACAAAGCCTTTAGAATAATATAGAATCGATAGATAATACTATATAAAAAAAAACTAATATAGCAATATATTAATTAATTAATTAAATAAAATAACAAAAAATTTAAATAAATATAAAATATTACAAAAACTTTAACTGAAATAAAATGACACAAAACAAAAACCAAAACCAAAAACAAAACCAATAGTAATGCCCCCAAAATTTGAAATCCCTTAAAATTTATACTAAGATAGATATTTAAATGTCACTTCATCAAACATAATACAATATATATTAATAAAAATCACTTAAATATTACATATGGATATTATATATTAACATATGCACCATATATTAAATATAAAAAGTCCCATAATATTAAAAGAATAAATACTTAAAATTAGATATACTAATTGATTGAGAATAAATATAACAAAAAAAAAAAAAAAAACCAATGTATTTTTGCTAAGAAAATAACTATATTATTGAATGTTCTTCCGTGTTACTAGTTTAATTGTCGCTCATGTATTTTCCACTTGCTCTTCTTAATGAAGGTACGAGAAAATTCAGATTGATTCACTTTTTATAATCATCATACACTTATCTGTTTACCTTATACAGAGACATTAACCACAGTAATTGTCAAAATTAAATAGAATAATAAATTGGATTTATTATTTTCTTTCTTAGTTGTTCTTGATTATTCCAGTATTATTCTGATTTTAGTCGTGCTATTATTTGGGTAGCATCAATTCAATTCAATTCAATTGGATGACATTGGTTAATGTCCACGGATGTTATAAAATTATTTGTAAAGAATCAGAAGGAACTCAAAACAAAGTGAAAAACTACGGCATGAAATCAAAATGGAATTTGAACACCAGAAAAGAGAAACATTAGTAATTCACGGATGAACACCTGTGACAATAAGCCAAACTGACAGACTTCATGACAATAACAAGCAGCTCACGTGGCGCGCAGGACCGTGGTAATAATAATCAGTGAATGTAGCAACTGGACACAAAAGTCGTCATGACAAGGAGAAGACATTCATATATCAGGAACTGTACAAACGCATTGGGTTCAATCAATTAAACAAAGGGCATCATCACAAATTAAAAACAGTTATAGAAAACAAAATCACGAAATACTTTGAGATTTTGACGCCAAAACCTACCACCCCACCAAAGTAAGAATTGTGAATCTGTAAATAAGAGAGAAACTATCTTGTTAGATCGTGGACGTGTGCCAGCAGATTGCAGTGTACATAATTGCTCAGGAGTTTTGATAGAAAAGCAGTGCATATAATAGTATAAATATTTGGAAATATGCAGAAAACACTGGAATTATGATTGGATGGGGTAGAAATTCGAGGAATGCTTAAAGCTCTCTAGATTGCAACATTAGTTGTGGTGTCTACGAGGACAGTGCTAGAGAAGATTGCTGACACTTACTCTTTGGGACTTTGATGTATTAACATATCACTGAATATAGGCCAGAAAGCCAGATTTATAATGGAAAACTGGAAATGAGTAGAAGAAACGAAACTAAAATTAGAATACTAAGAACACTTACTGTCACTTAAACTTCAATGTAAATCATTCGGGTGTGAAGATCCAATAATAATAATAATAATAATAATAATAATAATAATAATAATAATAATAATAATGGTGATGATGATGATAATGATAATAATAATAATAATAATTCGCACGTATTCACATGGAATGGCTTCACGTCAGCAATTATACAAGTTATGTAATTACAAGAAGCTGCTGTGCCCAAACCAGCGCTTACTACTCTATTTTTCAAATCTATCTATCTATCTATCTATCTATCTATCTATCTATCTATCTATCTATCTATCTATCTATCTATCTATCTATCTAAGAGTGAGACAAGTAAGTGTAAGAAATGTAATTTTTTTTTTTGTTTTTTTTTGTAGGTGGAGTTAATCTTCGTCATTTTTGCTCCCCCCTTTGTTGTCTTTAGCTGTTTGTCATTTAATGGGCGGTGGACGTCAGGTTATTGTCTGCGTGCACTCACCCGTGTGCTTTAAATCAGCCTATGTACGGGGCACGGGTCTGTTTGAAACTCTTTGTACGCGAGTCGGGTGTGTATAGAAATGGACAGATATAGAGAGAAAAGACTGAATGAGTGTGTTGAAAATTAGTCAATATTTCCTACTCCTACTACAGACACAGATCCACATAAAATCGAGATCAATAAATTCAAGATTTTACTGTACAGTTTTTACTTTACAGTCATATGTGGCTTTGAAAATAAATATTCGATTATTTGCATGTGTGAAGTTTTTTTTGTGTCTGTCAAATTGATTAACGTAAAAAAAAAAAAGACAGTAGCTCAACAACGCGCTTTAAATTTTACTGTCTGAGAGCGCGTGTGTGTGTGCATCGTTATGAGTTGTAAATAAATGCATGACACGTAAATGCCAAATGTGTGCATGCTTTTTTGACTCACACATTTCCACAAACGAAAAAAAAACATAACAGAAGATTCTTAAAAAAAGTAATAGTTTTTAAATTGTTATTGTTCGTTGGAATTGAAGCATGGGCAGTGGATTTATTCGAGTTAGAGAACAGAGTGTGTTTAGATTGATAACTGCCGTTTCTATTTGATTAAAAAAACAAAAAAAAAAAAAACAACAAAAAACGAATTCTACAGGCACGTAGCATAGATTTCGTTTTTCAAGCTGTCTGTCATAATGTATCACTACTATAACTGATAATACGCGTTGTTTTTGTTTTTTTCTCCGCAGAAAACGCTTTTCTTCTCTCTTTGGTATTCATGCATTTATTTCTATCTATCATACCAACCCATTTTTGTAAATGTGAGAAAAATAAAATCACCTATTTAAAAACAGTGTGTGTATGAAAGAGAAAGAGAAAAATGGCAAGAAGAGAGGGGAATAGAAGACAAGGGAGATGTAAGATGAAAGTAGGCAGAGGTATAATCGTGGGGGCGGTATTACAAGGAGGAAGGGAAAGAAAATGAAGAATATTTTCGGTAGGAGAGGCAATCAGTAATAAAAACAAACAATCAAAACTTAGTTCGTACTTATTTTTCTTTCTTTCTTCATCGTTTTTGTAAAATTTTCTGACTCTTGCGTTCACTTGTGTATAAATAAAGGCAAATCTCTTTCGAGGCTAGTTGGAGACTTCCTACAACGAACTTCAACACAATCTAACCCGCTTATTTATTTTACAAGAACAATATAAGCAAACAAGTGTGACTACTTTCTTTGAACTTGTCCATTGTTAGTCCCAACCAAATTTTACCAATAATTCGGAAATACTACTCTGTCGGGAACTGAACTTCAGTTCTGCCTGTGGTTCGTTAACCAATCATTTTTTTTATCTTTTTAGTTGGAAATTTTATCTTTAGATTAAATTCACAAGAATAACGGAAAAAAATCAAGAAACGTAGTTTCAATTTGGTGATGTTTAAAATATTACAAAAGGAAAATTTGGAGTGTGAAATTTAAAAGAAACGGAGCTAAAGACAAACAAAAATATATGAAAGTAAATGAATAAATAGAACGAAATAGCGAGTGAGTGATAGGTACAAAATACAAAACATTATTTTTTTTAAAATTCTGCAAAAAGAATTGGGCAAGTTTCATTTTGTTGAATTCTGAGACTTGTTTCTCCCATGGCTGGAATCATCTCAACATTTTGATAACCAGATGTGAATTGTTTAAAGAATCAAAATGAAAATGTCTGCGTTTTATATTTGTATTTTATGTTCTGTCTTCACTTTGGTAAGTTTTTGAATTTCGTTCTTTTAATTCATTTTAATTCCCGTTTTATTTCCTATGAATTTCTTCTACATTATTTACGGACGAAGTGAGAGTTATGTCCTTTACTATTAGACCACATGTTGAGATTTTATGCACCAGAGTGCCAATTGTTTTTCTTTGAATTTGTGAATTTTCTATATTTCCCAACTGAGCTAAATAAATTTCCTATGCAAGAAATACAAAAATAGTTTATAGATAAAGTCATTATAAATTTTACCAGAAGAAAACTGGTATCCTGGAATAATGGCATTTTTCTTTTAGTGATTCTCATCGTGACAGTAGAGATTTACACTGTTTGTCGAGTGGATCCCACCGACAACTGATTGTAGTCATTCACTATTGACTATTAAAATCAGTTATGGTCACCTTATCGTTTTCATTTGTCTTCTGCACTACGAAGTCAGTAGAAAAAAAAGTGAATTCAATTAGCCCAAGCCATTACAGTTATCTTGGAGTTAGTTGCAGAAGCACTTGTAAAATCCTAGAATTCAGAAGATCGGCAACTTTGATAACTGGGAACAATTTAATTCTAAATTATTGAAGTCTTTATTTATTTATCAGTTTTTTTTTTATATCAATGAAATTATATTTTATCAACTCATATTGGTGATATAGGATGAATACATTTTGATAAAGACGGTATATATATATATATATATATATATATATATATATATATATATATATATATAGTAGAATGGGTTTGAGTTTGCAACGCTGGGTTTCACGCTTATGCGATCCTCAGACAAACAGTTTGACTGAGGATGGCATAAGCGTGAAACTGACGGTCACAAACTCATATTCATTCTACTAAATATGTTAGCTCTAGCACTGATATTGAGCGCTTTCCAATAAGCACCACGCATATATAAAACATATATATAGAATTATCTATCTATCTATCTATCTATCTATCTATCTATCTATCTATCTATCTCTCTCTCTCTCTCTCTCTCTCTCTCTCTCTCTATATATATATATATATATATATATATATATATATATATATTAGCGCGAGGGAGTGAGTATATATAGGTCTTCTTTCATGCACATATTCACACACATTTATCCAATTAGACGCATACAGAGACACAATAGCACATACGAGGAATACTCCAAAAGTATAGCCTCTGATTTATTTTTACGTAAACTACAACAGATACAGGGAAGAGAATAACGTTTGGATAGAGCCTGTTTATTATTATTTTTATCTACACGCTCTTTTCGTAGATTGACAAGGTATGCATGGTTGCCCTTTAAATTTCCTTGTCACACACATTGCTGTTACAGCTACTGAAGTACAGTATTCGCCACCTGTGTTACAACTGTCGACACCAAAATTCAAATTTTAAATATTAGGTTGGTGCAAAAATAATGTCGTTTTCTCACATATGTGAGAAAACGATATTATTTTTGCACCAACCTAATACTAAGCATGCTCGAGTTCATTAAAAACGCCTAAAAATTTTAAATATTAGGTTGGTGCAAAAATAATGACATAATAATGTCGTTTTTTGACGTATTTTTAACGTCAAAAAACGACATTATTACGTCATTATTTTTGCACCAACCTAATATTTAGAGGCAGCTATATATATATATATGTGTGTGTGTGTGTATCTGTGTGTATTTGCGTGTGTTAAATTTAAATAACAAAGTAGTTTACCGATTAGATGTCTAAGTTCATATAATATTCATACACAACTATGTCAAACTTAGTTTTTTTATCACATCGTATCACATTACGTTATTAGTCGTAGGAGCATTATATGTAGTGCAGCAGTAGTGTGTCTTGGGCAAGATAGCCTGAAGGAGCTCACCCATCTTCAGGGTGTTTTTGAAATCAATTTTACGTCTCTTACACTGGTGGCGAGGGGGCGTAAAATTCATCCTCTTTCCTAATTCTATTTGTGTGAACGTAATTAACTTAGCCGGAATTCTAACTCGGCTCTTTTCCACTCGCTAACCGTTACACGACTTGTACACAGGGCTAAACAATAAAATATAGAAATACACTTTTATATGCACAAATATTACGTAAGAAACAAAACCATAACATTTATATGAATACACGCATCTATATTTTATGTCTTCTTATTAAAATTGATTTCATGTTTTTTCTAGAAACCTTTTTTCTAAACGTAACCATTAATTAAAAATATATTTGAAATTTCCAAATTTTGAAAGGTCATCACGCTAGTTTTGTATTCGTAATTGATGAAAGTGTCATTGAAATTAAAAAGGACATTAACATTTAATATTTAACTTTGAATTTCGTCATTTATTTAAAAATTTAAGTTTTGTGCATCCGGTTGGAGATTACAGTTCACAAAATAATAAAGCTAACGGATAAAAAAAAAAATGTTAACTTGAAACAATTTATTTTCAAAACCGGCAAGTACTCTCCACTTAAGAGATTAACTCCAAACTGTGGAAATACTTTTTAATAGTCATTACATTTATGTACTAGAACACGGTAATTTTCTTTCTACTTTTCTTTTCTCTAAATATACAGTTAATTGAAAACAATTTGTTTTGTTGCAACTTTATATTACAAGCTTGTATAAAAGATATAACACACTCTTGGAATACAAGACTGATGCTAAAAGGGAATAGGCTTTGTAAGTATGGAGTATACAGATGAACTGCTGTCTTAGTGAGAGGAAGATTTTACAAGATTCAACTCAACACCTGTTTCTTATTGACTCTTTAAAACAAATTCATTTCACTGTGTTTCAGAATATTCGTACACTTAACATGGCCAAATATTTAAAGATAGCTTTAGCAAAATTCCTGTCTAATTTGAATTAATTAGTATTCATTTGGATATAATGACAGATTTCTAGAAATGGTCTCTGAGATTATGCAGAGAATATTTGTTTTCGTTGGTTTTTAGGTAAAATTACAAAATTCATGTAAGGAACAATACTGTATTTAGGCAAGTACATCCGAAATATAGTAAAATCTATGAATGAGCATAATTTGTCATCTTGTTATTCTTAAATGTATTTAATTGTCAGGTGGCAACAAAATAAATGGTCGTTTTGACCCACAAACTTAAAAACTCGGTTCAAACATAATTTTTAAGAATTATAACAGAAGGTTGACAAAAATCAAGGAAAACTGGGTTTATGATAGTCTGAAAATTGTCGAAATGTATTTTCGACTTGGTTCACATTGGTGTAAACCTATTGGTCCGTGTCTGCATTTAAAATTATGACAGTAATCGGTATAGAAAGGATTAGATAAGATTTTGATGCTTAACTGATCTATTTCCCTAGCCACTTTTTAAGATGAGTTTTTATGCTCTCCTGAGGTTGGGTAGACACATTTCTATTCATTACTGGCGGTGAAAATGTTTTCAATTTTTCATGCACAATTTCTAAATCACGACATTACGACTCTGTTGTGAAGGTTTGACAATGTAGCAAGATGCTGTAATTAAGTGATTCAAAGAAAGATAAATTTTTGATTTTTAATAGGTAATTGAATTAGTATGAAAATATAGATTAATAAGAAAGAAAACAAAGGTAGGAAACCTATAAACAAGGATCAAAGTAAGTAGAAGCAGTTATTCAACCAGTCAACAAAATCTCAGATGTAATGGCACCCATATTTATTTATCAAATATGAATGAATACGATTTTGCAGTGTTAAGAGAAAACGATAAGAGATTTTGTTTCTTTTCACTAAGAGTTTTCGAACTTGGACTGGTTATATGAAGATATAAAGATCATCAAAAATGAATATACTTTTAACTTTTCCTATATCACATGTAAGTACTGTCAAAAATAGATTCTTCCACGCTTAGCTAAAACACAGGAAAGTCAATTTGTTAGTTTTCTTGTTTTTCAAGTTTCAAATAGAAATTGCTTGATTAACAATTTTTGCTTTTGAATTAACTGTTTTGAAAAAAAATGTTCACAATCAGATATTATTTACTTTGAAATTTTTGTATCGTCAATAATCAATGTTGGGTTGCACACAGTCTAGCATTCATGCTTAAAATAGGTTTTACTCATGTTAGTTAAATCCAGTCGAAAGAAAATGTTTGTCTATATAATAAATTGAAGAGAAGTCATCTGCTATAAACTTTCGAAGGAATAAACGATTTGAATATGTACTGATTCCAGTTAGAACGAGTAAAGACACCAAATAATGAAAAGAGAACCAAAATATACCAAGTAACATAGTTTTCCAATAAGATAAACTATATGATTATTTTCTGACTAGGTAAAAATTGCCACAACTTGGATACGAAGTTTACACTCATCCATATTATTCACCAGATATTTCACGTTTGGGGTATTATTCATTCTCTACTTAATAGAATTCTTTGTTTAAAAAGAAAACGTTCTAGAATATTATAAATCAGCCAGATCAGATTTACATTAAGAAAATTATGGCAGGATGACGATATGAAGCTGTTGGAAATATGACAGAATAAGAACAAAACGGCAATAAAATTAATGACCGAAAAAGTTCTTTTTCTTTCATAGACTGAACGAATATTTATGAACATTCAATATTTAATGAAATTATATCGTTGTTACTGTAAGTTTCAAAAACTGAATAATACGATAGCCACGTCAATTTCTTGGTGATTTGTTGTAAAATCTTTTATCTATTTTCATGAGTAATTAAATAAGGACTAATGTCTTAACTTAAATATTTCTTTGAGTCAAACCTATACAGTTTGGTGTGCTATTCTGATTTATAATCGAAATTCGTAGAAAGTAAAAATTAACTTTATAGGAATAAAACCAAATATTTTTACAGAGAATGGAAACTGTTGATAGAGGCATATGTTGTAATCGTCCTATAAAAAATATATGTCTGTAAATTTAACAAAGTAAATATAAAACCATAAGATAAACAAATCATACATTTTCGTTCTGAAGTAGCTTGCATTGGCATATAGTATGTGGTTGATTTACTTTTTCCTTTAAAGCAGTGTTTTATGGTTAAAATCTTGCAGTATCTATATCACACGATTTCTGTATTACGAAAGCTAAAAATATGCTTATTCTTTTTCGAATGGTATACGCTCTATTCCTATGCAGTTAAATCTTCTAACACATATGAAGGTTATTTGTTTCTGCAACCGATAAAAGAGGACATGCAACTATAATAGAAAGCTCTCAAATTTTCATTCAAAAATACGACCCCCCCCCAAAAAAAAAACAAAAAAAAACGACGTTGTCTACATATAAGCAAATATTTGTTTTACTTTTTTTATATTGAATTTGTTGACTGGGTTATTCTTTTCGAACAAATCCTAAGCAGTTCATCTGTTTTACGCATCCCTTTTTTAGGATGTATTTCCCTTATTTACAGTCATGAATGTTAAGAATGACTTTGCTGACCTGGTATTTGGAGTAGCGCTTTAAAAATTGCAATCGAGCCCAGTGACAGTATGTCTGCATGCATACACATCATTTTGTTACTGGAATAAGGGATTTTACAACTACAAGCTTAAAATGATTATTTTAGTCAGTATTTCCTTAATGGCAAATGACCATTTCCTCCATTGCTGTTGCTAATGCTGTAAATGTAATGTTTTACGAAATGGTTAATATTTATAGATAACAGAACAGTGACTTTGGTCACAGAAAATAAAATGTTTATTTCCGTTTAAGATGTACGAACAAGCAATATAAAAGTACTCTTCATATGAACATATGTATAATTTAATTTTAATCCATATCATTTAGATTTCATTGACTTTTTCACAAATAGACTGAACACACATGAGGATATTGTCAAGTTATCCACTCAGAGAACCTCAAATCTGTTACTGAGAGAATTAACTCATTCGTATCCACTAAAAATTATTTGCATTTCCAATTTTAATTTTTAGTTATTTTTATCTACTCCAGCGTTGTTTTATGTGTGTGCTGTGTGTGCACGCGCGCACGCGCGCACGCGCGCCAAGTGTTATGCAACCAATGTTTTTGAAGTCATATCTCCACCCCAAAACCTCAGGATGAACTTTTTGAGGTAAACAGAAAACAAATAATAAGAAAAATTAAAAGAAGAAAAACTTACTGCCTACAGATGGAAAACATCAACACTCAAGAAAAACAAGATTTAGGACATTTTTCTTATAAACTCACACATGCGTTTTTAATGAAAATATTAAGTTAGGTGCTCGTAGCGAAGAACAGCACTCAGTGTTCGAGTCAAAAATAGAAAATTTAAAAGCCAATTAATATTTTTATATATTAATTTGGGCATTTTATTTTCATTGAATTATTATTATCGCTGAATTATCACAAAGCTAATAATTTATTTGATTGTACTAGAAATCAATTTAGAGCAATTCTTTGTAATACGCCAGCACCTTCTTCAGTAGTACGGTCATATGGATAGTCCCCAGTCATTTTCGGGTTTCCTGATTAATTGGATATTTCGCTCACTAAGGTTTTTGAGAACATTCTTGGTGCTGCAATAATGATTGGAGCAAGTGTTACCTTCATGCTTGACATTTTCTCCAGTTCCCTGTCATTCGATTTTTTTTTTACTCATAGTCGACCAGATCAGTGAAATACACTGATAAATTTATTTCCCTTTTTGGTTCACATAAATTAGATCCTATCTAATCCTGAATTAATTGTTTCGTTTGAATTTCAAAGACACAAAAAGGATTTTTAATGGCAGCTTCTGGTTTGTGCATATCTCACAGGTTTGTATTGTCGCAATTGTACAATCCATAGTGGATAACCATTCTCAACCAGTCAAGATAATGTTATCTACCTTGCAGATATTTGTTTAGTATTTGCTTGATGGTTTCATGTTCACACCCTATAACTGATTGTTTATTGATAGAGATTAAGTGATAGAAAGTCTCCGCACTATTCCAGCACTCTCCTAATTATTCTATCTGTCGTAGTTTGTATGTTCTTTAATCTTTGAATTGCCACTTCTTAAAATGTTTTCGCTCGACTTTTTGGGAGCGTTCCAAGTATTCCAAAAATAATAGGTACAACTGGCATATTCCATATTTTTCCCTTTTTTGCGAGGTTCAAGCATTCGTTCAACTTTTCGCATTCTTTCAATTTTTATCTGTAGCTTATTGAAACAGGGATATCTATTGTCAGACAATTTTTCTTTTTTGTTTACGATAACAAGTCTCCTGACGAGGATAATCTGTTAGAATTACGAACTTACAGAGTTTTTTCTAAGACAGCTTCTAGTTTTAGTAAATGCCATTTTTATTTTTGTTATTCTTTCTCGACCAATTTGCTGGATTCACTTATATGATTGGTAATCTTTTTCTTTCTTTCTTTCTTTCTTTCTTTCTTTCTTTCTTTCTT
The DNA here is from genome assembly GCA_963932145.1 of Acanthosepion lycidas. NCBI lineage: Eukaryota > Metazoa > Mollusca > Cephalopoda > Sepiida > Sepiidae > Acanthosepion > Acanthosepion lycidas. Next base: position 63,264,560 of record OZ010592.1, on the reverse strand, counting down.
TCTTTCTGCATTTATTATTTTTCTGTGACTTATCTATAATATTATTGTGATACGGTCTATGTAAAAAACATTTTGGTAATTTCTTTCAAGAACAAATAATCTATTTGAATTCATCCGGTTCACACCGCTCCCCAATCATTTGAACAGGAGTATCCCTTGTTCCCAGTTTAGGATTGGTTTTCCAGTTGCTTCCAAAGTCTTTTCAACCTCTTTCACTCCCAGTAGTCCCTTGCATCTTAGTGGCATTGTCACCTTGCTTGGGGCGAATTGATTAAAAAATAAAAATAAGTATGCGGTTGTTCAAATTATTAAAAAAGTGGCTTACAAACAATTAAATGCCAATATTAATTATTTAAATGCAAAATACTATTCATTTATTTTATTTAATTAAACGTTGACTTAATTCGGCAGAATCTATCTTCTTATACTAGTACCTAGTATTAGGTTGGTGCAAAAATAATGCCGTTTTCTCACATAGTAACATATGTGAGAAAATGACATTATTTTTGCACCAACCTAATATAAGAAGATAGATTCTGCCGAATTCTGCTACGGACTGTCTAAAATATTAGGTTGGTGCAAAAAATAATTGTCCTAGAGAAGAGTTTCGAAGTAAATTAAAGACTAAATTAATTGGATTTTCTAAAAGTAATGCTTAACTTTTATATTTAAAACAAAATGGAAATAACGTTGCATTTACACACGGTAACCTGTGAGGTCAAAGAAAAAAGAAGAAACTGTAATTCTACCCCTATCTAAATACACAAAAATAACTGAATGAGATATCATAATGTTCTGATATGATATACATCGTTGTCAGTCAAAGTGAGAAATCAAAATTTGGCCATTTTTGCAAATCACAACATAATCTAACAGTTGCTAAAAGATAAAAAAATAATTAAAAAAATTTTTCCTCTCGAAAATGACATTAAATTTACATATTTTAATTCTTCAAACAAAAAAAATAAAAATAAAAGAAACCCTGGTGTCAAACAGCAACGGGCTAAATTTCGAAATCGCAATGCAAAATCATCAAGAATGGTTTATTTCTGTCGGGTACTTAAGGAGTTTAAGGTTCTGCACTATTTGAAATCATTATATTTACTTATTTTATTCCTTGACAAATATTTTGTCATTTTGTTAAGTTTTATCTGATGATTCTATCATCTCTATGAAAAGTTATTTTTTCTTTTTAGACTTCAATCAATATAATCTCTCTATTGACATTTAAATGTCTGTGAGTATCATTGGTAAAGTTTAAAAGAATAGTGATGTCATGGCATTCTTCGCGTTTCAGTATGTGGTACATTGAAATAAGAGGGTGAAGGAATCATGCTAGAGCTGTGAAACCTTGTATGAATTAATTTCAGCTTTTCTTATTAATAATTGAATTGTTTCTTTCCCGCTAAACTGACATCTGACTTTAAAGAAGACTTCAACTAGCACCGACTTCTTTTGAAAATGGACAAAATTTAGCATCAAAAAGGGTTTAGCCCCTAAGGAGATTCATGTTAACAGGGTTTCTGCATTAAGGGAAGACGAGCCAGCTTTATGAACGCCCAGAAAAATTGACGAAATGGGTTTTGTTTCATCAGGACAATGCCATACAATGGCTCCTTTGCGTGATTGTGACTTTGAACTAGTTGATCACCCCTCCCTATTTAACGGATGTTCCTATCATGATAATCCATATCATCTATCTTTTTTTACAGTACGTTTCACCTTGTACAAGGCCCGGGGGCCAATCGAGATTGAGTGTTATGATAAGGGATAGTTTATATGGATAGGAGGGGAAGGTAACGGTTGCATCTAGACTTGAACAGATTCTGGTTCTCAACATGAAAAAAAAAAAAAAAAATTGGCTGGCAACTAGTAGCACAATGATGATGACGTCATATCTGCTGTTGATGGCGTTTTTCACTAACTTGATAATCAATGTCTTCTTTGAACAGTCAGATGTCAGTTCATGTGGAAAGGAACAATATAGTTATTAATAAGAAGAGTTAAAATTCTTGAAAGATTTCACAGCTCTACCATAACTCCTTTATAGTCAACCTATGAACTTTCCAGCCCACCCTTATACTGATATCGTCCAATGAATATATTATTCAATCTTATAAGGCCGATCTCTGTATTCCATCGATGTCTAACTTGACACTAAGTGTTCAATAAACTCAATATTTTGTTCACATAGTCTAAATAATACGTCTATACCATTCTATATTTTTTAAATATAATTTTTCATTGGAGTTTGTGTTGAATAAGCTTTGGTACAGTGTAGCCATTATAAATACCCATGTCTCTTTATTGCGGTTAGCTTTTAGTAGAAATTTCTCAAAGTGGAGATCAAATTAGTTTCTCACAGTTAACTCATAATTTCAATTCTTCATCGCCTAAAGCCGATCGTTAAAGATCGGATAACAATTTAAGCGAAATGTCTGAATATTTCGTCGAGGACTGTAGAGCAGATTGTGACTCATTGTTAATTATCTATTGCAAGTGTTGGATTTGGGGTAATTTTTAAAATGAAATCTTCATGGAGTTACCAGATTAGCCGATTAGAATTCTAGTTGAAAAAAAATACCGTTCCAAAAAGAAGGTATATAATCTGTGGTTAGATAACTTGATGAAATCAAAGAACAGAAAGACGCGACGAAAGTTTATCATTGCCCGAGGCGCTCCTCCAAATTTTAGATTTCGATGAAACGCAACAATGATAAACAATACGTTGAAAATTTCTACTTATTGTAAGTAGAATGATTTTATATGGATTTCCAAATTCCAACTTTTTTTCTTAACTTAACAATTAAGGAAAAGAATAAATATTGATTGAAACTGAAACTGCAAACATGTATATCATTGTGAACAGCATTGGTAATTTCCTTTATACTGTAGGCATAATTTCATTTTAATAAGAAATGCCGAAAATAGAAATGTTTTTAGGAAACAATATAAGTCACTGCTTCAATGATTTAGTTTAACACGTCAATAAATTTACTAAGTCATATTTTCCGATGATTACCTTATTTATGACAACAGTGTACAATGGAATTATCTCATTCTAAAAAAATGTAAATATTTTGTAACTCTCGAGGCAGGCATTTGAAAGGCCAAAAAATGTCATTAGTAGCAATTTGTATAGTAGAATATGATAGGTTTACTGTCATAATGAATGGAAAATTGTTCAACTAGTATCGGCTAATCTGATAACTTTATAAAGATTTCATTTTAGAAATTGTCCCAAATAAACAATTGCAGGAGGTACATAATAATAATGCTGGAGTTGAGCTAATTAAGAGATTTATACATTGATTAATAGACAAATTTCAATTAATGCATTTTAACGATTTTGATAAATTATTAAAAAGCTAATTGGATAAGAGATCGTCTGATATAAGAAAAAGGGTTTATATCTTTCATATAAGAGAATCATAATGACAACATTCTTTTTTTGAAAGAAAATAAAAATAGTTACTAAAGTCTGAAGTACGGGATTTTCTAGAGCGTAAACTCTTGCACACATTTAAGGTGGGCATATCATTTTCTCATTTTCTCAGTAAATATAAAAAAAAATGACTTACCCAACTTACCTGTGAGAAACTATGATTCGTAAAATCAAGTTCGTCACAGTCTGTCACAATTATTTATAATTGCATTCAAAAAATACAAAAGTAAGTATGAGTAGGATATAATGTTATATCAGGGTATGTATGTATGTATGTATGTATGTATGTATGTATGTATGTATGTATGTATGTATGTATATATATATATATATATATATATATATATATATATATATATATGGTAGCGTAAGTAGTTGATCTTCCTAATTTTTAATATATATATATATATATATATATATATATATATATATATATATATATATATCCCGAGATAAAATTATTGCCACAGTTTGATTTTTTAAAAATAATTACAAAGATAATTGAGTTGTAAAGATTTTCTGCAAAAAGAGTTATCTATGTGTATCAGGTTAGACAATATATAAACAAATTCTTCTCATAATTTCGAATAATTGTAAAGAAAAAAAAATAATTGTATGATCCAAATTGATGTCATGAAAATATTAAGTTAGTTATACTTCCTTTTTATCTATAAGTTGTTCCTCCTCCTTCTCATCATCATCATCGTCGTCGTCATCATCATCATCATCATCATCATCCCCATGACATGGGGTGGGGTTCGAATGCAGAAGCCACACTGAATGTCCTCCACAACGGTCTATCAACGGCAGCCATCAGGAATTTTGGTATAGTCATACCTGTCCATTGTTTGACATTGTCCAACAAGTTTTTACGTTGGCGTCCTCTCTTCAACAGTGAATGATGGTTTGCACAGGCTGTCGTGCCCGCTAACCTATCCATACCACGCCTTTTTTCTCCATTTGACAATGGCTAGAAGAGGTTCGTGGTGGCCTACAAAACTTTCAACCCTTTTCCGTACAAATTCATTGGTTTTATGTTCCCAATAGAAGATGCCAAAGAGTTTTCTCAAACGTTTGGATCCTTGTCTCTGTCTTTGGAGTTGTCTATACTCTTTACTTAATTATCTCAAGCATCTACAGAGATATTTTGCCACAGTTTTTTCTGCAGAAGTAAAAATTGTTCCAGATTACTTAGTTTTCTTGTCCTAATGCTTCTATTTTATTTTTTTATTTTTCATTTCATCCCATAATTTTACAATTTTCATTTATGTCAGAATTATATGAAAGCCAAAGTAAAGCATTTGCATTCGTACCCCCGAATATATTTCTGGAGTAATTTACAAGTATTTTTTAATCAGCGTCATGGATAAAACTTCTGCCATATTACAATTTTAGATGTTTAAAAAAGACTTTCCATTTGACATCAGATATATCACAATAATATACTTTTTCATTTAATTCTTACCAATTTTCCTGTTTCTTTTACGGAAAAACATGCCCAAAACATATATTGTAAGGATGGTGTTTGGATTGAAAGTCTAACATTGACTTTTTCAAACAAATTTATCTTCTTCAAATACTTTATTTTTGTCTCGTTTGGCAATAATATATGCTTTTCACCAAATGCTAAACGTGTTCTCAAATGACTGATCAGTGCAGTAATAGTATTTTTGCCGCTTTCATTTCAACGGCTTCCAAATTATCCCCGAGATCTTTAGTTATAATACTTGTATTATTTTAATGCAAGATTATTTTCTCTTCTGTACAACAGTTTCTTCTTACTACATCTAGCTTTATTTACAACAGTATTTTATTTATTGAATTTTGATGCTGCAATTAGTTGATTTAGAGATATTAAACTGGTGTTCTAATTTCTAAACTACTTTCATTTGTATTCTTCCAGATACAACGATGTATAGTGTAATCATAAAAAGTTAAAAAAAAAGAACTCCACCGCAACATTTAGCCACATGGATTCGCTTGCAAGTTAACATTGAACTGTCTACACTGTCTATGCACTGTATATAAATCCTCATATCATATTTCATTGTCAATAGTTGATTCAAATTAGCTAAAACAAATAAAATTCAAACCAAGGTTTAATCAAATCCATTAGTATTTTCACCACACGGCAGCTCCTATTGGCGAAAAGTTATGACATGAATAATTATTAAGAAATTACCAATCTAGATTTTTCTGATAAATAGAAAAATGGAAATAAAATAAATAAATAAATAAATAAAAATATTCGTGGGTAAGTGCCACCCTTCGGCCTATGCAAGCAGCCACGGCTTGTGTAGATCTGTTTAGAGCTACCCACTGGCGGATAACAAGCAGTTGTTGGAGAACAAGTTCTAGGAGAAGATATCTGTCTGTCGTGATACAGCTAGTAGTCAGAGTGACGTGAGAGTGAGAATTGAAGCACGAGAGATGTAGAGTTGGAGGCAGATGGAATTTTCCCTAGCTGAAGCGAAGAGCTGATTTGTTAGTCTCACATGAAGAAAGATAGATGATTTCCGAATAGTCAAATAAATATATTAAATATAATAATTCGGAACAAAAAGCTGTTTTGTATTTCTTGATCAGCTATTCACGAGAAAGATGAAATAACAGTTGCATTACTAATCCAAGAGTCATACCATCCTGTGAACAATAGAGATATTCAGAAATAGCTACATTAAAAACATAATGATAATGTCTGAAAATAACTACATCCAAACTGAAAACTATCACAAAGAACAACATTTGGGAATATTCAAAATATATTGGTGATTATATATTTTATTATCGATTTCTATTATTCCTCTACAAATAGGCTATTTTATTTTACGCCAAATTTGTTTTTTAAATGAATTTGAATAAAAATTGCTTCAAGAATTTATTCTATCTCTCTCTTATGAGAAAAGTGATTGTAAACTCAGTAGATCAAATAAGACAAGAGAATATAAAGAATTCTCAAGACGGTTTATTCTTGTACCATTAGATATGTTTTTGGTGTTATGTTAGCTCTGATAGAATTTTACGTATATACTATATTAAGTGACCTATTGAAAAAAAGAGGTTATGTAAATGACATACATTCAAGTGTGTGATATTATAGAAATTTTTCTTGTTCGATGTATTATGGAACATAAGGTGGCACTGTAAAAGAAAATCTTATCTCAGGATCAAAAGGTTTAATTATTCTGTTGAGTTGAGGGGAACAAGAACAAACTTTCGATGAAGCTTTTACGTGTATTTCTAAAATCATTTTTGACCTTATCAAAATTGTATAACTTTTCCAATAGAAAATCTGTTTTGCTTGTTAACCTACCAATCAAAGGAACTTTGTTGTCATCTACTGAGTTGCCATTATTCTGTTAAAGCGACTATGAATTTAAAATGAAAATTTGAAGATGAATCACTTTGTTTGTATGGATAGGTGGTAGTAGTAGTAGTAGTAGTAGTATAAAATGAAGTATAAAATATTGTTATTTACAATATATTATGGTTTTAAAGCAATAGAATAAGATGGCTATGTTTGATGCTCGTAGACATTATGAACAAATATATGGATATTGTTTTCGCAAAGACCTTTCCGCACTGAAGGCAACATTTAAGCATTTTAGTTATGTTAATTTGATAATCTGTACGTGAGGGTTATACTGGCACAACGCATCTGACTTGACAGTTTCATGAAATAGATTTTTGTCCAGATCACATTTAGTTGTTTTAGATTTAAATTTCACAGTGGTCGCTCACCCAGATGGGCAAAACTCCAGAAAGTTAATGAGTTGCAAAAAAAATATAAAATTGTCACTTTTTCTTTCTATTCGATTTAAAACATCTGTTTTAATTTAAGTGGGAGAGAAATTCAAGCAATGCCTTTGTATGTGCGTTTACTGCTAGATGTTGTACAATATAGATTGGTTGCATATGAAATTCAGTCCTCTAAAATTACTTATCTTTTAATCACGATTGATGTCACGCAAAGAAAAATAATTACAAACGGTACATTCCCAGATATAAACTTCTTTTTGAACACACGATAAAATGGAGATGTTGACAAGGAAATTAAGGAAATCTTAAAACAATTCATTGCATCAATATTTAAATTCTTTTTGTTATTTGAATTTATGATACCTCTAAAACTTTACAAATTGGCAAAATTTTCAATTATATAAAAAATGAGAATTCCCCCAAAGATCCTTTGTCTTTCTGGTTTTATTTTTTGTGGAGAATTTTTATAGTCTTCTTGCTTACGTAACAATTGACATGGCGGCTTTCAAGAACATAAAAGGAAGCTGCCAAGTTATACGCGAATTTGTTTTTTTAATCAAGTGTTATTATCTCCATATTTTGCTTTTAGTTTTACACCTTCCTTCGTCTATCTCTCCCCTTGCCTTCTACATATTTTCCTCTTTTTTCATCCCTTTCATTCCTAACTTTCTTTTTTTCAGTCATCCGTTCTATTCATTTTTATATTATTTTCATGTTTTATATTTCAGTTTCATCATTCCATTTTAATATTCCCTTTCACCATTTTTGTTTTTTCTTTCTTTTTTAGACATTTTCATTTTTATTCATTATATATGTATTTATTTAAAAAAAAAAATCTTGATACTTATCAAATTGGATTAATTGGCACGAAAAAGAACAAGAACTGGCGTTGAAGAATAATTTTAAATTCTATATTCAAGTTATTTCTTAAGCAGTCCATTCTCGGCAAGCTGTCTCCATCATTAAAATGTCGGCCACTTACTCAGAGCAGATGACAGAATATTTGTGAATTTGTAAAAAATATCAAAAGTGTTTTTCTATTTAAAAGCAGACTGGAGACAAAAATTGCTAATACAGCACATTTTTTATTTTGTATAATATGTGTAAAAGTTAAATATCACTCTCAGTTTTTAAAGAAATTATAGATTTTATTCATATTCATGATTCGTTCATAGGGATTTTACAAATCTACTCTCGTGCTCAAGATAAGGGCATGTTAAAATACTTCACCAAAAGTTCGAAGCCCGCTCACGGCGACTAGAAATTAAATTTAGCTGCTTGAATCTCTACTTTTATCGAGGAACTTGCACCTTAGATATTGCATTAAGAAAAGTAAAATGGCAAAGATAAGTCGTTTAAGATGCTTAGATAAGATATATTTTTTTCTCTTTTACATTTTTGTTCCATGAAATTATCATATTCTACGTTCTTCATTTTAAGACACAATGCTGGATTTCGGAGAACGAAACTTACATCGGAAAACTAGACTTACACATTATCTGTAGGACGTAATGTTGACATTAAAATTAGTTTCTGTTAGTTACATAACTTGCAAATATTTGGATAAAACAATTTCTTTATTTTTTTAAAATTGGTATAAGAGGTGGATCGTCATTAATTTATTGGAGAAATGCATTACAATTATTTAGTTTAGAAATGTTTTGCATTAAAATGCATAACAATTTATTCTGAAAATGTATTGCAAAAATATAGAAATGCATTTACATTTTCAAATAGAAATGCATTTAAAATAATTTTATAAACGCGTAATTATTCTTGAGTGATTTTATACGAGAGATATGAAAACATTTAGTGCATATTCCAATAATTTATAATGTATTTTGAAATTATAACTAAATTTATACATTTTAAAATAAACAAAATATCAACTTTATTATTTATGAGTAAATAATGAAAACGGATGATTTTATCCAATTGATTTTATGTCCCGCAAATGTGAGCGATTTGTTGTGATTTAGGTTTCACGAGAGTAGTCGGTACCCTCGACAATACTTGATTGACCTTGACTTTGCCGGTGTTCTTGCATTAATTTCTCAATGTATCAAGGATGCAGAATCAGTGCTGAAATCACTTGAGCAAGCAGCGAACCACTTAGGTCTCTATTACGACGTGAGTAAAACAGAATATATCACAAACTTCTTTGAAGTCATTCAATAATACATCCATCAAAAGAGTTGAGGACTTCAAATACCTTGGATCTTAAATAATAGATTCCAAAAAAAGACTTCAGCATCCGCAAAGCTCATGTATGGGATGCGTGTAACAAACATCACAAGATTTGGCGTTCGAACCTTCCAAATTATTGATTGAACCAGTCTTACTGTATGGGTCAGAAACTTGGACATTATCTGCTCGTCTTGAAAGATGACTGGATGAAACGTATACAAATCTACTTAGAAAATTCCAGAATATCAGTTGGGGATCCCATGCAATGCTTAACACAATTTACGGAGAATTGAGACCAATCTCTCTTAAGCTCTAACAAAAATGATTACAGTTTGCTGGCCACTGCCATTAAGCAGACAGGGAGGTCATCTCATCCTTGCTTTCAATGGTAACCTTCTGGAAGTGTCTTCTCATGAAAATTAACTTTCCCAGACAACATAGCTCGAGAATCAGGGTTGGAAATTGGGGATCTGGGGACTCAATGCAGGACCGAACAGTGTGGAAAGGTATTGTCAATGGAGCTCCGTACCAATCATGGGAAGGTTTCAGCATCAAAGCAATCTTTTCTTCCCGAATAATTCTTCCTCTTGATAAAATATTTTAAACATTGAGATTTTAACATTTGAAGAGGATGAGAAATAAACTGAATTGCCAGCAAATTAGACAGCAATATAACTTGTAACCGCCCCACTTCGGCTGAATACTGGCGGTTATATAATCTATTAGGTGCGTGGGTATGTTTATTCAGGTGTGTCCATAACTGTTGGTTGTTGCAAGTGAATCCATGTGGCTGAATGTTGCAGATTCAATAGAAATTTAAGCGTGGAATTGGGATGTGATTTGATGCAATGATTTTCTTTATTCCGTGATTAGTAAACAATATCTTTTATTGGCTGTCTCGTTTTTGTTTGGAATTCCCAGATTCCTAGTATGCCCTTGCTACTGCTGTTAGAGGAAAATCTACAGAAATTTCCACATGGAGACACAATACGTCATCTTTTCCTAAGTGAAAAACCCGTTCACATCCTATGACTACCATAGCTACACTACCTCTGCTGAGTTAATTTCTACAAATGGGGTAGAAGGCAAAACTAATCTGTGTAATGTGTCTAATTTCAGATCCAGTTATAACCAACCAGTAATTTAGTTTTATTTACTTTTTGTTTACTTTCTGTATTTTCTAGACGCTCGCCCAGAAACGAGGAAGTTTCACTTTAGGGCCGGATGCCGAAAAAACTTGTATCGTAAGTAATTTTATGAGCATGACTCAACCATAAAACACCGGCAACTTTTTGATGTTTGTATTTTTTTTTTTTTTTAAATAAACATAGAGGACATAAATCTTATGAACCCGACTTTCCATTTTCTAATGAAATAGCAAACACACTGAGCAGAAAATGCAGTACTTTTATCTACTCAAATTATTGGTTGATTAATTAAATTTTAAACAATCACTGAAAAGTCGTGTTGACAAAGTCATTTTCTATTAACTGAATATTGATGGTGTCTATCGACTGCCAACCGAGTGTTTTTTTTAAAACGCATTCATTTTCATTTAGCATTAGTTTGCTTATATTAATGCTTTGGAAATAGATATGTAATAGTAATAACTTATTGCACCGTAAATGGAACAGGTTTCTGCTTGTTATTTAGTTGGTTTTTATCCAATTGAAAGGAAAAAAAAAGTTTCGATTTCTTCACGCTTTATTTCGTTGTTAAATAATAGACTGATTAATGGAGAGTCTTTTTAGATAAAATCTTTATATTCGTATTTAAGGAAATCAGAAAAATGAAACAGATACCCAGCTCAAAAGATTTTTAAGATAAAATTAGGATTAAATGTTATGATGTTTTTGGCACGTATTTTCTTTCTCTTTTCTATTAAATTACTACTACTACTACTACTACTACTACTACTACTACTACTACTATCATTAATGTTCTTAAACAACATTTCTATAGTTTTGTTTTTCCCATTTGCAGTCATATGGCATTTTGTGTCCTTTTGGCAAAGTTTGTGCTGTGCAACACCTCCAGGTGCCCCGGCCAATCACCATACCTGTGTGTATTCCGGAAAAATATGTACCAGGTGAAAATATTTAATGAAAATCTCATTTTTCAAAAATCATAATCAGAAATTTCAAAAAAAAAAAAATCAACAATTTTTATTACGTTCCCTTTATTAATGTTTGCATAGATTTGCTTCAGTTAACAAAAAAAAAGTGTCAAGTAAAAGCTTGCGTTTTGGGAATATTGTATTCAATTTGTGGATAAAATACAGAAGGACCGTGCTATCACCAAAGTTAATTAGGGTAAAGCGGGTTACGTGAATTCAATTTTTTCCTAATTGACGCTAAACAGTCTCTCTTATTGAGTTGAAATTTAGCCAACATGAGTTCTGTGTTTATTTGTGTATTTGGGTATGAAATAATGAAAGCTTATTATTTAAACATATAAACAAATAAACATTGAACTCATTTTTTCGCTTTCGATGTTATGAAGCCTAGACGGCGAAATACATAATCGGTTATATTTTCGAAATAATATATTTCATGAAACTTTTCCAAATGTCAATAATTTAAAACTCTGTTGGCATCATACACCCAAATTTAATAACATACTTCAGTATGTGTTTGTCATTTGTTGGATTTACTTTGAAATACAGAATTTTCATAATATTATACCTTTTTATGACTGCATGTCAAATGCGTTAAACTTCTCCACACATGGTGCCCCAGTGTGGCATATTGGTGCAAAGAATTAACAGCATCACAAACCGTGGGTTTAAATACTATTTTAATTCAGCCAAGTGAACGTTTGAATCAATATAAATAAAAAAAGTTATAGCAAATGCAGGAATGCAGACCAAGGAGTAAATATATAGCTACTAATCAGAATCTAGTCGTTCCTATCTTCCACCACTAACAAATAAAAACTACTATGGTTATGCAGTGATAAAACTTTATCACAGCAAAGCCATGTCATTCTTCATTAGTTACGCCTCCAAAATCCGGACATTGGATTCATTTCTCCCCACCCCGAGAATTTCCATATGTACCACAACAATAAATGCAGTACTACTCATCTGCGTCTGATTCACAATCTTTTGTCTCTTTCCCCCGCCACCCAACTGAGATTTTGTTATCAATGCGAGCTTTCTTGGTTGATAGAAAATTTTCACTGGTGTGTCAGTGACAATTTCGCTCTTGACTTTCATCTGTCTTGACGTGTAAATAGCTGACATTCCACTTGAGAGACACGAAAAATATCCTGGAGAGTAGACACATTTTTACAAAATTTTGTACTGTTGCTTGGAGCTAGAAATCTGGTGCTTGTGCCAGCAGAGATTTACAAGTGTAGCACTTGTTCTAGGAACTACGGGCATAGCACTGTTGCTGGATGATAGAAAATTAGCATAAAGGTTTGGAGTTGTAGGCGTTATCCTAGAGCCGAGTTCTGCAGGCATGAAGTCAGTGTTGTGAGAATTACCACATTGTATGCATTATCAGATTATTTCTGTTCAGATTGATGCGCTGAAATCAACATCAGTGAAATGTCCTTGTCGCCAGATCAGCTACCTGGGCTTCTGAAGGACTCAATGATATTTTCTTGAATCATCGCTGAGGACAAAGGCAGTTCAGTAATTGAAAATCAGTGGGTGTTGGGCACTTGACATGCTTGATAAAATCCTCTATGCACTCAAGAAAGGCCTTTTCTTTGATCCATACAGATCCATTTGCGGTTCCTTTCGAGCTCATAGAAGATGAATATGGCTTGGAACGAATTTCCGATGGCATTATCACTCTCGTCACTATTATCTGTGCAATTTCTGCTGACAATATCCTGCCAACAGAACGTATACCTGTGTTGGCGATGACTTTTTCTGAGTCGGGGACAATGGTCACTCCTGTCTCATCTATATTATAGATGAATTCAAGTCCATAGTCGTTGCGATGCATGATTTCCAACAAATTCTTGTAGAAGTACATAGGAAAGATTGGAACTCATTTCCCTAGAAAGGCTGGAATCGTCATCTCACTTCAGGGAAAGATTATGTTGTTTCCGAAAATAAACAAGTACATTTGTTGTTATGTCACGATTCAGGACATTCAATTCCGAACCTGACAACGCATTGATAGGTCAACATTTTACACTCAAAGGCAGCAAGGACAAAGTGCCGTTGTGCTTTGCTCCTCATTAAACACCTTCTTGTAGATGCTATATCCAATGACCATCAATAGCTGTTGCTTTACACGTGGATCGAGTGGTGTGTTCTGCTGCCCCTTTTTTTACTTTTAATGTAGCAACCAAAAGTACAATTATTGAAGGCCATGAATTTTGGAAGCAGTACGACTGGAAAGGCCAATTGTGACAATATCATCCAGTGCTCGTTTTCGTTGATTTTACCTATTGTTGTGAGAGAGAGAGAGAGAGAGAGAGAGAGAAAGTGAGAGCGAGAGAGAGAGAGTGTGAGTGAGATAGAGAGAGAGTGAGAGTGAGAATGAGAGTGAGAGAGAGAGAGTGAGAGTGAGAGAGAGAATGAGAGAGAGAATGAGAGAGTGAGAGAGAGAATGAGAGAGAGAGAGAGAGTGAGAGAGAGAATGAGAGAGTGAGAGAGAGAGAGAGAGAGAGAGTGAGAAGAGAAACATAAGAACAACGGAAATAATCGGGTGAATAAAAGAAAGAAATCTTTTAGGCATATGAAGAATAGAAACATCAAATGTAAAACATAATTGAAGAAAGCAAGAGGAGCTAGACGTGTAGAAAAAAATTGAAAGCTAAAAAGGCAACAAAAAATCCAAACAAACAAATAAACAAAAACACTGAAGTACTACGTAAAAACCATTGGTAATAATTGTGTTCGAACCCCCCCACATCCCTGGTCAAAAGAAAATTAGCGAAACATAGCCCCTCCATGGGATTTGTGATGCCGCTAAAGTATATATATATATATATATATATATATATATATATATATATATATATATATATATATATATATATATATTAGGTTGGTGCAAAAATAATGTCGTTTTCTCACTTATGTTACTATGTGAGAAAACGACATTATTTTTGCACCAACCTTATATATATATATATATATATATATATATATATATATATATACCTAAATTCTACAAAAATACAATTAAAAATAAAGGGATTAGGACATTTGATGAACTCCATGAAAGTAAAGTACTCCGTCCTGGTTTCCATCAGTCTTTCCCACCACCTAAGTAAATATTCAAAGGCTTGGTGCTAGACCCACATTGTTCGCAGAGTTTTGGCAAGTGTAGTCGGTTAAAGGAAAATTATAGTAGTTTATCATATTATCAGAGCATATCATTTGCAAATGAATTTGATTTAGAAAAAATTAGAACAGAAAACTTTTTACTTAACGTGCATAATCGCTGATTTTTCGCCCATTTTTGGTTCAAACTTCCTCGATTTGCAGAGCTTCGACCTGTAAACAGTAATGAAACAAGAAGCATTAAATACGCATGTGCTGGTGTCACTTGCAAATGAATAGACGCTACCGTTTTCGAAATATGCGTTGTGCATCAACCTACCACGTGCATCAATATACCCTGTATTCCTATCAAGTTGGTATAAACGCCCTTACAAGTGTGAGAATTTTATCTTAAATTAAATCTTTATTTCAAAATATTGAAAGTTAATTTACTTTTCTACTATTACTTTTCTATAAGAAACAAATTGCTTTGACCTGATTTTAGTGACATTTAATGATTCTCGTCTGTACTAGTTTTGATTGAAACAAAATAACATTACTCTTCTCGATTACTTTTTGCTTACTTTACATTATGTTTTTTCAACCCAATCCTCATCTTAGAAACCATGTTTCAGTTCAATGCATTTATCTTTCGCACCATTTTTTCTACCTTATATTATTGTATATATTGCTGAATGCTCATTTAAATAAATATAAATATTTTATGTACTTTATATTGAAAACGTTAGATTGAAAGCGCTTTGTCAAGATAATGTATACTGATGTGCGAAAAGTCATCCAACGATTCCACAAGTGATAGAAAAACATCTGGTGTGATGCTGAATCATACGGTCTCCATAGCTGTAGAAGTGTAGAATCGGGTGTTCAAAGAGACATCTTCATCACATCCCATAAAAGCTCAAGTTGTCATACCATTCACTGGAAATCTCCAGAATGCTTCTCAAGTTCTGGGTAACCTGGGTTCATTATTTTGCTGGAATAACCTATCGTTGTTAGTGGTACATGGAATCTATGAATGGATGTAATGTGTCACGAAGCAAAGCAATAACGTCAATAACATGTTTTGGTGGATCAGTAAGCTCAATGTATGCCACTGGAACACAACCCACAACGTTATAAAACTACTACCAGCTTTGTTGAATCCATGGAATCGTGACTCATTGAAACATCCTTCACATTACCAGTCTTCCAGGATACAATTAACGAGTTCATTGTATCTAGTGTCATGATGTCAGCAGGAGCTCCCCGGTGAGTCTTCTACTTCTATATTACATGGAAGCTAACAAACGCTGAACATACATTCTGGACATGCGTCTTGTATCTTCTGCATTGAATGTAGGTGTGAGTTGAGCAGGTGTCGCTTGTCCGTCCATTCATACAAATTTAGATTTCTTACATTATGATCCTTAAGGTCCTGTGGTCAGCAACTAACGCCATCCATCAAATATTTTCCGATACACAAATGGCACCTTACATACGATGGATGTCAAATATAGCAGAAATTGAATAACCTATTTGTCTGGTACCCATTATCAAGCACCGTTTAAACTCCGATACACCACAGGTCAAAGTATCTACTATTTACCTTTACAGATGGATTCCAATGACTTTTGGTATGTCGGTATAGCAGTTCCCTACGCTGATGTCTCAATGTTTAGATTGGAATTTGACTGCCAATTTATGCTACCATTTTTCCGGAAACCGTAAAGAATATTGGAATATTAGGATAATTATTTTTAATGCAGATTTATAAATCAGAACTTACAGAGGGAAAAGAGAATAATCAGAAAATTATAAAATTTCCATTAAACACAATAAAAGAAAGTAAAAGGAATCTTTAGCTAAACTCTTCTTTTTTTTTTTCCAGTGAATTCCGAAGCATGCTACCTACCGCCGCAACCGGGTAAATGCGATGCGAAATTCACCCGTTGGTACTTCAATCGGCATTCTAAACAATGCAGTTGGTTTCATTATGGTGGTTGTGGTGGAAATGAGAACCGTTTCCGGACGAAAGAAGAATGCGAAAAAACCTGTAAAGGGGCCAGGACTATCATAACTGCGATAGATGAGAAGAGATCTAACAATAACTACCAAGAAGAAGTAATCGAGATCAACAGGGACGGGGAAAAGAAAATCGCTACTCCTCGTTTGTTACCCTTAGAAGCCAATACACAAGTTGTTACCGTTCCAAACATAGCGAAAACCCGACGTAGTTGGTTGAAGAAAAAACGAGTTTGTGGCAAAAACTGTAATCGTCGTAGAAGTCACAAGAGCAGGAGGACATACAGAAAAAATAGCCCAGGACTCACACGAAGAAGGAAATCTGATGTTACTCTGAAAACACCTATAGCCTTCCGAATAGCACCTTCAGCCTCAAGAACATACAACGACGATAGAATCGGTGCCAACAGATTCTTACCTGGTGGTGCCAGCGTGCACAAACTATTCTCTCTTCTCCAACCAGCGTATGGAAGCGCCAGTTGGCGCAGATATAGATCTTGAGATGAGGCACTTTTCTTTTTTCTTCAAAATCTTCACTAATGAAAAAAGTTTTATGATATAATACATTTTTTTTAATGACAAAAACGTTATATTGACTTAGATAAGATCTCAGTAATAATATTATTTTACTGACATCTGTATACGATTAATTGTATTGAAAATAATAGTTATGAATATAATATTAATTACTGATTATGATTAATTATTGATATTTATAAAAGTTCGATATTTTCAACATCTATACCAAAATAAAATTAAGATATATTCTTATCAATATTACTAGTATTATTACTGAACAGATAATAAGGTTATCATAGGATATCGATATGATATGATATAATTGATAATGAGATATTCATATAGGTAACCATATTCTGATGAACTTCTGAGCCATATTTTCTCAAGTGATATCCGAGTTAGTTGCAGTTTACTTTTTTTCCTTTCTAATATTTTGTGCGTTGTCTATTTATCAAATGAATTTAGCACAAACCTGTATATAGTATATACCTACCAGAAGAATTATTTTGTATAAAAGAAATAACAACTCTAATTAATGGATTTTTACATTTAAAGATGCGTATATATTGTCACTTTTCTCTGTTGGCTGCTTTGGCGCTATCACTTATGTTTGATTGTGATTTTTTATTTTACTGCAAATATATCACTTGAACATTTATGTATGCACGAATACATACGCGCGCGCACGCACACACACGCACACTATATATATATATATATATATATATATATATATATATATATATATATATACACGCAGGCATCCAAACAAATCTTTCGCACCCCAATCAAACACGCGCGCACAGAGATTAATTCTTGCTTATATCATTAAATACGTTTTTCGCATAAGAATTCCTTACACACACACACACACACACACACACACACACACACACGCGCGCGCGAAAAAAAAAGAAAAGAGAAACAACATATTTGTGAGAATGAATATAGTTTGTTTTGGTAGGATAATCAAAATTATTCCAATGATTATGGATAAAGCTTGATTTGATTTCAAATAAGTGCTTGCAAATAGGCTATTAGCTCAAACTTGGGGTTAGACTCAGTAGTCGAACCAAGCAGGTAAACAAATATATATATATATGCATGAGCTACACGAAGACTTGATCAAATTATTAAATAATCTTAGGTGCTTAATACAAAGGGGTGTTCTTAATATAGGGAAATGGTCAGATTTTTTCTTGATACGCTATAAACAAGAAATTTAAAAGGTAACATGTTGGAAATCATTTAAAGACTAAAATTATAAGTAAAGGTACATTTTTCTTTTTCAAAACCAGTATTGTAACACCGAACTTTGTCTTCAGAACCTCTTGCAACTCTCTAAGGAGCCATGGTACACCATTAGTATGCACAAAAGCAGCTTGCATAAATTAAATAACGACTCTCGTAAACCGGAATTACATACGTACACCATTGTATTATCATAAAGTGCAAGAAATTCTGGTAACGAAACTGCTGCCAAATTTAAGAAGTAAGACAACTTGTTTATACAAGTTATGTACGGTTTTATGGCCCTTTGAATAATCTTAAAAACATGCAAGTAAGAATGTTGATTTAATGTAATAGTTACTTTTTCCTGTTTGGAGAAAAGTGCAAATGTAATAAACGGGGATGGTGTCATAGGTGGTCGGTCGGAAGATTTTGTAAAAAATAATATAATAACGTCTCTCTCCCTCTTCTATTAGGGCACCCAGGAGTAGACGTTCACCATTCGGACCGCACGAGCCCCAAACGTTCATAACTTTAGCTACATATTTATTTAAAAAACAAAAGAAAGGTAAACAAATAGGTACATCAATAAACAAGTAGCTTTGTATTGTAATAAAATTATTATTTATTGGCGTAGAGTAATTATGCTAAAGAAGAAGAAAGAGATGACATTACTGAAGTTGGATCAATAAGTTCTTAGCCTGACATAGAGTTCTAAGCAGAATTTCGATCTAGAACTTTCACTGTATAATATTCCATCCATAATTATCACTAAGTTAAATGTATTGACAAGAAATGAGATTATCGAAAAATATAAACTTGCTGTGTAAAGTAAATACCTTTTTTCATATATATATATATATATATATATATATATATATATATATATATATATATATATATATATATATATAATCATTTCACCCCAAGCAATGCGATAATGTCACTTGGATGCAAGGGGTAACTGGGAGTGAAATAGAGTGAAAAAAAAAAAAAAACTACAATGAAAGAACAGAATTCAGGAAGAAAGAAGATGGCGATTAGCGTTGCATTTAAATTTTTGAAAATTGGAAGCAAGCAATCGGGAGAAAATAAAATATTAGAATAAAAATGACGGTTGCATCTAGCTAGTTCAACATTAAAACAGTGAGACCTAATTGACAGTCTAGTAGCATGCAGTCGGGGTACCATGGGGGAAAGTTTCTTAGAATGGTTGCCATGAAAATAGTTATAGAAAAGGCAAAAGGAAGCCACATCATATCATGATGCCAGTTGCTGAATTCAGGATCGATTTCATTACAGTTCCGTTTTTGAATTTTGTCAAGAATATCGAGATATATAGTAGGAGCACCAGACCTAATATGGCAGCAATATTCAATCAAAGGATGAATGGTAGATTTATAAATGTGATTCCGATAAAAAAAAGTCTAACACGACACAGTGAACCAACCGATAGAGGGGATCAATGTAATCGCTCCACTTCATGCAAGCAGAGAATGTGAACCCTAGAAGGCGCAAGGAGTTACTCTATTGGATGGCATGCTGATGGTAGATATAAAATGTTCTTTGTGGTGATTAGTTTTACTTTGTCGGACTTGCTACTATGACATAAGTAAATAGCTGTGTCATCAGCATAAATAGCTAGGTGGGAACTGATGACATCAAGAAGGTCATTAATGAAGATAAGAAACAACGTAGGCGCAAAGATAGAACCCTTGTCCTTTCAACATGGCCTTTATTACACGATTTGTTAGGAACGATTGGATTAAGTCAAATATCCGACCAGAAACACCGTAGCCCTTGACCTTGTGGAGAAGTTCAGCATGCCAAACCCTGTCAAACGCATTCCAGATATCTAGAGCCACAGCACGAGCTAGCCGTTCTTATCTAAAGCATGATAGACAAATTTGTGATATCCGTTAACGCATTGGCAACAGATTTGGAGAAATGGTATACACAACGAAGTGAGATGCTTAACCAATTCGGTGTAATAATTTGGCAAAATGAGGTAGGGCTTTACAAAAGGCGTATGTTTTAATTGGATATGTCTCATTTATATAGAAGGAAGAAGTGAATTCTGTGGGCTACTGCAGCTGAATAGGCAGAGAATGAAGATGATTGTAGTTTCCCTTTGTATATCCGTACTGACACGAAAGCTTCGATACGGGCTTTCACTTAGGAAGAGACCTCAGTGGCACATTTCTCGACGGGATGGTTAAAAATTATCATTCCAAGAGGCATCGCTAAGAAAATCACGAAATGAGTTCCCCATCAGTATTTTGATATCAGAAAGATGTTTTGTTAATATGTGGTTCTTGCCTGATAGGTGAGCAGATATATCTACAGACACCATCGCGTGGTCGGAGTTGCCACGAGAAGAGAACTGCAGAAGACAGTATAAGTTCAGGAAGGAGGTAAGGAAGAGATCAACTAAAGAAACTTATCCGTCAGAATATTCACCATTGAAGTTAGCATCAAAATTTTACAGTTTCCAGTGATACAAGCATCAATTTTTGGCATAAAAAGCAAACTGATGGGGTGCTGATAAGTTATCGGTCCGATCAAAACGAAATTCCAAATTAAATTCTGATGTTTAGTCATATTTTGTGGAGTGAGTAGAAGACTTTTCCAACACGTCTTTATATTAGGCATTTTGTATAATATTGGTCATAGTTGTCTCGAAAGTCTCATGCTATTTAAAATACTTAAGTAGATTTTTTTCACATTTTCTTTTTATATTTTTCTCAAATCAAAGTGAAATGATGGTTGCAGAGCAAGATGCCTTCCAAGGCTATTCCTATTTATTTCCTCCCGGTGAATTTCTTTTTCGCTTTTTTAGCTATGAAATTTCATAAAAATATGAATCAGAAATAAAAAGTAAATGATACCTATCAACAACAATAATACGAACATGCACAGATGTTCTAAAACATTTACATAAAATTTCATTTGGTGCTGTTTCATTTTTAAATAATGGTGAAATTGATTCAGTTAAAACATGGCTCTACTTAGATTTTATAGTGGATTTTGTTTTCAATTAAAATTTCTTTGAGAAACTCTTTGTAATCTTATTATCCAACTGCGATGTATGCCTATTTTTTATTTACTTAAAACTTCTTGATTTTTTTTCAGTTTATATGTTCTCAATGAATATTTTTTATTTGAAATTATTCTTAATTTTTATGGTCGAGAAACCTGAATTCGTTTTGGCACATTTGGGGAAAATACCTGAAAGGGAATTAAAATTTAATTCTCTCAATGAAAATCACGAGAGGAAAACGTATATTTTCATTCGCCTTCCTGTGTAAAATATCCATGATTACATAAATCGTCTATTTGTTATTTTTGTTTGGAAATATTTAATACATATGTTTCCAAGGAGATAAGAAATGTAATGGCTGTTTGCCTTACATACTCTAGGAAATTTCAAATAAGTAACTGAAAAAGAAAAGGCAAATAGAAAGAAATCCAGCATAATGATTTGCGTTAAGAATTAGTCAAACTAATCGATTGAGAATGATAACCTGATCTTCTAAAGTAAAACTAAAACACGACAAAAATGACAAGGGGATTCAATGTCGCTGCGATTTGAGTCCAAATGAATTCAACAAATGTAAAAAATAAAATGCAAATATCAAAATTAACATTTTCGTCACATTTTTATACATAATTAAAACTTAAATAATCTGAATACTGCACATATCACCGTTATCAGTACTTGTTGAAATATTTATCAAGAAAATATTACAGTAAAAAGTCGCAGAAAACAATTTTGATGAGTTGACAAGATAGTTGAAGTTTACGATTGGTTACAAGACAATGCAAATGAAAAACTGAAAGCGATCAACTCAGTGGGAAAATTGAAGTTAAAAATAGAAACGAAACAAATAAGTTGTAAATGAATTAAAAAAAACAACATTTGCCTGAAGTAAATAGGATACGAACCAACTCCACAGCCAGTTACAATGAATTTACTGTGGCCAATGTAATAAGATTTTCAGTAAAAAAAATGCATATTTTAAGTCTTAGTTGTTCTTTATATACGGATCGCGACAGTGCCAATTAAAAACTGATATTTTACCATTGCATTTAATAAATTAAATATTTTAAGAATACGAGGCATTATTGAAAAGAAGTCCTTTAAATAATCTGACATTTGGTTAGGTATTGGGAAGTGGGTCAAGCCAAGAGCTTTTCAATAACGCCTACATTTAGCACAAAATAATGTCACAGACACGTAGCAGATAAACGGCTATTTCTAAACGTTATTTATATTAAATA
The DNA here is from genome assembly GCA_963932145.1 of Acanthosepion lycidas. Taxonomy (NCBI): domain Eukaryota; kingdom Metazoa; phylum Mollusca; class Cephalopoda; order Sepiida; family Sepiidae; genus Acanthosepion; species Acanthosepion lycidas. The sequence continues at coordinate 63,241,887 of OZ010592.1, read as the reverse complement.
ACTGATTAATATGTTAGCGAGGCAATATTCAAATAATAATACTTAACGATATAAAGAACAACTAAAGAGTTACAATATTTTGTATTTAGAACGAAATGGCGTCTGAAAAACCAAATACATTGGCAACAATAAACTCATTGTAACTGACTTTGGAGTTGGTTCGTATCCTAAATAGTTCAGGCAAATATTTTTTTTATTCATGTCCCAATGTCCACTGATGCAAATACAGGGAAAAGCAATTGAGAGTAATGCTGTGCAATTACCCCTAAATTCTGCATGCAGTTGAGAATATACCTAAACTCCTGTACCAGCTTCTTGGTACTGAGTCTTAATCAGGTGGTAATCACAAAAATAAAAGTGATAAATTCCACAATACAATAAATACAACACGATACAATAAATCAACAATTCCACAATACAATAAATCAACAATACAAATAAACTGCGATTTAAGATCGAATATTTTTAAAGTGGAATTAAATTAAAATGATTAACAGTAATTAGAATGACACAAATATCTTTAAGCAAAAGTAAATTTTAGTGAACAATATTTCAGAATTATATTTTTGAGTAAAAGTGATCGGCTTCAATACAAAAAAAAAAAAAAATTATCAAACTCTTTTAAATACTCCTGGTTTTGGGCTTGAAACAGAAAAAAAGTTTTGATTAAGAACCTTGCCAAGAGATTACGTCCATTGACTCGGATGTCACTGTATACTCTCATACCTAAATATAAAATTATTATTCGAATTTCGGTTTATTTATACTCCATATATGTCCATTTCGACATTTTCTAAATGTTTAGCCTTCTTTCACAAACTCCCCATTTTTTTTAATTCGAAACAGTAGGCGTCGTTGTATTATTATTATTATTATTATTATTATTATTATTATTATTTAAAGCACTCAGTTTATTGAGGTGGAACTTCAGGTTTCATCTAATTACAGGCGAACACACACACACAAGCTACTTGCACAGGCCAAACTTTCTGCATTCATCTAAACTACATGTAAATACACCTATTTGTACATAGAGAAAACAGTCTTGTGAATTTACTGTAAAAATAAATAAAATTGGTATTTGAAGAAAATGTCTGTTTCCTTCGCTTTCTTTCTTTTAATTTTACATTTTTTTCGTGAAACATTTTGTCAAGTGGTGAATTTATTTTTCTTTTAATATAAGCCACAGCATGTTTTGAATTCAAATGCAAACAGTTTAATTTTTAAAAAACGCCTGACATTTACTGCAGACATTAGGAAATGACATTACTGTCTCGGATTAGGTGTGAGGAAGTATTCATAGACTATTACTAAAGAGTGAGTATCGACAATCTATGAATAAGTAGGTTAATACCTTACGAGAAAATGTCATTGGAGGAAAGAAAGTAACTAATTACCGTTTCTCTTACAGCTTATGCAAGAATATGTGTATAATATATAGGAAGAAGATTAGAGGTGGGAAATGTAAGCTTTCATAGCAGCTTTATTAATTAGCCATAGTGAAAATGCGTAACTTTTAAAACTATAATTTATATGTATTTATAGTTTCTGTACGTAAAAGTGTGTGTAAAGTCGATTTACTGTGAATGAATATTCGCATTAAAAAGTCTTATTTGAAATGTTACTAAAAGTGGATATGTATCTGATATAAAGGAAATTTATATATTTAGTACATTTTATTGGTTATGGTTTATAGGAGAAATGAAAATACAAGCGTAGTGAGTTAAGAAAAATCTCTCAGTAGTTTCAGTTATTTGTGTCTTTGATCAATTGCTGCTTCGTTTATTCATTTGGTGAAAGGGAGTCACTAGTCATAGATGGGTGTAACATTTTTGCCTTGAATGACAATAGCCTTTATTCACAGGATGAAAAATTGAATGGTTTCGAATTTTATTCAAATCAACAATGATTAGCTGAAAATTATCTTTTTATACACCGTAAATCTTTTTTCCAATACGTTCGTTAGTTTTATTTTTGGCAACTTTTGTGACGGTTTAACCTTTAACCCACTTTAGGTGTTGTACTACTCAGTAAGCTTCTTGGAATTTCAAATCGAACTTTTTATTCAACACACGAGTATAGAATATTCTTATCCCACTTTCCATGCTATGAGGATATTTCAGATTTGAGGATATTTCCAATCTCATTCACTTTATTCCTTCACTGAAGCAGTGTGTCATTTAAGCCTCATAACTTTCAAGGAATCCAATTTTTCAATCTACTGTGTATTTTGGACAGTCAAGTTTTGGAAGAGTAGAACATTAAATGTAATATCTGTAGTCAGGTGGTGAGATTGTATGAGTGTCTTGACTCAAGTGGTGGTCACGGTGGTAGGTTGTTTCGCTGGTTGGTAGACCTGCTGTGTTGAACCAGGGTGACGTCTGATTGGCGTCACGTTGGTGGGACGAGTGGGTTGCATGTGTGCGGCGTCGGAGTCGCTTGTTTGCGGAGCTGGTTTTGCCGAGGTGGCACCGTCGTCGACGATGAAAGCTTGTAGCTAGGTGATATCGTAGCTGGATAGTCGGCGGATCGTGGCTGGAGTTTGCAGAGATGACGAGGTTGGTGTCGATGAAAGTTTGTAGGTAGCTGGAAGGAGTCGAAGTTTTTGAGATGTATAGCCGAGGTAGTTAGTCAAGCCTGGATGTGGTAACGGTTGTTGAGAGGTACGGTCATGGTGATGAAAGTGGCAACGGTTGTCAGGGTGACGTAGTCACGGCACCGGTATTGTTTGTGTTATTTGTTATGAAATTCTTGGAAGGCTCCACTATTAAGTGGAGTGGTTTCACGTTGCCTTCTCCACGGTGGTTTTTTATGGAGACACCACTTCTAGTTAGCTGGCCGTTGACTCATCGAGAGTTCTGCCCTTTTTTAGGTCTTATTTTTCGTCCTACTGACTCGCTAACAAGAATGAGCAAATTATACAAAAATAAGAAGGTGCGTAAGGCAAGGATGTGTCTTCTCACCGGACTCATTCAACCTCTACAGCGTGGCAATTCGGAAGGAACTGGAAATCCTACCAGGATTCATCATTGGCGGCCAAAGTCTTAACAACATAAAATACACAGGTGAAATAGTGTTGATAGCAGACACGGAAATGAAATTACAAAACTTTTTACAGAAGGTAGCGAAGGAGAGCGAGAAGAAGGGACTAAATATAAGAAGATGATGACCAAAACAGTTTGCACTGCGTAAGGTTGCTTTGTAGACCGGATGTGTTGTGTGGAACCTAATGCAGTGTGGAACAATTTTTGTTATTTCATTGAGTGGCATTCACATCCGGCTAGTATGCAGAATGAATCAGAAAAAGTTCTAATTGCAACGGTGTATAACAATATCAACTGAAATATTGTATTAAAAATAAAATACAAAACATGATTATTAACTCATTCTGTATGCTTGAGTGGAAAGCATAAGAAAATGTCTATAATTCTTTCATTTACATTTTCAAGTTATTTATATGTTAATTCAGTTAATGATATTTCAATCGAGTTCTGAAATATTTGAGAATACAAGGGAAAAGATTTCTTTTCGATAAATACACGTTCGAATAAACGAGAAAAATAGAATGACACTTATAAACTAAAAATTGATTAAAAAAAAGAAATTAAATTCAAGGGGAAGAATCTATAATATTTTGTTTGAGTTATTTCCCTTAGAAATTGTTCCTTATGTGGTCTCTTTTCAACAAGATTCTGAACATGTTTTTGGTTTACCATATGCCTGATATAATTGCACATGTCTTACTAGTGCCAGTGTTCCAGTTTAGTAAACTCTTTAAATATTAGTTTTCAAGATAAAGAAACCCATTCATTTGAGAAGTTGGCACAACCCAAAATATTCCTAATACAACAGTTAACTTATGAGTATGACTATGAGTTATTTCTATTTTTTTCACTATTTCTTGCCAACATAATCTCAGTATTTTTCATAAAAATGATACCACCTTTTAAAAGAGTTTAAGAACAAAACTGAAGATAATTCGATAAAATTATTAAACATTTAAATAATGATTTTTCACAAAAACTAATATTTGTACTTTTTGTATGTCATGAGCCATATCGCCAACTTGATGAAGGAATATGGTAGGTGGTGGTGGTGGTGGTAGTAGTAGGTTGTTATGGGAAGATGAGACAATTTAAACCAGTGCTTTCCCCATTCAGAAAGTTTTTTTCTAGTAAGAGTTAATTCCCTTACGCTTCAGAATACATCAATTTTATTTCCCTTACACTTGAAATGTTTTGATGACATAATGTAATGAAACAGAATGAATACTTGAAAATCATTATTTTTTTTTATTGAGAATGTGATTGAAATTGCCAAGGCATATTCATCCAATTTCAATCACATTCTCAATAGGGAGATATTTATAATATGCTTATAAGTGTTTATTTACATGTGAAGGAGCTAAGACTTTGCTGATAGAGGCTATATACGATGCCTCCTCCTAACAACTTTGGCTCGCGCGTGACTACTGGTGGCTCTGTAATAGTGAGTTAAATTAGCGTAAGCCCTGCATCTCTCCTCTCTTCACTCAGTTTGAAGTGCTAACATCTGCTGATAAAGCAGAATGTTTGGGTGGTAAATTCTCTTCTAATTATACTCTTTACTCATTTGGGATATCTTTGCCTAACTTTCTCCTTAGGACCGAATCACTATTGAATAATATACATATTACCCTCTCCATGGTTTGCCCCCCCCCAAAAAAAAATGAAAACATCCTGGGTTCAAGGAATTAGGATTTGCTTCAAACAATGTCAAAATGTTGACGTGATGGCATCCCTGCAATAGTCCTTAAGAAATGTGTTCCTTAACTAGCTCCGGTTCATTAACATACAGCCTTTAATGTGATGCGTCAAACTGGGCATAAATTTAAATACTAATTAGTCTTTTTCTATCGCTTTCCGCAAAGCCTATAGATGTCATCAGCGTAGTGTGAGGCTTTATGTATGATCAAAGATATTTCAGCTATTCAAACTTATCCCTTTCAAGAAGTGTCCAGAATACGGTACTACGGATTTATGTTTCTTGTAGAGATTATTGCACTTTAGTCTTTTCCAAATATTCCAGGTTTTTTATTTGAATTTTAATAGTTTCACTTCTATATATGGTTGTCTTCAAGCGTTTTATTCGTTTTTTTATTCTTTTCTCGCGTAGGTAGATTTTCTTTTACATTTTCCTGTCAAGGTAATAATTCCTTTTTTTTCTGCCTGTACTTTTGTGTATATTTCAAAATATATCCCTTTAGGTTCTCTTTTCTTTAATATCTGTGAATTGCGTGGTGATTGGGGGGGGTCTTCCATTGTTTTCTCCAAGGTTTTTCTTTTAGAGACGTTCTCCCACACCGGTTACTAAATCGCACAATCTACCGTATCATTTTTATTCATAGTTTAAGGAGAGGAATTCATGCCTTCCCCAAAAGAATGAGTGCGAAAATAAACGCAACAGACTAGGTTAGAATTTGAACTTGTCTCACTGGTGATCTTCATCGTATTGTTACGTCACCCGCACATCATTTCCATTTATGTTTGTGTAATTAAAATTTATTAACTTTTTAATTGATTCATCATTTCAGTTCTATAAAAGAAACAAGCATTTTACAAAATCGATAGAACTTAAAATTCAATGTGATGATTTCTCTAACATTTTAAAAACTGAAACACTACTCAAAGCGACTAAAAGACGACAAAAAAAGAATAAAGAGAATCCCAGAAAACAAAGACGAGAATTCAAAAAATGGAAAACATTTTAGAAGACAAATGCAATGAATGGCAGATAAATCAACGTTGACATGACTATAACGGCCGGCGCAGCTCGAATCTGGGTTGTCCCCACACTGGTCAGTACTGCCGCCGGTTAATTGATGGTTATTTAATTTCCGCTTCGTTTCTTTATCTGCTTCTGTCCCACGTTGTGTTTCTTGATCACAGAGTAATGAAGATCGAATTTCGTCCGTACTTGAGCGCTGAATTGAACCGCGGCGGAACAAAAGGAGAAAAGAACGCTTCCGATGGCGAAAATAAAAATAACATAACAAAATAACGAATAAGGTCACCGGGTTAATTTTCAATTGGTTTATATAGTTTTTGATACAACAGAATTACCCTGCGCCTTAAACTCTCTAATGTGACCCTATTGTGACACTACTAATATGAAATTCAGATTAAAAGGGTTCATTTGAAGGGGTTGTAAAAGTAATCTACTGCTAATTGTCCAAGTAAGAGTGTTTTGACCATATGGACAAATATACAAGCCAAAATCTGTCGTCGTGATTGACGAGCATAAAATCTGACAATTTTGAGATTCAAACGGATCGGATTTGGTAAGAATAACAAAATAGTACGAGAGTTGTATGAAAATTTCATAGGCTGACAAAGATACTCTCGTGGAAATGAGTTTTTATGTCTTAGCATTCGATCTACAAAATTCTTGGATCCCATTGGTAAAGAAGCTTTCACCTTGTTCGTCAAAACAGTCAGCAACACATATAACATCATCACTACGATACTGGTTCCCAGTCAAGTATTTTTTTCATGTTGGGTTACAGATGATAGTCAGACGGGGCCAAATCGGGAGAATAGGGAGTGTGATCAACCAGTTCATAGTCACAGTCAGGCACAGCAATCACTGAAACCAAGGACTTGTTCGCTGGTGCATTTTTCTGATGAAACAAGACCCCCTTTTCGTTCGTTTTCCTGGGCGTTTGGTCCTCAGAGCATTTCGTAACTGCATCAGCATGTTTGCATTGTACTCTCCATTGATGGTGTAGTCACTTTGAAGATCGTCAAACATAATGCATTTTGCATCCCCCAAAAACTGTAGCCATCCTGGGTTCAAGGAATCGTTCACAGAAACCAACTGAATCTACTTTAAAAAATGTCAGATTTTCTCGTTATGTAAACAGCCTGGTGCGCTTTGACCGAGTACCAGGAGATGAGGTACCTACCGAGCCAAAAACCTTCGTCATGCCAAGTTCATTGTGCAGAATATTCTCAATTTTCTCAATGCTAAATAAATATAATTTAATAATAATTTTTCCAAAAAAAAAGAAAAGAAATGATTTTCATACAATTGCCTTTTTAAATTTTTTTTTGTATAGGTTGATTCTTTCCTTTTTATCTTTTCCCCACATTTTTTCTTACATCTCACTCCTTCATTTTATTTCATTCCGCATCGATCTCTGACTAATCTAGTGTATTAAAAAGTTGGTTTGTGAATTTGGTGACTAATTTTGAGTTCAATCCATAGGCCAAATAATACACATAGACTCAGTGGAAATAGAACGAGCAATAATTGAGCAGACCATGACGATATATCCCTAAACATGAACAGTACAAAGAGAAAAATCTATAACCGTAGGTTAAATAAAGGGGTCAGTCCGAAATTTCCTGAATGTTATACGACTCGACAAACACCTGAAGAAGTTCCAAGTGGTACAATTGCTGAAACGTAGTGATAATAATAACAAAGATGTGGATATTAGTCTAAATGTTAACACTGTAAACAATCTCGTTGTTAAAGCAAAATTTTGATAAATTATTCTCAATTGTAGTCGTGAGTGTGCTGGAAACGTAGGATCCTGTTTCAGATTTAACAAGCGTTATTTTCTTTGTCTGTGGATTTTGTAAGCGATCCTCTTCACGTTATATAGGAAATAATTAGTATATTGGAAAAGTTTAAAAGTATATTCTATGTAATTTTCTTCATTATGTAAATTGTAAGTGTTCATAAGTAGAATCCTATTATTATTTTGTTGTGAGGGGGAATTTCTGAAATCATTTTTGTTAGTGGATTTCTAGTAGACGTTTAAGATCTGCCAAGAAAGTAACTTGGAATGTCAGTACCGTAACTTAAATTTATTGTTGGTTAGCTAGAGATTAGAGCATTTTCTATATATTTTTGTCTTCGTTAATTGCTTTCTCTGAATTAAAGTAGCAATTTTTAAAATCAAAATTTTGGTAACACATTATGGTGAGAAACTAATGCATTGAGTGTTTTTTTTAATATCGTGAATTAAAAATCTGAGCCGCAGTTTTACTCAAACGACATACAATGGTGCTTTTGAAAATTTCAATATTTTACAATTCCTTACATATAAAAAAATTGAATTTAAATTTAGGTTGAGTAGGAAAGCTGTCAACTTGATCCAACAATTTTGAATATATTATAATTTTTTGTGATAAATCGAGGAAATAAACCGTTATATATCAAAACAGTTTTAAATGAATTTTGAGTAACCAGTTATAAGGTTATGACATTTCTGGAGGAATTTTTGAATTGATTTAGTCTTTCTTATCGAGTCTTGAAATGAAAGTTGCTTGAATGCCTTTCTTCTAAATCGTTTTTCATTAATGCAAGTGTCCCCTAGAGCTTTATCCCTTGACCCACGTTGTTCCTAATTTTCACCAATGACATCAGTATCTCAATATCTATGCTGATAACAACCATTATTTGTATCTTAATAGTAAGTTTGAGCAGTTTTATAAAGTCAAATTGACAGTTGATGTAAAAAAAACGATTTTTCTGTTGTTAACTGGGGCAAGGAATCGCCTGTTAATTTTAACGCCTCCAAAATGAAGCTGCTCGCTTTTAATCGTCCAACAGAACTCTTTTTACCTTCCATCAGCATGGCTGATGCTAACCTTTAGTGATTCATTGCGCCTTTTTCTGACCACCGTTTTCTGCTGACATGACGTGGAAAGATTATATCGAATCAAATGTAGGGTGTGCACCTAAGAAAGATGGTTCCCTGTGTCATGCTAGACAATTTTTCTAGCTAGAATCTATCTTACATATTTATAAGTCTATCATTCATTCATGCTTTGAATACCGCAGTCACGTCTGGTCTGGTGCTCCTGCTATATATTAGGTTGGTGCAAATATAATGACGTAATAATGTCGTTTTTTGACGTATTTTTTAACGTCAAAAAACGACATTATTACGTCATTATTTTTGCACCAACCTAATATTTAGAGATTCTTGATTAAATTCAGCAATTGTATTGGTTCTAACCTGGCATCTCAGTTTCAGTTACTTTTCCACCGCCGTAATGTAGCTTCCCTGTGTCTTTTCTATAAATACATTAATGGTAATTGTTCTGTTGTTACCTAGACTTTATGATTTTAAGTGCAATATTAGATTGGCGGCAAAGTCTCATCTTTCTTACATTTGAATTGACTAGATGTAACCGTAATCTAAAGGTTTCTTTTCTCGCACTTCTCGTTTGTGGAACTTCAGGCTTTTTGCTTCCCAGTTAACTGGGAAAAATATAAATGCGATCTCAATGCTTATCTATTGTCTTATTAACTCTTGTTCCGTTTCCTTAAAAGTGTTTTTTCTTCTTTTCTTATTCTCTAACAGTCAGTAATCCCTTGCATTTCAGTGGCTTTATTTGCATTGCTTCAGATGAAATAATTTTTTAAAAAGTTTTTCTTTTGACTCATTTCATGCTTATAAGTTTTTCATAAAATTTTAAAACTGTCTGAACGAAAATCATCTATTTAGAAATATTTGTTGGAAAAATACAGTTAGGATATCTAACTGTATTTTTTCTACAAACAATATAAATATAGATCGAATGTTTGTTTCTTCGATCTACAATATTCCTGTTGGAATGGTAATGAAAACATTATCATCCCTATTGGTTTAGATGCCATTTTCGTGTTTGTATCTGAGCTACATCAAATTGTGTGAAAATCAGTGGCATGATTTCCACTGATCTAACATTTGAAATTCATCGAAAGACATCTCATTTGCAGTTCTTCATGGCTGTGTCATTTTTCTAAAGTATTAAGACGTGACGAACAAGAAGGGATTACAAAAAGTAGCCGATGAATGATCAAATATGTAAAAATGGCTATACTAAAACTGGTTATATATATAAAAAATTGGCTATGATATATATATATATATATATATATATATATATATATATATATATATATCATAGCCTATTTACACACACATATATTTATATATATTATATATATTAAAATATAGTTTTAAGTTATGCTATATAAAAGTAAACATTGTAGTCAAAACACATCATATTTAGCTCCTGATAAACAGTAGATCACTTTTGCTACATTCATAACTCATCATATATATATATATATATATATATATATATATATATATATATATATATATATATATATATACTAGCAGTAGAGCCTGGCGTTGCCCGAGGATGTAACAGTAAGAAATAGATCAAGTATCGACCATCATAAAGATTGAAAAATAAAACTGACAAAGATTATTGTTTAAGGTTGACGGACACGCATGTCTTAATTAGTTTTATTTTTTATTTATTTTTTATTTGTTATTTTTTACGAATTGGTCAAACTCAAACTCAAACAAAAACAGCGTTTTCAATCGTTATGAGTCTACCTATTGAATAGAATTTTATTATAAAAATTGTCTTGTAAATGGAATTTTTAAAGCATTCTGAATGTAAAAATAAAGAAAAAAGTGTGCAAAACAATAAGAAACACTACCTGCCAAAAAAAAGTGATAGTTGTATGTAGAATAATATCCAAGCCAAAGTGGAAATAATAAAGCAAATCAGCCTGAAGATGCCTACTGTAATGAGCGAAACACGTAATAAAATAAAGCATGGACGTCTAAATCACACTCGTGTACCCACTAAAATATTAGGTTGGTGCAAAAATAATGACGTAATAATGTCGTTTTTTGACGTTAAAAATGCGTCAAAAAACGACATTATTACGTTATTATTTTTCCACCAACCTAATATCTTTTATGGTAATAATGAAAAAATGTCAAATTAAAAAATGAGTCTATTTCTTTTTATTTCACATTTATTTTCTTTGCGGATGAAAATCACTCCTCGCACATATTGATAAGATTATTCATAATGTCAATTGGTATATTTTAGCAAAGTTTAACAATCTAAAAACGCTTATCCATTTTAAATTTCTGATATACTATAAAGAGGAGAGTTTGTAAAAATATTACAAGTTTATTTATGTTTGAATACTGACAGCCGTGGTTAAAGGAAACGCGTCACTTATATTCGGTGATAAATATACAAATCGACACTTTTTGATCAATTGACAATTGATTAACTCATGTTTTTTTTAACGAAGCTACTTTGAACTTTTATATACTTGTAATACAAACATTCCGAGGTATCATCACTTGTTAAATAAGCAATTGATAAAATCTAAGGGGTTCATATTTCCAACTTTATTTCGTCTATCGATCATAAAAAGAAGAAAAAAGACTCAGTGATGCAGAAACGAAACTCTTAAAATATAGTAAAAGGCAAAAGCAAAAGTGAATGAGAGAGAGAGAGAGAGAGAGAGAGAGAGAGAGAGAGAGGAAAAAAGATAAAAATCAAGTAATTTTCGTGCTTTTGTCTCTAAGAGAAATAAACTACATCCAATTTCAAAATTTAATTACGTGATCCCAACTCAATATAAATAAACAGTATTTGGAACTAGTATAGAGCATTTCCTCCATTTGCTAGTTTCAGTGCTTGTATTAAATTTTTCATGGATTTGATCAAGTTATCAACATTCGTCTGATCCATATTTTGCCACTCCTTTAGCAATGTTTCTTTAAGGGTTGCCATTGACGTAATTTTGGTTGCACGCTTTCGAAGTTTTCAGTCACGGTGCTCCCAAACGTGCTCTATTGGATCCATGTCAGAACTTTGGGCTACTCATGACAATGACTTGATTCCTTGCGATTTATTCTAAGCCTTTGCTACTTTGCTCGTATAACATGGCGCTCCATTTTCTTGAAAAAGGTAGACATTCTTGTCAATCAGATTGGTTTCAAATAGTAGGAATATTCCTTTCTCTAATATTTGACTACTTTGGACCATTCAGCCACTCATCAACAAGAATCAGGTTAGATTTCCCTCCAACCAGAAAACGCCCCACACCATTGCTCCAATTTCTCCATGTTTCACCTTCGCATACAGACATTCAATGTTCCAGGTCTCATTCTGATTTCTCCAAACATAAACCTATCTCGAATTCGAATATTGGCAGAATTTACTTTCATCTGACAAAATTACAGACTGCCAAAATTCATAATCTTTAATCTCAAATTCTTTCGCCCAGTCCATACGTCTGCTCCTGTTAATCCCTGAAGTCAAGGGCTTCTTTCTTACAACTCTTCTTTGATAGCCTAGCTCTTTCAGAGTCTTTTTCACCGCATATGGCGACATTTCTATGTTGTTGACGACATCTTTGACGCTCTGACGACAGTTTCTGATGACTTCCATCTTCAGCGACCTTTTCGTTTACTCAGACACGATGCTTGGACTTCCTGAAAAAGAACATTTCACACGATGGCCGATCAGACTCGGACCGTCAAAAACTTATTTGGAACTGCCACTAAGGCAGATCTACCTGATAAATCTAATAACGCTGTTCCCCTCCAGCAAAAAAGAACCAAACATCTAAAGGTGGAACCTATAAAGGAAAATCCAATATACCCACCCCTGTTATAGATAAGACCAATAAAAAAGACAACGACAAAGAAGAAAGCATTAGCATGGCGGCCGAAATCAGCGGTGTAGAGTCCCCCCACCACCGAAATGCATGGTCAATGTAGAGGAGTTCATTCAGAGAGCCAAAACGTTCGCTCATCTGGTTACCGGGCTTTTGGTAGACCTCGATGCACAAGAAGGCATTGCGAAAAGAACAGTGTCCGTCTTTGTGCTCGACAAGCTAACGCGAAAAATTTGTTGACGCACGAAAGTCACAGTGTTGAAAGCACTGAATACCTTGGGGGTTAAACCACAACAGATTATTAAAGGACTAGGTTTCTTCATGTGGCACATGCTGTTGCCCACGCCAGAGAACTGTGTGGATGTAACGTCTCCTGATTTAATCTCGAAAGACTACATCATTCGCACAGAATACCAAGGACGGCGTAGGACCATGGTGAGAGTGTATGAGATCCCTGATTATATTCTTGGAGAGCATTTAGGGGCATATCTCATGCAGTATGGCCAGATTGTGAATGTTACTCCAGAATATGAGATAGGTGAGTGGGTGTTCGAGATAATGATAGATCGAGAAGCACTCACCTCCATTCTCAACCGCTTGGAGATAGGAGGGAAACACTACCCTGTCATTGTGATGGGGAGGAAACCAGCTTGTTGTAAGTGTGGTGAGATTGGTCACCTCGCCCCTGCCTCTGGAGTCCCGCCTAAGTCCGATCCCTCTCGAACTGATACTTCTTGTTCTGTGGAGCCTGTAATGAGCTGGCACCGGTATTGGAAAATCCACGGTTGGATCTCTTCCAGAGCCCATATTTGCTGCCAAAAAGTATGCGGAAGATAAGCAGGAATGGCAAGTCTTGGGTAGAGTGAGAGGGGAACCCCAACCTGCAGGATCTCCGTCCCCGGAAGCTCCTAAGAGCAAGGACACTAACAGTCCCATTCCCAAGGGTGATACTCCTGCTAGTTATGCCAAAAAACTGCACGGGAAAAGAGATTTGACCCAGAAGTCCTTGAAAAATTAAGGAATTAGACAAAAAAGCTCAGACAGAAAAAGCAGGCTGGATCAGTTGGGGTACTGCTTCCCTCGACCTCTGTGCCATCTTCCCCGTAAAAAACATACCCCCCACCAATGACTAGTCATTGATTTTAACTCCCTCAAAAATGACCATCTTGAAAAAGACGCCCACATCCTCTGGGAAAGTTGATAAAAGACCAGTGGGGGTACCTCGCCCCTCAGCCTCTGCCCCAAATTCCCCATCATGCAAATCTCCGTATGTGACTAGGTCACAGACTCCAACCCGGTGAATATGTCCCTCCTTATGAAGGTGCACACTCCTTCTACATCACAATCTTCCATTCCTGCCCAATCTTCAACACCATTTTCTACACCAATCTCCCAAAAGAGGCAGCGAAGCCCTTCGTTAGAAACTAAGGAGAAAAGGCGAAGGGTTAAATTGCCCTACAACATTGGAAAAGATGTCTGCCGTGTAACACCAAGCCAAGTTGAGCGTGCCAAGAACTATGGGAATCGAATACACACTCTGAAGCCGTTACTTGCAAGGACATAGAGGACCCGCGAAACTCCCAGGAGGCTCAACGGGTCCTCACCGTCATCAGAACTTGTTCTGGGTCCCGGCATACATGAGAAATGGTGGAGGAAGCCATCAAAGGAATTGAACTTTCACCACCAATTGCAGTCTGGTAGTCCGAAGAAGCCAAAAAGTTACGTCAATTCTGCTCAGGGAGGGCCCCAGATTTTGTTCACCCCTCCCTCTATAGATCACTTCAATTAACATTTTCGTGGGATATCGGGGGTTTTGCGATTGAGGAACCTATGAATAAGGAAATGGTCCATGGGTCAATGGGCGAGGCCGTCGGTATCCTCACCCAACAATATTTAGGGCAGGTGGTCAACCCTATTAGATCTAACAATGTCTCTCTTTTTACCCATTTTGAATGAGGTCGGAGTCACTAAGGAGTCTCAATCGCGAATTTCAGCGCCTTGGAGTGGGTATATGTGCTGTACAAGAGACTCGTTTCCATTCTGGGGATCATGACGATATACTGACGAGGAGGTGTGACTTCTTTTCAGCGTGTTATGATGGCCGCTCTAGGGGGGGGTTTCTTGGTTGGTGAACCGTTCCTTAAATGCTGTATGTACGCTAGTCTTCGCGGGTCTGGAGGGCAGGCTTTGTGTCGTGAACGTTACCATAAAAGATCAGGTATTTCGTCTCATTGGAGTTTATGCGCCCAATGACCACAGGGAGCGGGCTGCCTTTTTTCGGCGCATCGATCCGTTTCTGACGACTTCTCGTCGGGTAATTTTAGCGGGTGACTGGAATGCCCTCCTCGAACCCGATATAACTCATAACGCAGGTCCCAAGCTCTCCTATTAGGAACTGCCTCAGCCTCCCAGTCCTCTTCCACCTCTACCTTCGGGCCCCGTAACTGGATCCGCTCCCGGTCCTTTTTTTTCATCATTACTTTGTGCCCCACCGAGGTTCCTACCTACACCCCCTCTTATTCTATCCCAGAGTCGTTCGCTGGTCCGAGCCGTCTCTATGGCTGCAGCCAGGCTGACCGGTCCCCCTTCAGAACATCGCCTCTCAGGTCCCTGCCACTCAGCGCGTCCACATACACATCGACCAACAAAGCCTGAATAGGACCACTGTCCGGAGTCGCCAACTCCGGAAAAGCTAACGCCGCTAACGCCGCTAACCCCGCGATTATTTCCTCCAATTCCTCATTAGTCTCTCTTGTTGCTGCAGCCGGAATAATTTCCTGACTGCCTCAATGGCCATACGCTCACTTGCATATTGTCGCACCACAACGGATTTAAGTTCGGTCCATGACAGGGTCGGGTTTTTTCTGTACCACCCCTCTATAAACTTGGACACCTGCCTCGCTGCGGCGTCGTAAGCTAGGAGCACCATTTCTTGGTCCGAGAAGCCATAGATCACCTGCTTCTGAATAGACAGAATCCATTCGTGCAGGGTTTCCTTTATAAGTAGGTAGCTTCATGCTACCTATCAGTCTCCTGAAACCCAACGATATTTCGGGGACTCCCACATCCCCAATGTCATCTGTGGTGTCTTATCCTGCTATGCTCATCCTAGCGTCTTGTCAACTAGCACTAGAACGAAAGGAAAATACTTAACACGGTGGTGGCGCTTCAACTGCATACAACGTCGACAAAGTCAAAACAAGATCAACAATATTACTGGCAGATCTAAATGCAATGAGCGAACAAAGGAAACCAAAAAGTGACTTACCTGAGGTCTGCCGCTCTGTGTTTTGTTTCTTTTTCTTCCTTCTTTTGCTTCCTTCTCTTTTCCTCCTTATGCCTCTTTCAGAAAAATATAGTCCGAAGACTAGAGTCCTTTCTGGTCTTACTTGGTCCCGACTGGACAAAACAAATGCAACCTTCTCTCCTTTTTCAGACGGCTGTGGTAACTCCCTCGGATCTATCCTGGTCACGACTACCAGTCTAACACTTTCGCCCCAGCCCCTCAACCTCCGACGTCTTACTTTCTGGGTTGAGGTGTCTACTCGGTCTTAACCGAACTTAAGGGAGTGGCCTAGGTCCCCTGAGCATCCGTAAATCACTCGACCGGTCCAATGGTTTAATCCTGCTTCCTGCCCACGTTGTGTTTGGTTTGATCCAGAAAGCAGAAGTGATGTTCATCCATTCACGGTCGACTGAAGATGTAGAAAGGGCTGGAGAGTCTGTGCTAAGAAATTTAGAATGCACCAAATATATATATATATATATCTGCAGAAAGCCGGACAAACAACTATTCAATGGTTGAATTGTTAATGTCTTTTATATAGCAGAGAAGAATAGTATAGGAAAGAAACGGGTTACAGAAAAGAAAATTATTTGACATAAAAAGAAAAAGAAAAACTCACACACTCTAGACAGAGAGAGAGAGAGAGAGAGAGAGAGAGAGAGAGAGAGAGAGAGAGAGAGAGAGAGAGAGAGAGAGAGAGTTTTGATTAACTTGTTAAATCGTCTCAGAAAGATATGCGACTCTTGCGATGGAGAGATAAAGATTTCTGTGCGCGGCTTAAAGTTTATAGTTGCATTCCTCCTCGGTAGTAGTAACAGTAGAAGTAATCTTCGTGGTAGCAGAAGCATCGGTACTTATATTAACAGTACATGTTGGCGGGGGTTTTGTTCCAATCTCTGATATCACTTTCGTACTATGGGAATCGAATACACTTCGAGACTTCAATTCAACTCTGTTCACTTTCAATCGCCAATATCTCTCCACCCAGCTCGACTGCACTCGAAGACAGACGAGCAAAAACCAACCTTTGGTTATTGTAGCTTGTTCGACGTTTCCGTTTCTAGTGGTAGTAATAATAGTAGCAATAGCAGTCTTAGATTGTTGGAGGAGTAATTCGCTTCTTCGTACTTATATCAACAATATATGTTAGCGGGGGTTTTGCTCAATCTCTGACGTCACTTTCAATCTCTCTCCACCCAGCTCGACTGCTTTTGACAGCAGACGAGCCAACCACTGTTTTTGCGAAAAGATTTCTGTATCACTGCGAACCGTAACTGTCGCCTGTGGGTGCCCACGCACGTGACGGCACGCAGCGACGACGACGTGCCGACCGAGCGCGGCTTCTCCCGTCTGGCCTCTTCCGCCTCGCTCGACCGTCTACTCTTCTTCAGCATAACCACGCGTTTATATAGATAAATCTGGTTGTTCATAAATCGACCCTTGGCCCGCACGGGATTATCACAAGTGCCGTTTTCAATCCAAAATCATGTGAATTTCAAAGTTCTCATAGCCTTAGTAAGCTCTATTTCAAATTTTAACCGATAAAAATTATTTCGATCATTTTCATTTTCTCTGTCATGACCCGATTCCAAATGGGCGAGATCAGATTTCCATCAGAAAACAAAATTGTTCTGATCCAATTTCGCTGTTCAAATCTACTCTAATTTCATTAATAAAAAATATACGTACGTGTGTGTTTGTGTGTTTTTCCCAACTCTCTCTGTCACAATAGAGCCCTTAAATTAACATATCCTGTGGACATCGGCGGCTTGTCTCATGATGCTAGCGTCGAAACTGATATGGATTATGGTTAAATGGGACGGGCTCTCGGTGTCCTCACTACGGCCATGTTCTATTCTGGAAGACAACCCTAATTTTTTTTAAATATTTTCACGCTGGTTGGCAAGTGTGAATGCTCGAGGCCTGATGTCCGAGTTTCGAAGGGTGAGGCTCTCTCGCGACCTTTAGCGCTTAGGGGTGAATATATGTTGTTTCCGAGAGACCCGTTTTTCTTCTCGCGATTATGAAGGCATTCTGTCTAAGGGTTTTTTTCTTTATTCAGTATGTTTTGATGGACGCTCGAGTGGTGTCTCTTGGCTAGTGAGCAAGTCTTTGAAGGCTGCGTGTGCGGGCAGACTTTGCGTGCCGGATGTTATCATAAAGGATAAGGCTCTGCGTCTCATTGGGGTTTATGCGCCAAATATCCAGACTGAGCGGCCTGCTTTGTTTCGGCAGATTGGGCCGTTTATGATGACATCACGTCGGGTAGTTTTAGCAGGGGATTGGAATGCCATCTTTGACCCCGACATAGATCGTAATGGGTCAAATTCAAATTCGGGTACTAACAACTGGGGCGAGAAATCTTTTCGTGATTTTGTCGACGAGTTTGATCTTGTCGACAAATACCGGAATTAGAACCCACGGGAGGTAGTTTGGACTTGGACAAATAGTGGCAGCTCGGCTGCAGGGATGCGTGATAGCTACCTCGACCGAGTTTTAGGAGAGTCGATGTAGGGCTCTTAGGGTGTTCAAGTTTCCATTACATAGATATTCGGATCATAGGCTTGTCTGTGTCCGTGTAAACTTAGATAAGCCTAAGGTTAGGATGGACCAGAAATTCAACTGCTCGTTATTTGGAGAGCAGGAATTCCGGGACCAGCTGCTACTAATGTTACAAAGGGCTGTGGTGGGAAATGCCTGTTGGGACAAATTAAAATCTAAAATTCGAACGTTTGCTGCTGATTATAGTCGTCGGCTCAATCTAGATAGATTAGCGGCGCAAACGGTTTGTGAGAAAAGAATTGATCGAGCAGTTAAATCCCGTTAGCTAAGGCAGAGTTGGTCTCCTCGATTATCAAGAAGGATCAAGCTCTGGTAGTTAGGGCTAGGTTAAAAAGAATGTCCACTGAGGCGACGAATATGGCCGCAGAATTGCGTGTAGAGGAAAATAGGAATGCATCTCGGCGGCATATCGCGTGCTGGATAAGCAAACTGTGACTACAAACTCGAACATATGTGAGGATTTTCGGGATTACTTTCGAGATCTTTTACCAGGGAGCCCGGTATGAGCCCTGCCTTGAGGTGGATGAAGCGGCTGGGTACGAGGGTACCATCACAGAGTCGGAAATCTGGGAATCGTTGAAACAGGTTGTCCTGGATAAATCACCGTGGTTAGATGGTCTTCCCTACGAAGTCTACTTGAGGCAGTCGCCCGTTTTTGTTCCCTTGCTGAAATTGATTTTCAACAACTGGATGAAGCAGAGGTCTATACCTCAACGCTTCACCAGGGGTGTGATCAAGTTGCTGCGTAAGGACAAAAACGGTGGGGATAGGATAGGTAATTTTCGCCCTTTAACTATGTTAAATACAGAGTTAAAGATTTTGGCAAAGCTCTTAGCCAACCGTTTGCAGCTTGTCCTGTCTAGTCTGATTGGCTCCGAATAGACTTGTGCTGTGAAAGGGCAGGACTATTATTTGCATTGGAACCTTTCTTTCGCAAGTTAAAGGCGAATCCGGTCCTACGCAGAATTTCCCTACCTGGTGCTACCACATCGGCCAGGTATTCTGACTATGCTGATGACGTTTCGGTTCTTGTGTCGAGCAGAGCCGAGATTAAGGAAGTTAGCAAAGAAATCAGTTGTTATGAGATGGTGACAGGGGCCAAGATCAACTGCGATAAGTCTGTTGGCTTGCGGTTGGGTGCGTGGAAGGGAGTTTCTCTTTCTGGACGGATGGGCCGGTCAAGATATTCGGCGTCTGGTTCGGTCCTGATATCCATTTGGAAATGGACTGGTCGGTAGTACAAGGAAAGGCCGAGATAACAATTAATTTGTGGTCTCGGAGGAATCTCTCCTTGAAAGGGAAGGCGGAAGTATGTGTTTCACATATCTACCCAATTCTCCTTTACCGACTCTCGGTACTTCCACTTCCGTAAGCCACACTAATATCATTAGTTAGGCTCTTGTTCTCTTTCTTGTGGAGAGGCAAGGCCGCCAGAGTCTCTCGGGAGATCTGTGCCTTCATCCATCTGAAAGCGGTCTAGGTATGCCTAGCATTGAGATTCGTCATTGTATGCTTCGCATCGGGTTCCTAGATAGTTTGTGTCGCGAATCGGATGAGGACGGCCCTTCTGGAAGGAAGACATCCGTAGAAATTTCTCATCCTTGAGAAGTGTCCACTCGTGCGAGAAGGAGGCCCACCATTTACTCAGAGCCAAATGCTCTTTCTACCGCGAATGTCGTCTTGCTCTGAAACGCCTCTTACGGGCGTCGGATGGCCTCTCCAACGTCCAGGCGTTGTCTCATAGGGCACTATACCAAGTGTTAGTCAGTTCATGATGATATGATTGACGAGCTCGGTTTACGAAGCAGGAGGCTCGCTCAATCTGGCCTTGGGCGCCCGAGTTGAAATGGCTCAATAACGGTGAGGCATCCCTCACCTAGCTGTTGATGCGTGGAGCCCTCTGGGTCGCCAAAAAACTTGGCGCAGCGGGCTTGGAGAAATCTCCAAACTGCCGAAGCTGTGATGGGGAGATCGAGACCTTGGGTCACGCTTTCTTTCATTGCAGGGTGGTAGCACCGTTGTATAAGTTCGTTGAAGGCCTCACGGTTAGCATGTTGCAGAGAAAGCTCTTTGCCCTTGAGGCCTCTTCTGTTTGTTAGCAATGACGAAGGCTGTATTTCACTGCTTGCTAGTTGTTTTGAGAGTCGTGATTTGGTCGACAGGGATTTTATGGAGGTGAGAAGTTCACTTCTTCCCAACTGATCTTGTACTTTAAGCATCAGCTTAGTCAAGATTAGGACGGAAAGGCGGCGACTCTCTTCATCAGAATTCGGCAAAAGGTGGGCAAATCTTGCGCGACTGTGTAGAGAGAAAGGGGCTGACCTGGAGTGGCACTTTGATGCTGGTTAGGTAGAGGATTTTGTCCTTCCTGGATTGAACAGAGGCAACCCGTCCCGATATTAGGCTAGTTTAGGTTTAGTTTGAATCTTTAGTTTCCTGTTTCCAGTTAACTTAGCTAGGGTATGTATGCTCATTGGCCCCTTTTATTTCAGTCCCTATTTTCCTTTAGTTTAATTCCCGATCTCCTCCCTTTTTAGGTGGTCAGTGATGTCAGTTCTCTGGTAGTTGCGGGATGCTTTCATTTCGTGTGTGTGTTTTCGTATTTGTTGTTGTGACTGAATGAGTGTGTGTTTCTGTGAGTGTTTCGGACGGATGATTGTGTTTATACTAATAATCCCGCTATTTTTCGTCCAGTTAACTGATTTTTCTGCCACATTTAGGGTGTGTTTTTTTATTATTTTTATTATTGTTTTGTTTTCATGTAAATAATATTAATTCATATTGTAAATAATCATTGTTTTTTTTTTAAATTGTGGTTTTATTCCCCTCCTCCAGCACAGAATTTGAAATGTACATATAGGGACTAGTTAGGATTTCATAGAGACATTGAGGCATTATGGTGGATATAGTAAGAAAGGTAGGAGAGAATGTGTTATTTTGGTATTAGGACTATTGTTGGTATGTTTGGGTCAGTGTTTGTGACTAGCTAAGTCTAGAATTAAGACAAAAGAAGACCGTCCTTTTCCCCAATCCCCCTTTTTAGCCTTGTGCCACATTTTGTACCAACGTACAAATAAATATCTATTACAAATATTTCGCTTGAGGATGAAACAGAGCTTGATACTTTAACTCAATTTAATTTTAATCATTATATTGAAGTTTTTGGCTACCGTGAATTGTAGGCACATTAAGGATTTAACCTTACAATCTCGCTAAACGTTTTAACTTAATAATCACTTCTCTTATGTTATATTACCTTCATATAAACATTTTAATGTTATTCTTAGTGATTTATCTTAAATTAAGGTGGTAAATAGGTTCATACTCGTATATTACTAGTAACAATGTCTGCCGTAGATAGGTTTATATTACGAGTTATAATGTTTGATAATAGTTTTAAATTTATAAAATTCATATAAATATTCTAAAATTTATATTTTATTTATTTTTAATTTTAATATAATGTTTTGTATGGTTAATTTGTTATTTTGCATGCTTAATGTTTTTACATCTTAAAGTGTCTTTTAATTACATAGTATATTTATTTTTTTAAATAATATGTTGGTTTCTTTCAAAACGCCAAACAAAACTAACTGATACATTGTATCTAAAATATTTTCAACTTCGTTGCAATCATATCCGGTTAAATTTTTAATCTTTCTCTATGACTTTTATCTCAATGTTAACGCATTTTTCATTGGTTGAATTATTATCAACAACATCTTTTGTCTTCCTTTCTTCTTTCCTTTTTCTTTTTCCTTTTCTTTTCCACTTCTCTATATTAGTTAATTTTGATATATTACTTCCCTTCATTTTTCTCTTCTTTCCTTTTCTTCGGAGAAGGGATGTTATTTATCCCCTTTTTATGGTTTTCTTTCCTTAACTCTTTCTATTACTCTTTTTTCTTTCTTTTTCCTTTTATTGATTTCTTGTTCTCTTCTTTTATGCTTTAACATGCATCTTTCATTTCCTTTTATGGAAAGTTTTATATATTTCTTTATTATTCTTTTATGGAAATTTTAAAAATGTAAAAAGAAGTGATGTTTCATAAGTAGCATTTTTAAATAAAATCGTTTATAACCATCTTTGTTCACCACCTGATGAGATGCCTAAGTTTAGGCATCGAAACAAATATGCATCTTTTTAGTGATTACTTGTTTGTTCGTGTGAGATTATAATAGAAACATTTTACATCCCTACACAAAAGCTTTCATGTTTCAATATTATGGTTGTACTTCCTCAAGGGGATAGTTGGTAATTGGTGATAAGAATGATTTTTTAGGGAAATTTAAAAACAAAACGTTACCTCTTTTCTGAATGTTAAAGATGGAGGGTAATTCTGTAAAGCTGTATAAATATAATAGTAAAAAACGAATTAAGAGGAACCTATAAACGCAACTGACAGTTTCAGGTTTATTTGATCATTAGGCGCCCGACGTTCGCCTTACAGTGAAATTGGCAGCCATACTTTTTATTAATTTATTTATTAATAATATATATTTATATATATATATGTGTGTGTGTGTGTGTGTGTGTGATTAAATACGACTGCTAGATTTCGTTACTTTAAAACTATGCCTGCTCGAAACTTCTAAAATAACAAAACACAAACGACATTACAGACAAATCAGTCGTGTAATTTAGATTCCAACTTGAATGCAAAATGGTAAAGAGAAGGAAAACAAACAAACCGAAGATAGATTGGTAATGTCGATGTTTTTTTATGCTTTTCTTAACTCTTTCTATTTCTCTTTCTTCTTTCTTTTTCTTTTTACTGATTTTTTGTCCTCTTTTTTCTGCTTTAACTCGCATATTTCTTTCTTTTTATTTTATGGAAATTTTTATATATTTCTTTTATGGAAATTCTTATATCTTCTTAAATTTTTAAAAATGTAAAAAGAAGTGATGTTTCATAAGTAGCATTTTTAAATAAAATCGTTTATAACCATCTTTTTTCACCACCTGATGAGATGTTCATGTTTAGACATTGAAACAAATAAGCATCTTTGTAGTGATCACTTGTTTGTACGTATGTAATAATTTATAAAAAATAACTATTACTTTGCTTTTTGTATTGAGCCCTTTTTTAAATTAATGTTATGAATGTTTGAATTTATATTCTTTTCGTTCTCATTACATTTACATATATGCATATATATAGTGGCTACACATATTTGAGTAGCCGCTCCCTTGATTAGACAGTATTTATTTTCGTCTACCAGCCTGAATATTCGAAATATTAGAAAAATATGAGGTATTCGAACTTGCATCCCTCTGGGCAGGGGAAACAGTCGTTACATCAGATATTCTTTAGATCTCTCGTTCACAAAGTGCATCTATTAAACGCAAATCTTTCTGAGACTGTCAAAATGTTTGCGTTTAAAAGCACTATTTAACTTTTCTTGATAATCAACCCGCTTTGTGACCAAGTGCGAATATTTTTCTTTAAGACATCTGGAATATTCTGGCCGGTAGGCGAAAACAAATACTCTAAGGTTGGTGCAAAAATAATGTCGTTTTCTCACATAGTAACATATGTGAGAAAACGAAATTATTTTTGCACCAACCTAATATTTAATAAATAAGCAGGGCGTCTAATCAAACATGGATAGCCACTACACATAACGTTTAAGTAATAAATAAAAATACATCACTTCTTTACAAATAAATTTTATCGTATACTTTATATATCTAAGATCTTATAATGCTCTCTCGTCTAAAGAACAGATACATTTTCTCAAATATTTCGGTGTTTAGAAATTTATAATTTGAATTCCCGGAAATTACATGCGATTGTTCAAATTTTACCGAGTAGTGTTGCTATAGAATATTTTCTTTACATTTAGACTACATTTTGTATTTAAAGATGTTGGAGTTTTTAAGCGTATTTTTTAGGTAGGGGATAAATATACCTTTGTGGAATTTTCTCCCTGGTTTTAGTTAAAATAAATTTTATTTTAGATACAAATTCTCTACGAAATATATCAACCGTCTGAGTTAAAATAAACTTTCGAGCAAGAATGAAACTTTTATAACAACTTTCCAGGCATTTTTTCTTTCGACGGACTTTAATTTCGCGTATCTTCAGCACCAACTGCCAGTCTCTTCTGTCTCTTCTCCATCGGTCAGTTCGTCTGTGTTGTTCGGTCATCGTGAGATTCGTCCAGTGGTGGATAAATAATAGACACGATGTGTCCAGGGCTGGAAGATAACATCAAACATTGGACAGAAATGAAATCCTGCTGTGTGACAGCTTGAGATTATTCTGCAACGCTGACGATCGAATCACGTTTGCTCATGACCACTTGAGTGCAGGTTAAGTGAAAGAAGTCACATGAATGAATCAAAACCAATTTGATCGATACAAACCATATGTTATATTTCACCATTTACTGTATTTGTTTTAAGTATACCACGTAGAAACTTTGTTATTGGCGCTTTAAAATCAAGTATTGTATAAACGCCAGCAAATTATTTCGAAGGCCCTATAAAAATTAATGAAAAAGTCATTTTTGCTGTGACCCAAATTAGATTAATAGAAAAAAATGGATAATTCTCGGATGAATTTTGCCTACAATCGAAGCAGGGTCTTTCTGTAGTAGTAAAGGGTTATGACGTCTGTCTCGTTGAAGTCCTGAAGTAAATTACTCTGTTCTTAGCATCAGACAAGTGGTTTGAGCCGCCTTGTATCCGGAGCAAAACCTCCGTCTTGTTAGATATTTGCAGGAATGTCGTCAACACCCGAGGCTTCATCATGCTCTTTCGATTTTGTTATTCTTGCAATTTCCTGTTATGCTCGCGACATATTTAATTTCAGTTTTGCTGACTGCTATCAACTGCCATCGTTTAGACCACACTATTTACCAAATGTACTCAAGATTTAAACAAAAGCGACAGAAATAAGTGAATTATTGAAATCACACACACATACACACACACACACACACATGTATTATAATAATTTTATTATACGAGATTATAATGAAAACATTTTTTATCGCTACACAAAAGATTTCATGTTTCAGTACTATGATTGTACTTCCTCAGGCGATAGTTGGTAACTGGTGATAAAAAAAAGAAAAAAACAAAACAAAAACAAAATGTTACTGCTTTTCCGAATGTTAAGGGGGGTAATTTTGACCATATATATATATATATATATATATATATATATATATATATATATATATATATATATATATATATATATATATATATATGCGTGTGTGTGCGTGAAGATACTAATAATAATATATACTAATGTCAATAAAAATAACTTATTCTCACATAACGTCGGTTTAAAAAACAGCACTCAACGTTAAGCTGTACAAATATAATAGTAAAAAACGAATTAAGAAGAACCTGTAAGCACAACTGACAGTTTTAGGATTATTTGATCATTAGTCGCCTGATGTTTGTCTGAGTGAAATTGGCAGTCATATTTTTTCTGAATTTGTTTATTACTAATACATACATATATATATATATATATATATATATATATATATATATATATATATATGTGTGTGTGTGTGTGTGTGTGTGATTAAATACGACTGCTAGATTTCGTTACTTTTATGCCATTCATTTAAAACTATGCATGCTCGAAATTTCTAAAATAACTAAACACAAACGACATTACAGACAAATCAGTCGTGTAATTTAGATTTCAACTTGCATACCAAATGCTAAAGAGAAAGAAAACAAACAAACCGAAGATCAGATGGATTGTTAATGTCGATGGACTTATGTACTTGGTAACTTTCATAAAATGCTTGCTTGTAAAACGAGAGGCAAGAAAAATTGAAAAGTGTCTTTAGATAGATGCAATCTATTTATATATAAAAATATCGATATCTGTGTATCTCTTTATATATATATATATATATATATATATATATATATATATATATATATATATATGTGTGTGTGTGTGTGTGTGTGTATTAGAATATTATTTGTCTCTTTACTGACAAAAAGATGAAACTATTTAAGAAAAAGTATGCTTTTTAAAACACTCGTACAAAGAAAAAGGTTTTGACTTTTAAAAGTTGTAATAGACGTAATTTATCTGTGAGACCAATTCGCTAACCATTAAGCCACGACAGAATACCCATTGTGATTAATGACTATCTTGGTGCGCGTGCACACCAAATGATTGTCATAGAAATTTATTTACCCTTTTTCAGCTTATAATTTTATGTAATTTTTGTTAAACGGAAATATTCTTTGAAAATAGGTAATAAGTTTGCAGTTGAACAAAGAAATGCTGTGGCCAAATAGTCATAGAGATGTGGAAACGGAGTCATGTGAAATGAACAACCTGCAAATTGTAGGCTACCTAACTTGGGTGATAAATATTAATAGTCTGTTGTTAACATCTAAACGT
Source organism: Acanthosepion lycidas (assembly GCA_963932145.1). Taxonomy (NCBI): domain Eukaryota; kingdom Metazoa; phylum Mollusca; class Cephalopoda; order Sepiida; family Sepiidae; genus Acanthosepion; species Acanthosepion lycidas. The sequence continues at coordinate 63,215,167 of OZ010592.1, read as the reverse complement.
CACTGTTGATGTATAACTTTTGGATGTGCAAACCAGCATGAAAGCAATTGACTTGCACAGAAAAAGTTCCAAAAGTGTCGTCGAAAATATTGGCAGCACTTTGATTAGAATTTGTATTAAATGATAGACACATTGGTGAAAACATTACTAACAACGATAACAATACCAATATCAAATAAAGAACCATAAACCAGTGGTAGCTACAGTTTAACAAGAGACTAATAAAATGGAAATGAATGAGTTCGTTATACCAGCCCGAATAAAGGTGGCAGTAGTGTTACCGGCTGCATTTTAAAGTTAGGTCGTATCCTTCTAGTGGGTGATGCTAAAGAATAAAAAGCTGGAGAAAAGAGGAGTGAAAAGGGACATTAGAATTATTATTATTGTACTCAACGGACCCAGAATGAAATGGAGTCCTCTCGGACCAAGTTATGTTTTACAGCTGAGAAAAGTAAATTGTTGAGTTGTTATCGAAAGGAAGCTGATAGTTTGACAGTGAATCCGTAAGAGGAGAAAAATACAATGACTTAATCAAAAGAAGAAAGAGCAGAATCGGATGTAATATACTGCGAATTTCTTAGATAATGAATGACTGTCATTGTAAGTAATGCTTGCGTTTCATCTTATTTCTGTTGCTTTCCATCACAACTATTAAGTAAGCAAAATCTAATACTACTTGTGTAGATAATCAACAAAGATAGTGGCACTGTCTGCTGTGCTACCATCATAGAAATAAGGATTAGCTTTCTGGCTTATTTGAGCGATGTCTGTCGGTATGTCACAAAATCGATAACGGCGTCGTTACGGAAAGACAGGTTGCTTGGGGTAAAGAATATGAGCACAAATATCGCTGACGGCTTTTACATTACTTTCCATGCCGCTTAACGGTTGTAGAATAACGATCTGCTAGAAAGCATCGAGATGAGATAAAGAATAAGCAGAATTGAAGGCCGTCTGCTTGTATGACTTGTAAAAACAGCAGCAAAACAGAGTTTTTTTTCTTCTCACAGCGTCGCTGCAGAGCAAGTATTTTTTTTTAGTATTTGTTAAGCCTGCTTTTTAGTCACCTCGGATTTCCGAAAATGGATTGCCTTTTGGGGTTTTACACCCTCCGATACAAACATTTTTATAGTGTTACAATTATGTAAATTATTGTCTTACAGCTGAAAAATATGACATAACAGGTTATAACATATATATATATTAAATCAAAACTTGAAATGAAGACAATTATTCATTCAAATGAAAATTATAATAAATTAATTGTATGAACTTTGCAAATTGTAAGTTAAACACACCAATACAATACTAGAGTGGGGTTTTAGTCATCAAAAATACCGAGAATATAGAAAGATATTACGACTAAACTTATAATTACTGGACTGAGTCAGTAATAGTATATATATATATATATATATATATATATATATATATATATATATATATATATATATATATATATATATATATATATATATATATATATATCATACCTTCATTAGTCAGGTCGGGTGACAAAGCGACGTATGCCTCCAACGACAGCTATAACTGCGTCACACTGCGTGCTACACACATTCACTGTATCAGAAGAGTAGAGAGAGAGAGAGAGAGAGAGAGAGAGAGAGACAACTAGGTATTACAAGTACATTTGGGGCTAAGAAAACACCCCACATGGCCAATGCAGGGTTAAGTCACAAGATATTTTTTATTTTACTCTTATCAAAAGAGATTTAAAGTTCGCTACACATTTAATCATTTGTTTTATTTGTTTAAAGCCTTGTATGCGACCAGTTAGCAAACGCTAACATACCTGACAAAACTGGATTGTAGCTAACAAATCTACAGCTGTTTGCCCCAAAATGACAATTCCTCGAGATATTTTATTATATACACGTATAACGGTAGCAAATGTCATTGTAGATATCTATTATTCTTTTAGTAACTTATTCCTGCAATTATTTTCTTTGAGGGGGTGAAATAATTGTAATATACTCAACAACGATAGAAATGTAATGTCCAATGGATACGTCAGCGTTACGCGTAGTCGTATGACTGCAATGCATGTAATCTATTTATGTGAACTGAGTATAAATGTTATGTAAATTGATGTTGAAAGCATGTATAATGCGATGAGAAGCTAGTGTTGAATCATTTATGCTCAAGCGAGTATTTGTTTAATGATGCCTTTATAAGTGTTTTTAGGTACGTGAACTGGGGCACAGTGGAGACAATTAAAATAAAGGCGTGTCCATTTTTCTGAACAGATGCGTTGAAATAAAACCTAATTCCTTGTTCGACTTAATTTTCTTTCACAATCCGAATGAATAAAGCTGGTGTTCTCAGCCAACATGCAAAATTCCTTTTATACTTTCTTATTTCTAAACACTATGCAAAATATCACCAATCAATATATATACTCCCGTCGAAAATCGACGTATGAGGGTCAAGCAGATCAGTTCCTAGGAACCAACACCTCGACACCAGCACTTGAGATTTGATTATAGTGGTGAAGGTTTTGTGCAGAAAAATTCACACTTTTTGAAGTGCCGAATACAGAGACCTGGTGACTACGTGCCACAAGGTCCCCAAACAATCCTCCTCAGGTTTTGAATTCAGAGTTGCCCTTCTCCTACACTATTTGCCATCCAAGGATATAGAACCCAGTCTGTCCTGCTATTTACCCATAGATGGAGAGAGAAGAAGAGGATTTATACCTTTCCCAAGAGTATTAGCACGTAAGTGATTGTAACGGGTCCGACTGGCATTCGAACTCGGCTCCCCGATTCCTCAATCCAAGACGATATCCATTATTCCACCATGCCTATATATAAGGTTAATGGTCAGAGTTGAATAAGACCAGGAACCAGTAGTATGAAAAAAGTGCTCAATGCACGTGCGAAAAAAAAAAAAAAATAACACGTACAGCTTTTAACTTAAAAAATTGGGAGATCAGTTGAAACCGCTACCTTGGTTTCAATCTTACGATATTCTCACGCGATTTTTTATCAATTGTTCAATTAATAATTAATTTCAATTACCCACCCCCCGATACATTGCTTTTCTTCTCCTCCCCCTTTTCTTCTTCTCCTTCCTTCTTCATATCTACCTCCACCCTTTCAATCACACTCAACGTCATCATTAACTATCCTACTCCTAACTAGTTTGATTCACGACCCATTAATTCTAACAATTGAAGCAGTCGCCACAAGAACTCTTCATCTAATTCCAGCATGTATCAAAATATCGCATTTTAAAAGGAAATCTAATAATACAACATTTCTATATATGTGCAAATATATTTTAATTTTAGTTTTTACTGCACTATACAATGAGGGGTGGAGTAAAACCATGGCCATCCGAACACAATGCGATGAAAATTTATATTTTGCGCCATTTTGAGCCCCGAAATTTTTTTTTATTGACATCATCTTCTATACCTTGAGTCTGCCGCCAGTGTTCCTAATTACACTAATTATCCCAGGAGACTTTGGGAATTTCCTGGGGTCATCTGTTGACGGAAAGTCAACAGACTTATTTTAAATAATGATCTCAAGAGGGCCTTTGTTTAAGAGTAAAAGGCCCTATCGACCTCAAGTCTATTTTATAAACTCTTTCATTTTGGGAAGGCCTATTTCTTTTGGGATGAGCTTGGGTAGATAGATGCCGCAGTCCTCAGAAATGGAGTCCTCTTCATTTTTGGTCTCCTCCTCCTCAATCTCGTTTCCACCTTTTTAGTGAGATGCTCTAGGTGGATGCTCCTCGACGATACTTTTGATGTTATTTTTGCTGCTGCTTTTTTTTTTTTAGGACAGAGCATCGTGTCGGGGATGTCCAAAATGCCCTCCACTTTCAAAATTTCAAGCGGAGATGCCAGACTTGCTTATGATAGAAGTGACTCTCCGACGGGTCCATATTGGGAAAAATATGCCCCCGAATGGTAATCCGTTATATCCATGGAAGAATTCATTTTTTCTTTTGGGTGCCCATGTATTCGACTTGCATCCTCGGAGACCTAATAATAATGCTCCCAGTCAACTTTTCTGTCACTGTCAAGCGCGATGACCCACATAGCGTTCTTCCTTTTGGCCAAAAACTGAGGCTTTTTAGTGCCACTTCCATGTTACCTTGATAACTCCGACCAACTTTTTGGTCTTCACATTGGTGGTTAGAAAAGAGACAGTCCTTTTAATCATTACTTCCAGTGTTGCAGGCGTTGTAAGGAGATCATTACCGGAAAGTAATTCTCAGTAATGGCCCATGCGCGGGCTTAATTGAATCCCAAAATTATTCTTTTGGTGTGGAGCCGATTGCCGGAGATCCACCATCATCTTGTCAGAGCGCACCGCAGAGCACAGCACATCACAGCACAATTAACAGTAACAATACAATACAAATAAACAATTTTGATTAACATCAGCTGTGTGAATCTGCGCATTATTCACCTGGAAGATTAGGCTGCCATCGGGAAACAACGTTTGTACTATAGGATGATTAGCTAAAATACCCAGATAATCGTTGGCGTTAACTGTCATGTAGAACAACTAGGTCGAGAGATATTGCTGTTCAAAACATCATGTTCAGAGTAGGGATTAAACAGTCGGAGTCATTTTAGGATTTTTTCCAGACATAAGTTTGAATGATGATTCCTCATTGTTATATTCGGAAATTATTCCAGTGAGCCATTGACCACTTCTGATAATCTAGACGTCATTTTTTTGGTTATCAATGTTGATAATAGCAGAAGAAATTTAGCAATTGCACTTAGGATAGTATCCAGCTTTATGGAGCTAACAACGGAGGTTTTGGCTGACACAGGTTTGGCAATGTGGCGGTTTAGTTCTGCTTTTTTGTTGCTGTAGTTTCAGACAATTCACTATTCTGCTGTATGAACGGTTTCTCTTTCTCCCAGAATTATACTTACTGGAGCTGGTTTTACCTGGCTTTACAAATATCACTATGATTTTAGAAAAAGTACCCCTCGAAACATTAAGGAATTCAGCAGTTTTAGTGACTGAAGCTCCAATTCACCCGCGCTCCAAAGATTTTGGTGGAAATCAGATTTTTGGGAAATTCAGTCATGAATATAAGTATCTGTGAGGAAAAAAACTCAAAACTCAAAAAACTACATATCATGAAATATAAGAGATGCATGATGCAATATAAACACACATATATATAGAGCCTAGAAAACTTGAATTTGTGATATTGCCGAAAGAAAAAAAAGTTAATAGTGGATTTTCCATTACTTTGTTCAAACTCTGTGTGCGCGCGTGCGCGTGTGTATGTGTATTGACGGAGAGGCTGAAAAGATATCAGATCAATTAAGGCATTACCGCCCCAAAATCTGATTTTTATCATATTTTTAGAAGTGTTAAGCAGCAGTAAAAACACATTTTTTTGAGTTGCAAGCTGCATTTTTCAGGCATCGTTTGTATGATTGTAAAAAAATGCCTGTGAAAAATTCAGGCCATTTCATGCCCACTTTCTCTGCAGCATTGCGATTGACTTTTTGTCAGCTTTTACTCCACATAAAAAATGGGTGTCATTTATTGTTGCCCAGGATAATAATAAATTGTGATTTTTAATTTAATTCCAATATTAATTGAGATAACACCATATTAAAATATTATAAGTTAATAGTGAAATTTTGTTTTGTGTGGAACCTGGGCATCATTTTTCTAGAAGATAAACTACATCAGTGTAGTTGAACAAATACCCGTCAACAGAAACAGCAGAATCTTCTTTCTCTTCATCAGATATATCAGTGCATTCATCCATCTCTTGATTCTCCTTTCCAATTTTTCTTATCATTGAGACAGCCTTTTTTCTAGCAGTCACGTCATTATCTGCACACATACCAAGAAGTAGTTGATCTGTGTGGGCAAAGTATGCATTTCTCTGGACAGTCTTCTTCATTATCGCTTTCTCTTTACTATTCATGTTTTTCATATATAACAGGGATTGGAATACGTTTATTGAGACGTGTGTTCCGTAAGGGTGCATCTTGGAACACTGAACTTTATAATTGTAATGACGATTCTTTTCGGCTCGTGGATGGGTCTTGATGTTGCTACATACAGCCTGAGGATTCTACTGCATAAATATTCCACTTTGACACGCCGGTAGGACTTGGCTCAATAGCAGCCAAGTCAGCATCAACAACACCTGTAATAACTCTTTAAAAATCTTATACAGGTATTTCTGATACCAGGATAGATCTTTCTTCACTTCTTCATTCAGGACAGGGAAATCAGTAAAACTGGCTGACTAGAATGCAACAACTGGCAGCTCAGACAAAGGCACCTTGAACTTGCCAATGCTCAGGACCTCTTGGGTTACCATCATAGTCATAGAAAAATACGCAGAAAGGTAGCTCATTTCTGTGAAGCTGACAAATGAAATAATGGAGCGGATGACCATTTCAAGATGGTGAATGACTCCATTTTCTGATCCTACATTTACATTGGTTCCATCACTATCAACACATACGCTGCTGGGTTAGATTTTTCTCCACCAGAAACTCGTGAATGATTTTTGCAGTCTGCTTTCCTTGTCCAATCTTGGGAGTCACATGTGTGAGATATTCATTGCCAGGCTCAACCATGATGACATAATGATCTTGCACCATCATCCTCAAACTCCTTTTATTGATCTTCTCATTCTTTATCATCACACGAGTGGGGGTCTTATGACCATCAAAATACAGTGACGTCATATTTTCAAAGCTAGCCATCTGAATTTGTTGCCTCTTTAGTCGGTATTTTTGGCTCGTATCTTGTAGATTATGTGGTCCAATAACTTCACTCTTTTCATCCTTTCTGATAATGCCATAGTCAATTAAAACAGTGGTAGCAATGACAGCTCCAACATAATCACTAATCAAGTATCAGTCACAAGCGGCAACTAGTATGGGGAGTCTTGCTCTGTTCTGTGAGCTAGTGTCTGTCAGAGCTTTTGAATCGGGGACAAAATCAGCATCAAATTGACAGAAGGGATATCTCTTGAATCATCCGAATTATCCTCGACATAAAAAGAATGTCTCCAGCTACCAGATCTCTATATTTTTGATCAAGTTGTCTGCTGGCACTGTCCAAATCATGCTTCTCTCTTAGCATACTCTGTCCCACATCATCGTCACTCATGTCAATCTCTGAATTTTTCATCTTCCTATCATTTCGCTGGTCAAGGAGGAACTGCATCTCACGTTTGGGAAATGTTATATCACAACGGTCAGGTGATATCCGTCACACCTCTTAACTTCACATCCTGACAAGAGACAGTAACAGCTACAGATATCAAGCAGCTCCTTTATTTCTTCCTGAAATGCAGCTTTTTTGTCCACATTCTTGTTCTTAATAACTTCAACTCTACTGTACAATTTTCTCAACTTTTCTCAATAGTTTTCTGGCTACAATTGCTTTTTCCCATATTTCTGAACAATCCTGGCCGGCCATCTTGATAATCATTAAGACATGCAAACTTTCCTTCATCAAAATGATATCATCGCCAGCAGTTCTTTAACATCTCGCCTTTCGAGGGAAGTTTGTCCACTGGAAGAACACTTGCAGAGCCAAACAATGTATGATCTATGGCTGCCCTTGTTAATACAGTTGTCATCTCAATAGCAAATTGATTAGTTAACCTGATGAGAAAAGAGAAAGATTTAGTGAATGAAATAAAATTGAATATAAACATATTTGTACAATGTACATTACACTGCACAAAACTAAGTAAATTTTAAAATTTCAGTTGCAAATGATGCAGACTATCAACTTTAAATTTGGCATGGAGTCTTAGATATGTATAAGGAACAATCCATGAAAATTGCAGCTTTGATAAAAATTTCATTACTCCCGAGAAATATATAAACACGCTACATTTTAAAAGTTTAAAGCCACCCCGAGAATTAGCATGGGATGAACCTGGCAGAAAAGCCTTTCGATCCCAAAAATCAAAAATGAAAAAGAACACTTAGAGGCATTGAAAAAGAATGGAATCAACTTATACTTCGAGAAACTTTTGCAATGAATGCAAAAAAATTGTGCTGCAGTATTCAAGGCTAAAGCAGGATATTTTGACGAGAACAAAATTTAATTATATATATATATGTATATATATATATTTTCCTCTTTTCATATATATATATATATATATATATATATATATATATATATATATATATATATATAAGTAGTTCTGTATTTTGGATCTCATATTTTTTTTTTCAAATGGTTATTTACTAGTTTCTTAAAGAGAAACTATAAAATTTTATATAAGAAGCTGAACGAGCATATAACTATTGTCCTCATCTTTGTCGCCATATTTATCACAACGCAAGAGAGTATAGACAGTTTGTTCTTGAATGTGGTGCTGCTTGTACATAGGAGAGACTTTGTCAGTTGGAAAGAGATTACTTGGATCAGTTTCATACAGAAAGAACAATAGATTTGTCTATATTTCTGAGATGAGGTATTATGTACATTATTGACATTATTCGGGCTATTGTCATCATCTTTGTCGCCATATTTATCACAACCTTTCGACCGTTGTACGCTCCGGCCTTCTTCAGGTGGTTGGAATTTCGAACTGAACCCTTTATTTTGCTCACTGGGGTAGACTGTTCTAGTTCTGTTATGGAGTGGTTTCACAGTGGAGGCTTGTATTTGTACTAAGTCGTTCCTAAAATAGGTTCGACGTACAAAACGTTAGGAACTTGATATAATAGGTAATGACACAGAGTAATCTAGTTGTGGTCGCTGATATTTTAGTATCTAACTAACGGTCGTCCGGCATAGACTGACTGACCGACCCACTGAGCGATATTCAGTCACCCTCCCCTCACGAGGGCATAATGTGGCACAAGGCCAGTTTAACGTGGGATCTCCGAGCCCGCGGACTCGGCCAAAAATATGCCCTTTTAAAACTCGTATATACGGGTTCAGGGTCGGTTTACCTCCCTGAAAGAGACTCCGCCCTTCGGCGTATCCTCGTTCGGGTTCCTCCCCGCCCGAAGGGAGGAAGTTCAACCGGTCAGCCGGTCGTCCGACTTCAGACTGAACTCAGACCGACCCACTGAGCGACTCCCCATTACTCTTACTACTCCTACTTATTCTAGGTGGGAAATTCTATTAACTATAGAATAGGTGTGTTCCACTATAACAACCCCCCTAAAACTTTACTCCGTAGGAGTAAACAGTTTTCTTTATTTATTTTTCATTTTTTACAGGAAATATGAACAAAAAACATTTTTTTTTAGCAACATCGTAGCGTATCTCCTACGTTTTTTGATCCACTTTTAAATGATCAGTTGCCTTTCTTTTTTCTTCTGGATCGGCGTACCTCAGGTAAAATTGTTGCAGACGTATGGAAAATAAACCTCCATCCCCTTTTCTTCCGCGGGACCGCTGTCACCCACGTCTGAAAAACGTCGTCTGATCTGGTTACTGCACGTGAATTTTTCGCTTTTCACCAAGTACATCATATAGCCAATCCGCTTTTCTATTTTTTGGTACCTCCATAATGTTACCAGAAACAAGCTTCCGCAGCAGGAGGCTAGATCTGGCCTTGAGCCCCCGGGTTGAAATGTTTCAATAACGATGAGGCATCCCTCATCTGGCTGGGTCGCCAAAAAGCTTTGCGCAGCGGGATTGGAGAAATATCCAAACTGCCGACGTTGTAGTGGGGAAGTCGAGACCCTAGGTCACGTCTTCTTTCATTTCAAGTTGGTAGCTCCGTTGTGTAAGTTTGTTGAAGGCCTCATGGTTCGCATGTTGCAGGGAAAGTTCTTTGTCCTTGAGGCCTCTTCTGTTTGTAGCAATGTGGCACCGCCGTTGACGAAGGCTGAACTTTATGTGTTCCACTGCTTGCTAGGAGTTATGAGAGTCGTGATTTGGTCGACACGTCAGAAGGGATTCTATGGAATCGCCTCTTCCCAACTGATCTTGTACTTTAGGTATCTGCTTAAAGTCAAGATTAGGACGGAAAGGCGGCAACTCTCTTCATCAGAATTCGGCAAAAGGTGGGTAAATCTTGCGCGACTGTGTAGAGTGAAAGGGGCTGACCTGGAGTGGCACTTAGATGTCGGTTAGGTACAGGATTTTGTCCTATCAGGGTTGAACAGAGGCAACCCGCCCCGATATTAGGCTAGTTTAGGATTTTTTGTTTGAATCTTTAGTTTCCAGTTTCTGGTTCAACTTAGCTAGGGTATGCATGCTCATTGGCCCCTTTTATTTCTGTCCCTATTTTTCTTTTGTTTAATTCTCCATCCCCTCTCTCGTTAGGTGGTCAGTGATGTCAGTTCTCTGGTTGTTGCGGGATGACTTTTGTTTCGTGTGTGTGTTTTAATATTTGTTATTGTGTCTAGATGAGTGCGTGCTTGTGGGCGTGTTTGTTTTTATAATATTATAATCCCGCAATTATTTCGTCCAGTTAACTGATGTTTCTGCCATTAATTCATATTGTAAATAATCATTTTTTTTTAAATTGTTGTTTTCCCCACCCCCACAGACTTTGAAATGTACATATGGGGACTAGTTAGGATTTCATAGAGAATTTGAGGTATTATGGTGGTAGAAAGGTAGGAGTGAATGTTTTGCTTTGGTGATAGGGCTATTGTTGATATGTTTGGGTCCGTGTCTGTGACTAGCTAAGTTTAGAATTAAGACAGAAGAAGACCGTCCTTCCCCAACCCCCTTTTTTGGCCTTGTGTCATATTTTGTACACTAGTACAAATAAATAACTATTCCATCGTTCAACTTGTCGGACTTTAATTTTCTTATTTTATTGTCTTTATTTTTTGACCTTCAGTGCGAGCTTTTATGACCCACTCTTTTACAGTTGAATTATTTTTTATTCCTAAAATTGCAATATTTGTACCAGTGAAGTTCACCGGAAGCAAAACATGGCTTCGGGAGTTTTTGTTTATTTTTTTCTGGTATTTCACTTTTTGATAACCCGCAATTTTAGAATTCTTTTTGGTAGACTGACTTTTTTTTGTAGCGTATTTTCCTTACATGCGAAACGCCAGACTGTTCTATCTTTTTCGAATCTTTCTTTACGCTAACATATCTTGTGCAGTCTTCTGCCAACTTCTGTATCGTAATACTTGGTTCGTTTTCCAATTTTGTCAGTACTAATTTTCTCAACTCTGCGTCTCTTTCCGATACCAGCCCTTGAACAAAGACTAAGCACTTACAATTGTCATCGCTTAACTCTGCCAGCTTGAATTCTTCACAGTGCTTATTCACATTGGCTGCGTACGTTATATAGTCTTGTTCGTCATCTTTCATCAGATTCAAACATTTCCACCTCTTGTGAAACAAAGATGTCTTTTTACTAAATAATTCACTTAATATATTTACCGCCTCGGTAAATGTCAACTCACTAGTTTTTTTCGGTAATATGTAGTTTACCAATTTGTTATGCTCAGCAGTTCCTAACTTGCTTAAAAGAAGCCTAAATTCTTTCCTTCAGACCACGAGTGGCAGTCCTCGTTATGCACAAATTCCATATTGTATTATCTGGGAAAGAATCATTTCGTAGATTTTTCTCTTCTCAGTTATTTCCAGAATTTTGTTTTGAAACTCCTTATGCATCTGTTCCATTTCTCGTTGAAACTGCATTTGTCTATTAAAAGTTTCCTCCTGTAGCTGCATCAGGAATGTCTTCTGTTGCTCTAATATTGTCATCTGTTGTTCCGTCTGGAACTTAAAAAATTCCTGGAATATATTTTTGCATTCCTCCATCTTCGCAAAAAGTTTACACAATGCTTAAATATTGTAGAGGGGGACAACGAATTTGCAATTCGTGACCTATTTGAGCAAACTGTCTTATCGAGAAAAAAATTATTTTCTCAGTTGAGAATTCGACTGATTTTTTCGTCACTAAGTTGACGTCTTGTCTTTCGAAAAAACAAAAAAAAAGTTTTTTTTTTTTTTTTTTTTTTTTTTTTAAATGTGAATCCGAGATTTTGTCGCTGAAATAATTGTGACTAGCAATTTTTTTCTTTTTCCTCCGTATGAGTACGAATTTCGTCACCCAATGTTGTAGCGAATTTTTTTTTCACCGTATGAATTCGAATCCCTTCGCCAAATAATACTGTGGCGAACGCAATTTTTTTTTCAATTCCACTGTATGAATCCGAATACTTTCGACAAATTATACTGTGGCGAACGAAAATTGTTCTTCCTCCGTATGAGTTCGAATACTCGTGGCCAAATTTGTTATGGCGGGTGAATTTTTTTTTCTCCGTATGAGTAAGAATCCCTCGTCGCCAGATTTGTTATATGGCGAACGAATTTTTTTCCGCCGTATGAGTTCGAATCCTCGTCGTCAGATAATTGTTGTGGAGAGTGAATTTTTTTTTTCTCTTCCACCGTATGAATCCGAATACCTCGTCGCCAAGTGTGTTAGGGCGAACGATTTTTTTCCACCGAATGAATTCGAATCCCTCGTCGCCAAGTGTGCTATGGCGGGTGAATTTTTTTTTCTCTTCCACTGTATGAATCCGAATACCTCGTCGCCAAGTGTGTTATGGAGTGGTTTCACAGTGGAGGCTTGTATTTGTACTAAGTCGGTCCTAAAATAGGTTCCTAACAAAACGTTAGGAACTTGATATAATAGGTAATGACGGCATCGACTGACTGATTGAGCGATATTCCACGACAATATGCCCTTTTAAAACCCATATAAACGGGTTCAAGGTCGGTTTACCTCCCCGAAAGAGACTCCACCCTTCGGCGTAGCCTCGTTCTGGTCCCTCCCGAAGGCAGAGAGTTCAACCGGTCAGCCGGTCGTCCGACTTCAGACTGAACTCAGACCGACTCAGTGAGCGACCCCCCGTTATTATATTATGGGAGAGTCTATTAACAAGTTCCACGTTCGATGGATGTTATCAGTTATCCTGCTAATCTCCCTCTGAAATTTCTCCACTGCCTTAACTCACACTCTTTGAGTCCTGTCACTGGATCGAACCAACTCCTTTATCCACTGTGCCATGTGTCTTTGAGGACATCTAAGTATGAATTTCTGGGTATTAGAAACCTAACTTTCCGTTTCACTATTCGTTTCCGTTTTCTTCTTGTCACGTGGTCAATTTTCAAAATACTAAATTTTTCCCATTATGGGTGGAATGGGGTCATCGACTCCCTCTCTCATCTTCAGGATCAGAGAAAGTTTAGTTTAAAGTGTTTCAACTTCTCCCAACCGGAATCTATCCGCGTAAAGCATGCTGTCAAGACCTTGACGAAAAGTTGCACACAAAGCCTTAGTCTCATTTATGACTGAATAGAATCTTTACCACAGTTGAACTTATCATATCGAATTGTAGTTGATTTCACAGTCCGCCTGTATGATAGACCAAAGAAAGTTCATCCATTCTGTTGGGACAGCCGACTTGTCTGAAATTAGTTTTTAAAGTTATACGTATAGAGAGAAAGAAATTGAAAGATAGAAAAAGAGAAGGATTTTAAGGGAAAACAAATACTTGTTTTAATTTGAATTCTTTTCTATTTGTTTGTACATTTTTATTTTATTTTTTTTATTATTATTTTAAATTTTTATATTTTATTTTATTTTATTGGACTCATCACAAATGAAAACGCACCCCCCAATCGATGAAGGGAAATTGCCATCATCTGACACATTTAAAGAATTCTTTCATCAGGCTTTTGTGTAAATTATCTTCTTCCTTGCTTTGATAGTTTTTTTTCTTTCTTGTATTTCTTTCTTTATTGTATTTTGTTAAAATAAAAACCGGTAAAAAATACTACTATTGGTAAAAATTTGTGCGGAGGCAGGGCACCCCCACACCCACCCTGAGGCAAGTCCCTGATATATGAAACACTCACATACTGTGTGTGTGCATATATAGAGATTATAAGTATAATTTAATTTGTTCATTTAAACGAATAAAATATTAATCATTTCTACATTTTATGGATAATTCCAGTAAAACTATTAAAATGAATTATATAAATATTTTTATCAGGAGAAATCTTGGATGCTTTTTGGTGATTTTGGTATTTATATTGCTGAGTCTAGATGAACTTACCTTTCGAATAACGCTCAGTTTAGAAGAACCAAGGAAAATTGCATGAATTAAGTGAATATACCAATAATCATGCACATTTCAAAGTAAACACTTACGACCTATCATTTCTGTCCTTGTCTTTCGTATCGTCTCTTCATGATCTTCATTAAGATCATTTATCTATTCATACATTTTAAGTCGCTTTTTGTTGTAAACAGGATTCAAACTAACTTAAGACTGATGTTTCAAACTTTGTTATTGATTTTTGTTCACTGTAGCTTTGAATTAATTTCTAATAATTTAACCTTTTATTATGTTGATTATATTCAGTATAAATGTCATATTACAAATATCAGTATACATATGGAGTACATATTCAGGTATCTATACACAGATTTCATTAAATATGATGGGTTTTATAAAAGTAATACAGGATATAGACAGTATAAACTGATGATGTCCAACTCAAATATTGAATCTTTATATTTCAAATACATGAACAAGTACAAGCCTTTTTCAAACTACAAATAGTATCAGGCAATTGTAAATGTCATTATGTCAATCAGAAAATTCTTACTCTTGAACACTCTGTATATTGCATAAATAAACCATAAAATAGTTTGTTTCTTTGATTAATTCAGGTAAAGCCAAGTTGGTATCATGAACTTGTAAAATACGTGATAATTCTGATTTCCAAATCGATTTTTGTTCGGCTGTTGGGCACATAGTTAATTTACGTGTAGCAACTAAAGACTGAAAAGTAATATCTTCAGAAACAATGTAGAGACTATAAGAATAAAGTCGAATAATTCATAGCGAACATAATTTACTCTAGTAATATTCTGTGATACGCTATTGCATAAACGAAGATCCTAGATTATACTTGAGTGGTGGGTAAATCAAGAATGAATAAACTGTGAAATAAGTTTTAAGATTAGAGAAATGAAACTTCAATATTGAATCATTATAGTTCGATATTAATGACTTTCAGCATAGTTATTCCACATCCGGTTCTTTACTGTTACTATATCAAAATGCTGCCAACAAGTCATGCGTATACAAAGTAATAGCTGGTCATTTAATTTCTAGATAATACCAATAACTTTCCGCCCTTAATTGGTTGCTCAGTCGATTCAGCACTTCTGCCCCGCTTTTATTGTACTGTGCACACTAAACGAGCAAATTATTGAATTGATTTTCCTCTGGAAAGGTCACGACTTGATGGAAACAGAAAACTAAGGAGCCAGAGATAAAATCGTGGTAAATTACAAATTTCTTACATGTCAGTTTCACTTCAAAGTTGTAGTTATTTCATGCAAACGTCTTAATTATAATATTTATCAAGACAAGCTTCTATTGGCAATACGTACATTTTCAGAGCATCAACTAAGAAGTGAAATTAAAATTCACTTTAGATGTTTGACCTTTCCTATATAATTAACCCTTTTTGTTTGAATTAGGAAGAAATAAATATTTTTTTATAATTATTATAATCACTAGAGGTTAACCAGTAATCACGTGAATATTATTATTCTCACTTTTGCCGAAACATCTTTGCACAAATAATAAATGTAAAAACATGTAAAAAAAAAGAGTATGTCGCGTTTCTTTTGCGTGATGTTTTGAACCTAATCAACAGGGAAGAAAATTGATTTTTGCATAAACTACTACTTTGCTTCAGAATTTCTAAAAAGAGGAAAAAAAAAAGAAATGTCCACCCTATGGAAAAATTATAATTGAAATTGAAAAACTATAATAGCTTGGATAGAAACCGCCTGAAATCCAGCGAATTATTTTTCAGTGAACTTTCCCAAGTTTGCCTCCACATCGAGTCTAGTTTATTTTCAGCGAGCCAAATAAACGTGATTTTGTCACATTTTCTTTTTTTTATGTTTAATTCATATACTTTTAATCTTTATATCTGAATTTTCGATGTACTTATTGGTTATTTTGGCATATCAAGTGACAGTAAACCTAGAATATTCGTCAGTATTCTTGCTTATTTTAATATTGCTTAGTGTGCAATTTTTCCTTGAATGTCAAATTAAGTCTTCGGTTCAGAAAAGGGTCTTTCCGACCGTTAATGATTCACAATAATTACTAGTACTATTATCACATTCCTATTACACAGGTGTTTTATTTCTGTCACCATACTAATATATAAATACATTATATATATATATATATATATATATATATATATATATATATATATATATATATATATATATATATATATATATATGTGTGTGTGTGTGTGTGTGTGCGTGTGTAAAAATTTCAATTTCACTATTTCTTCTGTTAAAATGACAGTTTTTCTAATTTTTGTTTACTATGACTTGATTTAGTCTTCTGGCTTTAATTAAATGATTGAATGTCAAAATACCAAACATTATTTTCTCTTTTTCAGGATAGATCTTTGGTATGCGTACATACTAATTGTCTCGATGGTCAAATCTATGCCATTTGCACAGTTTACAATGGTTGACTGTTCCTATTCAGTCATATATATTTTTATACATTTTTTTTGCTACATTCATTTATTGTATGATTCACAGTTTCCTATCTATATGTACGCCATTTATAAAGCTGATGTTCCATATCATTACTTATATTTTATTTATATAGAGATGACTGGGTATTGACTAATAGCAAGTTTTCTGAAATCTATAACACTCTCCCCAATATTCTCGTAGGTAATATTATTATTGTGGCTGGGACTGTTTCAAACATATGTTCATAATTGCAATTCCTGCCAATTTGCGGCTGATGTTCACAGTGCTTCCCCTTTATTATAGACATTAAACCACATTTTTCACAGCTTCATTTCACTTCTGATAGTTTATATTTTTTCCTTTTCTTTTTTCTCCACATTATCTACTGTGCAAGAATGCCCGACAAACATTCTTTCTTTGTTTTCCGATCTACGTACTTAGCCGGATTGAATTTAAAAGTAATAGAGGATTTGACTCTTTATATTTTCTATGACAGTTTGTTCATATTGGCTGAACAAAAGCCACTTGCACAATTCCCAGTGTATTACTGTTCCCACTCCCTTGGTAACGTTTCACATTACTTCTCAATCAGTTACATTAACTTATGATTGTTATCTCTTTCTCTAATTAAGTAATATTTTCGGCATTCAGTCCACTTTGGCCTTGATTGGTCTCAATCCAATTGTTCTGGTCTGAAACGATATTAGAGTTGTCCCAGTTTAGACAAGAACGATTCCAATCAATGGACCAGCGGGTTTATACGAAATTATATCATTTTAATATTCCCGAAATAATGTAATCTGCCATTGATTATAACATGCACTGAAAAATTTCTTCGATCATTAGTTTTTGCCATTCCTACAGAATGCATTTTCAGGATTTAAAAAGCAGTTTAATATTTTATACAATTTATAAACATGACTTGGTATTTAAGAAAATACACACCTATTTATTATATTCGAAAAATTAACGAAAGTAAATTTTCAGTCTACTGAAAATTTAATTATATGGTTATTATTATTGTTATCACTTATTTATGAATTCAGAAAAACATGTTTAGTATAAAAAAAGGTTGTGAAAATAATTCTAAGTCAATCAAATATTATTATTGTACTATTTTTGTAATTAAAGACAAAATTAAATCTTTAAAGATAGTTCAGTTATTGCAATCTATTTTTTTAAATTTCTAGAGGTCTTATAATTTGTGATAATGTACATCTTTGAGCGTAGTCATAGAATATATTGTGTTAATTTATAAACAAGTTCTTCGATTTTCAACATTTGTATTCAAATAGCAACCGTATCTTCTTTCGTCAACAATAATATAAAGATTTGAGAATTCCAGATGTATATTCAGAATTTGGTGATTTGAATAACTAAAGATAATCAAAGCAAATTAAGATATATTGGCCAACAGTTGTCCAGTTATTAGGTCCGTGTATTGTAGGCTCATGTCATATAATATTAGATTTATTCGTTCGCCATTTTATACATTTACTAAACTGCATTTTTTTTTTGCCAAACATTTCACCTGTACAATCATAAGCATCGGACAGTTTTGCATTTGGTCTCTTAAAAGGTTAAGATAGACAGATTGAAACTTTTGCAAGTAAGCTCAAACAAATTTAGGTGACATTCTGTGCATCATTTTTGCTTTTATTTTATTTTCTATTGTCATTAGCGCGTTTGTTAATTTCTTCCAGCATTTCTTCATTTTTGTTTGTTTCTTTATCATGATTATTTTTATACGCTTTATAATTTTTGCCTTTTAATTTTCTTCTCGCTTATCTTCATTACTGCTTACCATTCTTTATTTTCCTTTACTCCCTTAATTATTACTTCTTTCTCTTTGCTTTTTCTCCATTTTTATATTATCTTCTTTCAACTAGATTCCTTTTTATTTTTAAATTCTTTTTTCATTTTATTTATTCTTAATTTTACTCTTCAAAACGATGTTTATTTTCATGTTTTCAAATTTTTCCTTTCTCTTTGTCTTCACCTAACAAGCCATATTTTGTAGCCAATCTTCACCTCGCAGAGATTACTTGTTTAATTTTCAGTTTTGTTTACTTTTCCCTATTTTTTTTTCTATAAATTTCTTTGCCATCACATTTCTGAAATACTCGCAAATCCAGCCAATCACGCAATGGGCCCATTATGAGTTCTAAAAACGAGGCTAAAATCGATGTTGGCCGTAAAGAGATTTTATCATCTGCCGCTATTTGACAATTACGATTTAACCAAAAATCCTGTCTTTTTTTCCCTTGATGTTGAAATTTTTTGATGACATTGCTTTCGTGTTTTTTTTTTTCTTGATGTAAGTGCAAAGTTAGAAAGGAATGTTTCAACATACACCGTTTTATATTCCCAAATGACACATGCACACAATGCTTAATTTATCAAGTGAATACACAATTAATCTGCATCACGCAGCTTTTTTCTAGATTAATTTTTATGATTTCGCAAAGGCATAAATTTGGATGACAACCCTTGAACCCATGTTTACAACGACAAAGGTGGAAAATGATTGACGCGGTAAAAACATACTTAAATCCTTTCCAGATGACATCAAGAACGAGGAGAAATTATAAAGCCGTTTGTACATTTATTTTGTTCAATATTAAAAGCCAATTTGTAAAAAATATATTTCTCAAATAAGTGTTTTCTTTTCAGTTAAGAAAATTCCGAAAAGTGCTCATCATACGCAGTTTAAAATCTAGAAACATTGAGGAAATTTTACGTGCCGAAGTTTCAATTTTTTTCTTTTAACAAAAACCATAAAGTATAACTGAAACTGCAATAGCACGGGTGATGGTGAAGCGGAGGAGTAGGGCAAATTCTAGCGCAGAATGTGTTTTGGGTTTATAGACTTCTACACAATGTTAGTATGGAACCAAGTAAAAATAGATAATTTTTATTGGTGTGCTAAAACAGGACATGAACGAAAATGTACTTTTTTTTTTAATTTTACTTCGCAACTTCCACAGTGTTTAATGACTTTACATATCCAAGTTATTGATTTTTGCGATTCCATGTCAGACCAAGGAAGGCCGAAAAATGTTAGACTGCTCATAAGTGACGGGGAAATGTGATGCAAGAGTGAAGAGAAGAATCAAACCAAGAAAGTAAGTATTGAGAAATAGAAGCGATTAAAGGAGGGATGTTAGGGAAGAGAAAGAGGAGAAGTAGTAGTAGGAGGAGAGTAACAAAAAAAAAACCCCCAAAAACTTAGACATAAGAAAAAATAATGTCTAATCGGAAGACAGGATAGGGAAGAGGAAGTAGAAGTACTGTAGGAAAAGAGGGGTATGTCCGTTGAACAAGAATTTGAATATCTAAAATTTCCACCAAATCAGGACACATGAGTCAATTTCGGTTACGTGTCTGCTAATTTCTGAAAAGTCTACAATTCTCCATTTCTTTTACGTTCCTTTATATTTACTGATTTAATCGCAAAATAGTCATGTAAAATATATGGTAATAATATACTGAATTAATTCAGTCAGTATATCTATCTATCTATCTATCTATCTATCTATCTATCTATCTATCTATCTATGTCTATCTTTATCTCTACGTATAATTTTTCATAGATTATGCAAATGCATTTTATACGTTACAGGATAAATGTTTGTTTGAACTTGTAGAAAAAGTTATCTTTCATAGGATGGATGTTGGGTTAATTTAGAACTTATATTGGGAATAGACCACCTGTATTTGTGTAAAAGATGAATTTATTATTTACATAAAATTAGAAAGTGACGTAAGACAAATGCCTCTGGAGATCCTCTCAGAAATTATTATTAGTATTAACAATATAAGATGCGTAGATAACTTCTTTTTGACAGCAGACAGAAAGGAAACTACAAGAACTCCTCGATAAGGTAATAAATGAAAACAGGACGTAAGGACTAATCTTCAACTGTAAGACAAGATATCTGGTTTTCCGCAAAAGTGCGAGCTACGAAAAATCAAACAAATACAATACTTTAATATCTGGGAACTGTTAATCGGTAACAGAAATCCGAAGCCGCATTGGAATAGCAAAAGATTCTTTTCAAAATCTAAGTAAAGAATTAAGAAACGGGTGAATATCGTTAGAACAAATGAATGTTATATAATATCTGTCCTACTATATTTGGTAGTGAGAAGAGACGAAGAAGTGAACAGAAATGTGGTTTACAGAATATTGCTGAGAATATCATCGGCTGAATACTTGAGTAAAAAAGGTATATGGAGAAAATGGAAACAAAAAGGACGCTTATACTTAGAATCGGAAACAAATGTATAGGACGCATGATGAGAAAAGTGGACTTGAAGAATACTCACAAGACATATTGAAGGCACGAGAGAACATCAAGTAACCTACTTTAAAAGCTTGTGTAAATAAATAGATAGTAAAATTGAGATAGGAGTGATGGCGAAATGAAAAAAAAAACCCTTACTAAGAGTCACAAAGGATAGAAAGTTGTTGATCTCAACAACAGCCCACGTTCTGAAGGGACACGGTGCATAAAAGACAATACGGTCGCTTTACCACTCAAAAATATACAGATTCAAAGAGATTTTTACGTGATTGATAATCATTTATAATTGTAAATAATGTCTATTTTTATCCCGGGACATACAAAACTCTGCTCTAGTCTGTGCATTGGTAAGAACTCATGAATTCAACATTCAATTTTCTAAGTTGATTTTATTATAACTGAACATAGCAGTTTGTAAACCACATCTTTAATACCTGTTGTTTAGGTAGAAGAGTAGTCAGGGAGGCAAAGAAATTTATAATTCAGATATAATATACAACTTTATATACAAGATAGTTACAAAGAGCAAGGTTATTTTTCAACTACTGAACAAAGTCGGCTCTTTAAGACGAAATAAATATGGAAGAAATAAATTGAATTTAAATAAAGAAAAAATCATTAAGAAGTCATTTGAACATTTTATGTTCTGTCCTTACAACAATGGAACTTCCAGTTTTGAGTAAATCGCTAGTTTGCGCTTTAAATGATTGTGGTTCAACTCGATTAACGATTATCATTTTCAGAATATTGTAATGCAACAAAAAGAATCTCAGCAGCATTAGTTAGTCTACCGTGCAACTCAAAATTGACCCGAATGCATGACTCCAAAAGAGAAAAGAACTATAACTAAAAAGAAATCACATCGAGTAAACGATATAATGTCTGCTCGATCCAATTTACAAGTATTCACTTAATGTGTGAAAATACTGGAATAACAGATCATGTTCACACACACACACACACACACACACACACACACACACACACACACACACACACACCAGTAACATGTAACTTAGGCACTAAGAATTCATTTAAACGTGCTTTATTGATGTGAATTTAATGTTTTTAGTGATTATTTTCAAGAACGTTAATATTAGTTTACAATCAAATTCTCATTAATTTTATTTTAGCATTTTTGTGAATTGTTGCCATTTTAATTTTAAATGCATATTTTATCGTCATTAAGTGAAATTATGTGCAAAACGGTATGGTAGAATTAAACATTATAAAACAGGACTATTAGACAACTACTAGTAGTTGTAACTACTAAACTATTACGAGAGGGTTCTTAAAAGTTCTTAACTCGACTTTGATTAATTTAGAAATTTCATCTTTGGCAAATGGTTCGAGCTGAGAAGGTTTGCCTCACCAGTGTATTTATATACATTGGCTACACGAATAGTAAAAGAAAGATACAAAATATTTTAAGCTACTCTTATAAAAGAAAGAAACAAACAAACCCCATTAAACAATTCGCCATTTTGAGATATTAAAGAAAATAATTAAAATAAAAAATGTAATATGGTGCTTAAGGAGTGTCAAGAATTCTAACGAATGAATTTTAAAATATGTTTTTACAAACCATTTTATCAAGCCGTCACTTACATAGGATACAACGTATATTTAAGTTAAAATCGGTCATTAAATAAAAATGCTTCTGAAAAATGCTAAAAAATAAATCATAGGAGGTCTTGTCCTGTTAAAACCGATTCGCTGTACAGGTGAAATAAGTCCGCTGAGAAAACATACCTTTATCGAATTCCTTTACTATTTTTGTGTAGCCAATAAACTCGTTCTGTATCCGCATACAAGTGGATTATTACTATAATTTTTTTTGTGTAACCTAAGCTTCCGTAATATTTCAAGGAGTTATTTGGTTCCGTACTTTAGGCGTTTGTGTAATAGAAATGCAGGAAGATCTATACCAATACTTATGAAGCATAAGTATAGAGCTTCCTGGCATTCTATTGCATTAACATTATCAATCTCCAAATGTTCTAAGCCTGTCCGCATTTATATTAGAATTTCATTTGATTCTGTTGCTATGAACCTCTTTATCTTGACCAGTTCAGACCAAAATCGCATTTTAATATTACGTATACTTTCATGTTTTATGTGTTGTAGAGTTCTCTATGTTGAATGAAAGAAAGAGCTCATTGGCGCATCCGTTCCATTTCTCTAGTATCTCTTATTTCATTTCAGGTTTGATATTTCTTTTACTTTTTATGCATATCTGATTTTATCTGTTTTCTTCAGGTTTTAATGTCTGTCCACTTCTTACTGAGCAATTCCTTTTTTGCTTGACTGAACTTATTTCTGTCTTACTTATTTTTGTTCAACATATATTCTAAACCATTTCTTGGTATTATCTGCCGTCTCTCATTAAATCAAGAATTTCACCTGCCATTTTTCTTGACCTCTTTGGACGACCCGCTTTACTATTACTAATACTTCCTTTAAGATATTCCACTTTGATTCCTTGACATTTTTTTTTAAATGTTTTATAATTTTTCTGACCTGTGACAGTTGATGTTTGCAAATGGAGTCACTGTGCAGTTTACGCATTATTTAGGGATTATTTATTTTTTGCATTTTATCCATAGTTTTTATCAGACTGGTGCTAGTTCGCATGTTATATTTTAGCTGCAACACTGCAGCTTTAAACCGCTTGTTCATGGTTAAATATTATTATTATTGTTAGATTGTTAGTAATTTTAATGTTTCCCGTCCATAAACATCGATTTTCTTCAAAAAAGTATTGATTATTAATTGTTTATTTGCTTTGAAACAATGAACATGTTTTTCTCTGCGTTCGTTACGTGATTCCAGTCTACACTTAGATTCTTAGATTCCATTTCAATATCTGTTCGGCACTTACATTTTCATTTAAGCTCTCCAAGTATAATGATCATTTCTTGTGATTTGCTCTGGTAATTGACAGTTTTAGTGTCTTGTAAAATTATTTCTTTGTCAGTGCTTTTCAGACGGGGGTGCATATATATCACTACGATCGCCATGTTAATGGTTTCCCCTTTTAATTGCACCAGAATTTTGTATGACTTTCCAGTAACCACCAAACATACTTCCTCTAAACTCTTATATAAGTCATACTACACTTATTTCTTTTACCTATTGTGTATATGATTCTGTTGTCGCTTTTAAAATCACCGTTGCTTTTCCATACTTATAGAACATCGATGATGACTAGAATTTGTCTCATTGGTAGAATGTTTTAAAATTCCATGATCCGATTATAATCTTTCTTACGAACAGTCGCTGGATGACAAGCGTCACCTGCCACAAATGTTTCTCCTGTACTGATATTTCTGTGTTTTGCATTGTCAATGATTGTTTTTGTGAGTTGCCTTCATTACGGCGATTTTATTGAGACACCACATCTAAATAGCTTTGTTGATTATTGTTCATTTGTCCTTAATTTTCCTACCGAATTTCTAACCACCCTCTCGATGTGAGTTTAGTTGCTGGCAGTCCGAAAAACAAAAATTTATTTTGTATTGTGTGGTATGTCCATGAGTAACGGAAAAAGAATGATAAGACCATGATTTACTTTTAAGAATTATATGAATATGTTTTATATAAGTTTTAACTATCGAACGTATTTAACATTTTGCTACCGAAATTTCAACATCGTCATTGGTAATAGTATCCTCTAATTTTCTTCATTACAGCGAGTCAATAGTTCATATTTGATAACTGCTGATTTTCTCTTGATAAAATGTTCAAGTTAGCTAGCAATTTAATGAATGACCGCTGATACTAATGCTGCTATTACTAGTATTGACATTTACTATATTATGGAAACTTGTTAAGCGATCTACAAGGATATTAAATGTATAAACAACTAAAAGTAAATTATAAAAAAATTGGCTGACGGAGTAGATTTCAAAGTGAAAGCAGTGGAAAGAATTTAGCTAAAAAGAATTAAAATAAAAATTAAACATTTACTGTCTGTAAAATAAAGACAAACTTGAAATTATAAAGTTTATCTAGACGCATGGAACGAGATTTATCGCACATTACTATTAACACACCTGAAACATTATTCACTGCCACAATGCGCTCACATCCACTGTTTGGTCTCCCGAAACGTTCAGTATGCGTTTATAAATGTCTTTTGATGTAAATCTTTTGGTATAGAGGAATTCAGTGAGACATGTACTTCGTGCGTTCTTTCATGTCTAACGCTATTTTGTCAGATTGCCACGCAACAGCTTTTCTGTAAAGAAACAAAAAATATGAGTTGTTAGCGAAAGGATTCAGTCTTTACTAATCTGTCTCTAACGTTGTGGGCCAACACAAAATATAAAGCATTTCGTATAAAAATAAACATTTCAAAAGTGTGTGTGTGCGTGCGCATGTGTGATAGCACATTATGCGATATATGTCGAATTTAACGGGATTTTTAGACTTGCTTATGTTGTCACCTTGATGCAACTGTTTTTCTCTTTCTGTCTGCTTATAATTTGGCGGCAATCTGATTCACTATGAAGCGATCAGACGAAAGCTTGAAGGAAAAAAAAAAACGTATTTGGTTGCAGAGTAAAGGGAAAGAAAGAGACTGAAGTAAGGAAAGTTTCCCAATTTAGATCGAGACCTAAATGGATTCAGTGTTGTGCATTTAGAATGGGTTTGCAGAGAAAGGATGGACCACTAATTGGATGAATCCAACATTTTACTGCTTGGAGTCAAGATATCATTTCTGATTCACTCTAGTACGTATCAATTTCTGATGACGTTCGAATTACGTTCAGCCGTTTATCAGTGACTGATGACCAAATGAAGCAGAGTCAGGTGATTTTGTTTGCCATGAAACGAGTAACGTAAGATAAATTCATAATTGAATGGGATTTGCCACTAGCAGCTGTCGGATATTTTCTGGATTTCGGGTTTATACCGAAGAATCCTTAACGTGAAGAATGCCTGATCATGACCTCAACGAAACTTCATATATTGGAATAAAAACAACAGTGCGGAGACAGTTTTACTAGTTGCTGGTCATTTGAAAAGTATAAGATAAAAGATGCAAGATTTTTTGGTTGTTTTCTCTAAATATGGACAAATTATGCCGTTTATACTAAGTTTCACCCAATACAAGGCTCAGGTGCTACTTTTGGTACAGAGTTACTGAATAAAATTTAAGAGGCGGTAGGTGGAGATACAACTGAAAATTAAAAGGATAAGGAAGATAAAGATTTGAAGAGATTGAAGAAATTAAGATTTAATGTTCAGGGAGTTTGTTCCACAGAGTAGCAATCAGTAATTTTAATGCGACTGGCATATACGGGTGATACGTATACCGAATATGTAAAAATCAGAACTGGTGGAACTAATGTAGAGCTCATTTGAATATTTACCATAGAAATAACAATAGAGTAATGAGAGACTAGCAGCATTTCCTATATTGAGAAAAAGGCTGTAGAGTAAAAAAAATAAGTTACACGACCACCTAAATGGTTTTGAAATTTATCAAAGGCTGGAAAGTGAGGATTTGACTATTGTAGCTCAGACATAATAGCAATGCTCCATTTTCTACTCTAATCTGAATTCTGTAGAGAATGCATGATATTTCAAGCATTTTTACTGATGGATCATATATTTGACGTCCTAATGATATCTGGATTAAAAATGAGTACCGGTATACGTTCAAAGTATGAAGCCATGCTTATGAAATTATTTCAAAGCTCACATATTTAAGAAAAGTTTTTTGTCGTTGGTCAGATACAAAATTTTCGGGCAAGACACATGATTCGGATTGCTGCGTTGCATTCCATAGTGGGAAATTGCCAAAATAGGATTTTGGTGTATATGAAAATAAAAGAAAAGGTTTAAATAAAATTTTAATTTAGTTTCATGTTACCTCTAACTTTCTAAGAAGCTTCCTTACCTTAAAATCGTGACAGAGATCTGTTTTTAAGAGAATTTTTTTTTTTTTGTTGAAATAATTCACTTATGCTGAGAAGACAAATTAACACTTGGTGTGTTATTTACCGACAGTAATTCTTTGGAAAACTACCTAAACAAGCAAAAAGAAACATTATGCTTGCCCGATCATTTCTTTAAAGGAGCAATAAATGAATTGATAAAGATTGCGAAATACTAATTCTGTTGTATCTCTTTGAAATTTAGAAAGCAATATAATTTTTACAGTTAAATGTTGCAGAAAATTAATTATCTGTAGCTTATATATTTGCGATTGAAGAAAAACCTATTGCTTTGATTGATACAAAAAATATTCTTCGTCTGAAGTTTTTCTGTTGAACTTCATGTTTGATTTTGTAACTGATCTGGCTGTAGAAAAAAATCGTCAAGTCATGTGTGGTTGTAAAAATATCATCCAACCTTTCTTCAAAAGTTTATTCTTCAGTCATACCTATTTTTAATTAACAGCACAAGTAAGTTTTATCAGAATTTGTGGATTTATTATTTTTAGAGGATTTTTTCGAACAGGCACCAACCAGTGTATTACATAAAATAAACATTTTTGTTGAAGAAATACAAGCTGATTTTTACCTAGCATCTTTTTACATTCAAATCGATTTTTCTTTTACATCGATAAAATTTCGGTCAGGTGTAACGCTCATGTAGGACAGTTCTACAATTTGAAGTCCTTTTTAATTAACTGATAACATGAAAATAACACGAGACATTAACTGGCGTCAAAATACGAAACTATGTTTGGCATGACATACATGATATTGCAAAGCCGTAAGTATCGTAGTGTTGACAAACTGCAAAGGTTTGTCCAAACCAAGAAAAATATTTTTCCTTAGTTACAGAGAAATATTAATTAGTAAAATAGACGATAAGACTTAAAAGTAATGTATAAGTATTAAAGTAATGTCTGCATTAGTATCTCAGATTTCATGTTTCCAACAAATGCTGTTAATACTGCTACTGATAATTATGATAAAGATAATTTTGATTTAAGACTCAATACTATTACTACTAATAATAATGATCGTAGAAATGGAAGTGATTTACACATAACGTCTTTATATTAATATTAATTAAAACCGGTTGGGACGAATAGGAGAATAATGCAGAAACTGAACATTTGTTAAGCGAATTGCATGAGCCAATAAGTTATCGAATATTGAAAAGGCGGAATAATTAATCGGAAAAAATGAAATTATAACTTGACTTGGAGATTAATTAGAAGAAAATGCTGTTCCAAGGTCTTCAATTAATCAACAGAATCAGAAGAAACGATTTGATTTATTTCGGTTGAGATTTATTAATTCTAAATATTTATTATTTAGACGAGGAGGAATTTTCAAATACATACAAAACACTTTGCGAATTCCTGCCGAGTCATATATATGAGAGAGAGAGAGAGAGAGAGAGAGAGAGAGAGAGAGAGAGAGAGAGAGAGAGAGAGACGGCATTCAGATTTTAAAAGAAAATATAATGTAAGGACAAATGTAAAAACTTTGTTTTTCTTGATGTCATTTGAGTATTTTAATAATAATGTCTGAAGTTAAGCAAATCATAAAAACTTCAATAATTCAAATGTTTTACAAAAAAGTTTGAAAATTTTAAACAATTTAGATGTCAAAACAAAACCTGGGTTAAAATTTTTAGATACTATCAATAGGTTTTATTTAAGTTATTTGATTTATGCCGTCTGAAGTTATTAGGCAAAACTAAATCACATTTTACTTCAATAAAAAGGTAATAAAATCATCAAAATTTGAACACCTATAATAGAACAAAACAAATACATACAAATTTTTTAACCTTTTACATTTTAATATAATGACCCTTCTTCAATAACAACCAGTAATCTATTATCCATTGAGTTTGATCATTTTTTTCTTTTTACTTTAGCAAGTTCAATTTCCATTTTAATTGCTTCCCATAGGTCTGCTTTGCAGTTATATTGTTTGTCACCTTCATGCAATTTCATCTCCACAATTGACCACAGATTTTCGATCGGATTCAGATCAGGACTTGATGATGGCCATTCCATTATCTTCTCTCCTGTAAATTCTTTATGCTCAAAGAATACATGGGTAAGTTTAGATACAGGAGAAGGAGCATTGTCGTGCATAAATACACACTTCACTTTGAAACTGAGACAGTGACTTGTACCATGCAAAGAAAATCTTGTTCATAAAATCGCAGTAGTTAGCACTGTTCAGTTTAACTCCTCCCTCGACTTTGAATGTTCCAATAATGGTTTGGTCGACAATTCCTATATAATAAAACTACACTCTCTTTTTTATCGTCTTTTAGCCACAGACATGTCTAAGTTGGATAAAATCCATCTATCAGGTCCATCAAATGTCACTCGATATTCGTCCGTGAAAATTAGTTTAGAAAAGTCAATTTTCATGTATTTCTTTTCTCAATTTTAACGTTTTAAAATATTTTCGTTTGTGAGAGGAGGTTGCCTAGGATATTTTTTTTTTTTACAGATTCCAATTCACAAAGTATTCTACATCTTTTGTCCTTCCCCCAATTCCAGTCTTTTCAAAAATCTGAACGCTGGTGAAGAGTTGTTTTGCTATGTCGCTTTAGTTTACAATCATGTCGAGGAAGCAAGTTATTACGCGTTTTTCCTTTGCTTCGTGATCTCAACTTATATTTCAACAGCTTTCTTTATTGTTCAATGATCTTTTCAAAGCTCCTTTGATATCTCCAATGTGGACAGTATTTCACTCAATAACATTGTTATTTTCTGTTTTACAGTAGTTGTTAGATCCTTCCTTTTACCTGTTTCAAAATATATTTATAAAAAGAAAAACTAGTTTTGTTAGATTTCAGAGGCCTTAGTTTAATCTGCATACTAACTTCCGTCAGTCCATTTTCGTAAATTCCAAATATTTCATAAACTATCCATTAAAAATGTCAGAAAGATTATAAATTTGATAAATATTGGTTCAGAACTTTTTGAGTTATTGAGGTCTATTTGATTTGCATAATAACTTCAGACGGGCAGTATATATCGTGTTTCCGACATGTCAGAAATAACAATGAAGGCAGGGGGCAATTTTAATGTGTAGTGTGTAATTTGTCAGGAAAAAATCGTTAACTACTTAATATCTAAATATACTGTTTTTTCTTGAGCATAATTAAAATATCAATTAAATATTTATAAGTCATTAAGAACAGTTTCTGGTTATATCTACTTATAAACATATAGCGGTATATTCACAAAATCAGAGTAGAATGGTTATAGCTGTAATGAGCAAGACAAAACTGAAATAGTCATTTTCATTCTACAGTAAGAAAAACGGTATTTACATAATCTATGAAGTTGAAAAACCTGAAAAATAATTTAAAATCAAAAGACAAAAGGTTTTATTATTGAGGCAAAATTAATTATCAGTATTTGAACTTAAATGCTTGTCTGATCCCTCGGTCGGTCTGTTTTGTTATTTCCCAACAAATGATTCTGTGTTGAGTTATGTCTTCCTCAATGTTTTATATTGTTTCTCAGGTACGTCTGCTCACTCTTGATCCTTTCTGATCAACCGCACCTATTCTCAACTAACAAGCGCAATTTGGCACAGCTAATGATTACGAAAAACGTCAGTTCTTGTTGAGAATTTTGATATCGTTTTCTATAATTAATAAATTTAGATAAGATAGGAATCCAATCTTTACTGTTGCTTATCTCACTATCTTTTACAAACGTTTGTTACTGAAGCACACATCAATAAACATGTAGAAACTGAATATATCGGAACAAATGCATTTTATAAGTTTGTTTCCAGGAAGTATAGCAAAATGGCAGCTTCATCCAAATTATGACTGATAGAGAAGAATGAATTTCAAGTTGCGACTTGCTGTGGCCTTTTTCATTCTTTGTTTTGATTGAAATATCTGTATTGACCTCTACTGTCAAGGATCAAGACCAAGTTAGGGAAGTACGTTAACTTTGATTGCATATATCATACTCTCTCTTCATTTGAGGTAAAAGTTTGAACTCTTTAGAATCTTGGTTTGGTGCAACTTCACTTCCTACTTTCCCTCTAGAGCTTCCTGAATTCTACATAGAAGCGTCTGCTTTCTGGGTGTGACAGAAACATGACAAAGTTCAAAGGGCATTACCAGATAAAGAAGGCGAAAGTCCAAGGCATTAATTCGAAACACACACACACACACATATGTAATCTGTTACAATTCTTATGTTAGCACAAAGACTGACCTGATAAATACACTGATCGATTGTATAAACTTATGTAGTAATCAAAATAAAGATTTAGTAAATCTGATATTGTATATATTATGTTTTCCTTGTATTCGATAATTTAAATGACTGCTAAGTTTTATGGAAATGTAACGCTCATCGCTTGAACAACACAAACTGTAATGCAGATGAAGTAGAAGAAACAATAGTAAAATCATTTTGGCGTAGGAATTGAACATTGTACTAACCTACGGAATGTTTGTGTATGATTCAATTGACAGTTTTTGTAAATACTTTTCATGACTGACATTTAGGAATTTTACGGCACAAATAAAAGAAATCAGTCATATTTCAATTCTTCGTTTTATAACCATTACACTAATAAGAAAAAAATAGGAAAAAACAAATTGGTAATTCAAGGTTGTATGCCTGATAATTTCAATTTATTTGTAACCAGTATTTTGACACTAAAGTTGGTCAACTAGAAACCCAAGTGTTATTTCGATTCCATCAAATTTAGCATTGTTTGCTATTTACAGACTAGCATTAAGAAAGACATTTATGTATGTATGGGGGTAAAGTTGTCAACTATTTACTTTTCTAAATCTGAGCAAATGATCATGCTTCAACTTTTTTTTTGAAGACACTTAATCGAACCCAAAACCTTTAAACGATATATATATATATATATATATATATATATATATATATATATATATATATATATATATATATATATATATATATATATATATATATATACACACACACACACACACACAAGGTGGAGTAATGAATAGCAGCATGGATTGAGAAATCGCAAATCAAAGTTCGAATTCCAGTCGAATCCATTACATGCTAATACCCTTGGGAAAGGTATGAATCCTCTTCTCTCACCTCAGCTATGGGTAAATAGCAGGACAGACTGGGTTCTATAGCCTTGGATGGCAACTGGTCTAGGAGGACAACTCTGAATTCAAAACCTGTGGTGGGTCTTTTGGGGACCTTGTGGCACACGGTGCACCAAGTCTCTGTATTCGGCTCTTCAAAAAGTTTGGTTGGTTCTGCACAAAACCTTCAGCACTATAATCAAATTATATTGTTTGGCTCTCGGTTCTTAGGAACTAAGGTGCCATACCTCGTAAAAAGGGTCCCCGGTTGACGCGGGTCAACAGTCTGCGTCAATCAACGATATATATATATATATATATATTGTGTGTGTGTGTAAAATATGACTTATTTTGACTGCTCTGAAATGACGATATTTCATAACTGGATTTGACGTACCTTCGTACAGCTAGGCAACTAACTGCCTCTTTATTTCTGCCAACTTTCCAACTTACTCTATACGATATTTGATTCCAGTCTAATCTTTCCCATGAATATTTCATTCCTCATGAATATATTTTCCCGTTATAGTTTGACACCGGCAATAACAGCGACAAACTGAAACGTTGCCATCAATTGTATCATTCGTTTGTTTTCAGATATTAAATTAATTTTCCTAAAATCAATTCTTGGATTAATTAATGAAAATTGTCATATATTGGTCATTTCAATACTTTGAATGTCTAGTGTTGATTTAATTTGCTTTAATGGTCAAAATCTTGTTTTCTACAATAGATTTCTACAATAGGGAGAAAATCTTGGAATGTTGAAAAGACGAGAGAAGATGCCAAATGCATGTTTGTAGTGAAATCGGAATTGCTGTCAACTTCTCCCACATATGATTAAATAGAAACATTTAAAAAAATAGTGAATTAAGAAAATTGTTCCGTTAGAATTAAGTTAACTTTATTGGGTTATCGTTTTAGTTTAATGC
Source organism: Acanthosepion lycidas (assembly GCA_963932145.1). Classification (NCBI taxonomy): domain Eukaryota; kingdom Metazoa; phylum Mollusca; class Cephalopoda; order Sepiida; family Sepiidae; genus Acanthosepion; species Acanthosepion lycidas. Next base: position 63,182,355 of record OZ010592.1, on the reverse strand, counting down.
CCAACAATACCTATACACGTTTTAGTATCGTAGGGTTTGTTGCAAGTGAAATGGGTGGAGTCAATTTGGATTCAGTTGCTGTTTCTGAAAAAAGTGGTAAATAATTCAAGAGCTGGGAAATTATGTTAATTACCTTTACTTATACAATGAAAATAGACATATCAGAAAATTTGTAAAAAAAAAATTTAATTAAAAGCTATGTGGGATTTTTTTTATGAATACTCGCGTGTGAAAATGGTGAACAAAAATACAATTTTCGTCTGCATCCCCTCTAAAAGTGATTATTCATTTATATCTCGAGATGGAACAAGTAAAATTAAGTGAATAGGATCAGAATTATAAACAAAGAAAATGAAGTAGATTTGATTGATAGCTAATATTAGATTAACGAATTACAAGCAAATATTCTTAATATTACCTTTTCCAAAGTAAGTAATTCTTGGGTAGTAACATAGAATATTTAAATATCGACAAAACAAAATTACTTAGCTAAGTGAACATTGTTGCATGACAGTTTTGCCATAGTTTATCAACGTAAGCGCCACTCGGTCTTTTAAACCGAGTAGAGGTTTCCTGTTTAGGACTGAGTTTCCGGTTCACGCTAAAATCTTTCATTACCAGTACATGAAAATGTTCAAGCAGTTTTCTTTTTTTCCCTTCAATATTTCTTGAATTCAATGGATTTTTAAGGGAGGTAACTTAATCATAAAGACATTATTTTATTCAATCAATCATATCAATTTTGATTTATGCCTTTCGTATTCATTGAATTTTACTGACTTCATCTGAAACATTTTTTAATCAGATGAAATTTCATATTTTTTATTCATCTAAGTGTTTAATTATTGTTCTAAGCCTTACTGGTTTTTGACTGGAAAATATTTCGTCTCCAATTGTTATTTATATACGTAAATAGTTTTTTTTTCTACGTTTTATATCTATTAGTTAAACTTGGAAAACAAATATTTCCTCCCGGTGTAAATTTATCGTTGATAAATAAGATGAAAATTGAAACATTTAGCACCAATGATAGTCTTATTTAAGACAATATGTATTTTTAGTGAATTAAGTTGGACGTATAGTGAGGGAATTACAGTGTGATCCATTCTCTTAAAATTTAAGACGGCGTTATTAACTCCTGCTAATGTTAACGTTAAGGACCCAAATCCTCATGCGTGTTTTCAGGTTGATATTACTTTTTATTTTAGTGATAAAATACATTTTCACAAGATATAAGATACAGATTGTTGTATGTGTGAGATTTTGATGATAAATTTTTATTTCACAATTTAGATTTTATTTGTTAGTTTCATATAAAGTGCACCGACAAGAGTAACCAAATGGCTGAAAGAGGATTATGGGTAGAAAAAGATATGGACAAAGACAGTTTATACTCGAGTAACTTGTATAACTTAACTAGTATTTTTTTAGATTAAATTAGAACTGGCATTACCAGTTGGCCGACTCTCATACTGTAATGGTGCTCTGCTAAATGTCTGCATTTATACGAGTCATAGTACTGATTAAATCAATTCATTAAATTTATTTGACGGAAGAAGATATGACAGAACGTTCTAGCCGCAGAAATGATACCCCCCCTTTACCTACACATGGGCAAGAAATAAAAGTATTCACTTATCTAAACAAAACCATTCTTGACAAATGTGTTTAACACCGGATATCTTTGAAGTATTTAAATTCTGTTAAGAAATAAAAAATATTTTCGTATCTGGTTATTTTAAACAAGAATATTTCGAATAAATTTGCCAGCGTGTGATCTTCTGTGGCACTACAAAATCGAATCGAAGTTTTTTTTTTTTTTTTTCGAGTGGTTGTTACGAGTTGCATACTCTAAATGGCGCTTTTCTCTTTAAAGTTGTCCATACTGCACCCATTGTCGATCACAGAAATTTTAAATTTGAATTTAAAGCATATTTTTCCGCATTAAGATTCATGAATTACTCGGTATTCGGTTTACTAAATAGAAAGGATGCACCATGAAATTTCCGCAAATTCAACACAAATATATTGTTTTACTTTTAAAAGCCAACTGATTAAATGTAAAAGAAAAACAAAATAAGTCACGTTAAAAGTAAACAAGTTAATGTATAAATATGTTTTCAATTATGGACAAAATACTGGGGAAGAAAAATGTTTGAAAAAAAACAAGGTGACGAGATTATAAGACATTAAAAACTTGAAAAAAAATGATATTGACAGATGTTTTCATACTGATTTTGTGTAAAAGACACGAGCCAAATCGTTATGCATAAAATAATATAACAATAGAAACTATAACTTGAAGGACTTTAGTAAAAAGAAATTTTATTGTTGATCAAATAGAAAATCCGGAGAATGTGCAGATTAAAACTTTTATACAAAAAGGTTCATTTTCAATGAAGGGAAAGTTAGCAAATGGATCCTAGACATGTTAAAATTTGAGTTATTGTCAATCGATGAAAATTGAATTTACAGTAACGAAATTGATTTTGTTAAACAAAATGATTCTAAAGATAAAATAACTATGCTTATGTTTAAGAAGATATGGATGCAGATATTTTTTAAACTTGTTACTGATTATCTTGTCATAAATACAATAATTTAAAAGATGGGAAGAGATGGACACGAATCTTTACTCTTAAAAAAAGTTTTTGCACACAATCTGCATACGAACATATCGATATAGTTCTTGCGTAGAGGCAACAGAGGGCACATTTTAGTTGGCCGAGTCGACACAAAACCGGTATCTTTTTCGAGGCTTTCTCAGAACAACACTTACAGTATTGAATCCGTACACACAAGGACACTGAAATAAACTTACTTCACCTTTTTTTTTATCTCTCCATATAAATTTATGCTTGTCTATTCGTTTCATTTTATTTATTGTTGGCCATTCTGATGTTATAAACATTCAGTTTTGCAAAGGCACTGTAGGACGCATTCCTGCCTATATGTACGAAAAGAATTTGGGAAGTGGACAGTAAGAGAGAGAGAGAGAGAGAGGGGGGAGTATTCTGTTACTCTTACCGTTATCCGATTAAATAAAGATCACATGTGTGAGGTACGCAGTGAGGATGTTACTCACTACAGAAGTAATGGTATAGTTTCTTAAAGACACAGGAATTTTAAATTTAAGAAGTTTTATGTGTGCGACTCGTAAGATAAAATTGAACAACTTATCTTTCTCCACATTTGAATCATGCTACAATAAAATATATTATCGCTATTGCAGTTTTTAGATTAAATAAGCTTCTTTTGCATTCTCTTCCACTCTCCGCTTGACTTTCTCAGCAATCGCAGTTGAAGGTGGGGTTAAAGCTGAATTAGAAAGGTTCATCAGGCTACAATCCTAAAACTGCATATTCATTGTATAAAAATACAATTTTGGTACATGGCTGAAAGGAGTGTCTGGTCGTCTCTGACTCTCCTTAACCTAGCTAATCTGATTCGCGACCCATTCATTCATTACAATTTGTTCAGTTACCACAAGAATGAATTCATCTTCATTCATCCGGCATACACCACAATGTCGCATATGCAAGGTGTGTGTGTGTTTTGGGTGGGTGTGTTTGGTGTTTGGGTCTTAACAAAACACCCGTGACATAAAAGTTTTATAATACATATATACAAATGCCTATAAAAATATGAGTGAAATGAAGGGGGTGTACATGAACGCAATAACGAAAATACAAAAAAGGAAATTTAAAAAAAATCAACAAAACCTTGAAAAAAAACAATACAAAAACTGACTAGAGAAAAAAAAAAAAAAAAAAAAGCATTCGCTTTTATAAAGCTCCGCTGGGTGATCTTATTCCAGCCAACAGGGGTAACATTTCCATTAAAATTTAATGTTGGCTGAAAGTTGTGAGATGGGAAGTAAATTTTATTATTTTTCTCTTCAACCACAGTTATTTTTTTAGTTTGCATGATAATTTGAGAGAATAACTACGACTTGGTGCTGAATCTTCTTTCGACCAAAAAGCGATTTCAGAATAAATTCTGATTACCATTTCATTACTTTAACTAGTATATTTATCTTGTTTGTTATACTTACAATATTTTGTAGTTGTAATCTTTGGAATTTTTCATGTATCTATAGTACTTGGTACTGTTGGAATTTTTAACTGAATATTTGATTTAATCCTCGAGAGTAGTGTTGTCATTTTGAATTTAATGCTTAAGGAGGTATTTGATATCAGTTGATACTCAACAGTATATGACCTTTCTGCACTACGCAAAAGTCACAATTATCAAGGAATCATGTACATTTTAACCAATGCTTTAATCTAATGTACCACGTGTCCCTTCGACAAACTAGAGACGTAGTTTTGGAGTAGAAAAACTAATGTTTGCATTCAGACAGTAGAATTTTGAGTGTCGAATCAGAGGCTCCCAGATAATGATTATCTCTATGCTAGGTCGACTGATGAATTTGCCAGAGGTTAATTTATGTACTTCTTCTTTCAATAGTCTTATCCTCCAGCGTTGTTCTCAGTTCTTTATCTCATCACCATCATTTACCATCAATACATTATCAGCCATTTCCAAATTTCAATGTCTACGGCCTTTTAATATTTCTCTACACTTACTTAGGTATCATTTAGGTATCTGAAACATAGAGAGTGCTTGGATTCTAATTTGTTTTAAACACTAACAGGCCCACAAAACCCCAGCTCACCATTTAGTCAGTAGGATTAGGAAAATCTCTAATGGCCTCTACCAGGCGAGTAGAGTACTTTCATAATTTTGCTGTAAAGTTGTATGTTATATATATATATATATATATATATATATATATATATATATATATATATATATATATATATATATATATATGTGTGTGTGTGTGTAACAATCACTCCATAAAAGGTCAAATTCTTCAACACATGTATAAAGTAAAAATTCTCAACAAATCATCCTATAAAATTTCATACTTATTTGGAGAGATTTTTATATTGTCTATAATAATAAACTCTCCATAAAAGGTATTTTAATTTATTATTATTATTATTATTCAAATAAGTGTCTGAAAGATTCGTATTAATGTGCTTGCTTGATTACTCCTCTTTATAGAAGCTTTTATTGAATAATTGTAACTCTTGATGTGAATCGTGTTATTTCATTTATGTATATAAAGGGAGTTTTGATCAATCAATTTATTCCGAGCAGTGTTTGTGTATATTCACGTGTGTATGTCTATATATGTGTGTAGGTGTATTGTGAACGTATGTACACACGTAACGAAATCTATGTATTCTACAGATCAATTTTTACACTTGATTTTCATTTCAGGAGATTAATATTCTAATTTTACTATATTGTTCATTTTTGTTATATTTTATTGATTTATTTTATTTTCTATTTAATTTATTTACTTCATTATTAATTTGTAATAATGAATTACGCAATTAAAAAAAAAAGAAAACTTCAGTAATTACTTAGATGTCAAAACAGTTGAGGGATAGTTATAGAAATAAGAAGAGAGAGAGCATAAAAAGTAATTCCAGAATGTTCATAGTGATTGAGGTGTAAATAATGCAATCTAATCTACATAATTTATTGTCAATGCAAATCATCACATCATTTCTTATTCCCATTCAACACACGCTGCGTGATGTGAGGAGTGAGAAAGGAAGATATATATATATATATATATATATATATATATATATATATATATATTTGTTGTTTTGTATTTGAATTTAAGTAGTTAGGTAAACTAGCCCGAGAGATAACCAGTAAATGAATATCAGCACGAGCGCATGTTTTTCTTCTTTTTGTTTGAAAACTTATAGTGAGAGGGTACTAAATGGATGAAACACAACTTAATGTATATCTGCAAATATTTGAAATTGTTTCCTGTGTGCATGACCAAATATGTGAATGTGATCAGGAGTGTGATTGCGAATCGAATGAGTCTAAATCCAAAATAAGATTGTTTTCTCGATCAATCGGTAACTCTCTTTCAAAGGCCGCCGATATTTCACTGGAATCTGCCAATGAACAATCCTGAAAGCCAGTAAAATAGATGATGTATCACTAACCTATCCTTAATTAATGTTTCGCAAGTCGGATGTCAGAAAATATTTCCTGCAAATTGCGTTAGCTTATCCTTATGAAACATTTCTATTGATCATTAATTAACCCTGAAAAGTATGTTACGGTTTTTAAAAATATCACTTGAATTTTATTTCGGATATATATATATATATATATATATATATATATATATATATATATATATATATATATATGAAATCACTTGAATTGCCTTTCTAAAAAAAAAATGAATGAGTTTATTCCTATCGTCATTTAGTTGGTAAACATTAAAAACATTCTCTGCGTTTTCGAGGTAGATAAACCAAAACTGAACTGTATTTTACTGAAAATCATTTGTACTAAATTTCTACAAATCCTTTTTATAAAAACGTATTCGAAATGCATTTCTTCCGAAATAATACATAACTTCAATTTCATTTGAGTAATAAAGCTTTCAAATTATTCTACTCTTTTGGTAAAGGTGTCTTTCAAGTACCTTAAAACAAAACAAAGCGGATGTTATTATAGAAAAATATTCATAGCAATTAACCGGTCGTTCTTTTTACACTTTCCTGTTAAGGGAAAGGTAAAAAGAAACTTGTATGTTTTTTAAAGTACATTTTATTTCATAGCTTTCCTATTGTACATGAGATTATCAAGGCTTCACTATTATTTCGAACAGTTTTATTCTCATCAAACCTTTCACTAGGTTTTTGCATTCCAAGCGTGATATCTCGTCGTGATTGCATTCCAGTTTCTTAGTGTAACTGAGCCCCAGACAGTTCCTTAGTTTGCCAGATTCCAGGTTTCGAATGTCCGTCTGCTGATTTAAATGATCATCCATGACTAATGTGTTTCTAACTCAAATTTCCTACTTTAATCAAGATTTTTCTTTTCACTTTTGGTTGTTCCTGCCACATATCACATGAGACCGTACTTGTTTTAATTTCGATTTCTTTTCCCTCATAGAATCTAAACTTCTAATGTTTTAACACTAAGTCTCAGTTGTAACAATATATATTGATAGTTTACTTTGAATTAAGAAAATATTTGAAAGAAATTACCCATCACCACTGTTTATCATTAGTTATCTACAAAAAATTCCGAGAATTACCCTTCTTGTAAATTTTTACAAAGAATGTGATTTTTATGATTATTGATAAGATGTATATGCTTTGTCATAATGAACCAATGAAAACAAGAATATTATTCTGAAGGAAAAGTAATAAAAATATTCATTTTGATAAAATGCACATGTTTGATAAAATGAAATATGACTATATATTAATGTGATTTCTTCTGTTGTCAAATCTCCATGTTGAAGATCTGCAGTTTTAAAGCTAACGAAATCTAAAAAGAATGATGGATACTTTTAGTGCACTAAAATAAATCTGGTTACAAGACCTGCAAAAATGCTTATAGCCTTAAAAATTCCAGATTTTGCAGTTCGTTGGTGATAAAAGTTAAAGTATTCGAAATTACAGGGCGGTCTTCTATGACTGCAGACGATAAATTGAGAATGCTACTATTGAAAGATTTAAAAAAAAAAAACAAAAAAAAAAAAAACAAACTACCCCTACTGTATGTTTACAGAAGGACAGTATCCGACCATATCATAAAATAATGAGTTTCAAGTTTGATTCACATTGGTAGATTAAAATGTTTACATTACTATTATTTGTTACGTTTATGCATTTGTAAAGTGATCAATCTATTCGTGTCTCATTCTCTGACTGGGTTCTAAAACATTAATCAGAAACAAAACATTTTCATCGCTTTTAATTTGGAAAATAAAACCAATTAGGAATTTATACAATGTTAATCGTTTTCTGTATATGAGATTAGTGTAACAGTTTTCGTAACGGAAAGTGGAATCGGCAAAGCAAATTGAAATTCTGATTAAATCTGTTCCTTTTACTTTTGCACTTATGCACTTGGCAAAAGTATAAATCCATCCCTTTTCTTTCCAGCTAGAGGTTAAATAACAGGGTAGACTAAGCTCTACAGCTTTGGGTAGCAACCAGCAAAGGAGAAATACTGTGAATACAACCTTGTGGAGAAGGCAACAGGAAATCACTTTAAAATGTTTCCCATGAAATCATAGCAATTCACAGATAATAAAAAATCAATTTGTAGAGAGCCGTGGTCGCCTAAATCTTGAAGGTTTTCTAAAAAGCAAAATAAACCACAAAATTTAAAAAAGGAAAACGAGCAGCAAGGTGACTTTTTTGTATTTACATGTTTTATAACATTTTTTATGCAAAAGAATATTACCCTTGAAACTTGGATAATTTCTCTGTTTATTAATGAATGAAAATAGTCTTACTTTTTAGTCAAAAGTAGTTGCAGTTATTTTTTTTTCTAAAAAAATGAAAAATTATCTATTGTTAAACATGAAGAATATGACAAAAATATACTGGAATAATTCCACAAATGTTTAGGACTGCTTCAAAACTGTCTGCTCATATTTGTCCATTCGTTTGTAACATAATCTCTAACGGTGTAAAGAGCCTTCTTGGACATGAAATAGTTGTCAAGATTTTGAATACTGACAATCCCACATTACTATATTGCAACCATCCGATCAGAAAGTAAATCGTTTTACTTACAAAACCTGTAATAGACAAATCGTATAAATATATCGCCATCTACTAGCATATCTTCTTTTCATCATGCACTTCTCACAAAGTATAAGCTTAAATTAAATGAAATGTCCACTTGACTAAGGTAATACATTTATTATGCGTGTGCAAAAGTTCCTAACGTCTTTTTTTAAAAAACTAGCGAGAGAATACAAAGTCGAAAAATAACCAATTATTAAAAAAAAAACAAAACGTCGCACTCATAAATTGTCTGAAGTTCATTTTGGAAGAAAAGTACAAGAAATATAGTCCAAGCTTTCGACTTAAGTTACCATTGGGATAGGTGAGTTATGTAGAACTAGTGAGTGCTGAGATGTAAGCAGTGTTGTGACGCGTTTTTTATTTTTTTTAATTTTATATACATGTTTGAATTCGGGCTCTTATAAGTTATAACCGTTTTTATTTATTGATGTGTAACACCTTTCGCCACCGCCTACACCAGATTGTGTAACAACGTTTAGTGGTCCCGTCCTCAGGGTCTTAGAACGACGCTTCAATCACGGGCTAACTCTGTGCTGTTCAACGCTGACGCTGATCTAAGCGGGCTGTTGGTCGCTAGCCGCTTCGATACACACCAACTCTGCTCACGATGTGTTCCCGATTTCAGAGCAGTAGAATTATTGAATGTCGTCGTAGTCTCGTAGTGCTAGTCAAAACCGTGACGGGTTCTACATTAAGGAAAAATATCTTCACGACAAAAAATAAAAAGCGAAATTTGTGTGGTTAATCTCCAGTTGATTTATATAGCTCTTGGTACAACAAAAATTAACCCTTCTTGCATCTGCTCCCCCCCCCACCAGCCAAGAACATCCTACAAACAGAATATCCTTTTGTTATCAACAAGCAGATTGGGACGTTCCGTGATTTCCTTCATGACGTTCCATGGAAAGAAGTTTTTAATCATCCTGTTCAAGAATGCGCATCTGGGTATCCTTCTGGGTGAAAGCCGGCATCGATGCTTTCATTCCAGTAAGGCAAGGAAATACCAAGTTAATCTTGGTTCTCTCCTTCACGCTCAGCCGCTATAGCCTGTAGGAATCACTGTACCAGATCATCACGTCTTATTACAACAGACGTCTCTTTGCTCGTAACGACTGCAAGCATGTTCTCGATGAAGCGAAGCTACTGTTCGCTGGTAGAATGAAACAACGTATAGCATATCGTAAGTTCAGTTTCAGAGATTATTGGTGGCTCTGCAAGAGTGTACTGAACAACAGCTAATCATCAATCCCTCTCCAATTCAATCAATTCGAAGTCATGAGGTCTATAGCAGATAAGGTGGAATGCTTTGCTCGGAAATTCTCTTCCAACTCAACACTCATCTGGAATACCCACACCGATTTCCTCCCTATAACTGAGTGATATGCGCATAACCCCGTCACTGGTCTCGGTCATCATTTCTAAATTAGACATCCATAAGGCAAGTGGAGGTTGTTATGATACCAGACGTCGTCCTAAAGAAATGTGCTATTAAACTGGCCCCAGTTCTCTCCAAACTGTAAAACTATTGCCTCTATGATTCCTGATTTCCATCTTGTTAGAAGTCCTCCTCTGGAGTTCCAGTTTTTAAGAACTCTGGAGAACATTCTGGCCCCTCTAAATATCGCCCTATTAGTCACTTACCGCTTTTCGCAAAGTATTTGAGGATTTAATTAATGCTGAAGTGGTTAAGCATTTTGCCTCTCACAACCTATTCTCTGACAGATCTACAACTGATGTGCTTACGGCCATCACTGAATATGCATATAAAACTCTTGATAATAACGGGAAGCTCGTGCTGTGGCTCCAGATATTTCAAAAACATTTGACAGGGTTTGGCATTCTGGTCTTCTACGTAAGCTTCAGGGCTACGGTATTACAAAGTTAACCTGACCTCCAATCACTGGTTAATTGAGACAGGATATGGCCTGTAAATTTTACCCCTCTCCAAACTAAAGTGCTCTCATTTAACAACTATAGAGAAACTTTCTTGCCCGCCATCAGCATGGTTGGAGAGCGTCTCACTGTGCCTTCTTGGCCTCCCGTTTTCAGTTGACTTGAATTGGAACAACTACATTGAATCAATCTACTGCAAAGGAAGTTGATTCATTGCACATTTAAAAATCTTCTCTTGGTCCGTGAATTGAATATTGTTGCCATATCTGGTCCGGTGTCCCTGCTGTTCATCTCAAGTTTCTCGACAAAATCCAAGGAAGGATCTGCAATGTAATCGATCCTGACTCTAATCACTTTCTCAGACATGATGTGGTTTCTCTTTGTCTTTTCTACAAATATTTTCATGTCATTTGCTCTGAAGATCTACATGAATTTAAGCATCTTGGTCCAGCCCTTTTACTGGTGAAATACTTAAATATAGCTTCCACTTCTAGTCCAAGAGTTTCTTTTCTCGCACTTCCCGACAGTTGAACTCTCTTCCGCTTACTTGCTTCTCTGACAACTACAATATTCAAAAATGTAAATGCAACGTCAACCTCCATTTTCTGTTGACTTGAATCCCGTTCACTTTTATCCTTTCCTCAAGCCCCCTTATGCCCAGTCTTTTCTCTCACTTTTACTCTTTCTAACCCTCATGCGCAATTGTGGCTTTCTCGATTTACTTGGGGCGAAATGATTGAAAAAATTCAATCTCTCTTATGATACTGGGTCTTGTCAAGCCTTCTGGAAGGCTGGGTCTTGGAAGCAGGAATTCTGGTTGGTATCAGGCGTGGATTTCAGAGGCGCTCAATACGGAATCTCGGTCAAAGTCTCTGAGCTCCCCAAAGTCATCAGCTTGTATGCACTTCGGTCCCAAACTGGTGTGGTACCGAAGGTTTCTTGAGTTTCGTTGATTCTTTAATTTTCACATTGATTTTAATAAGAGCTTTCTTTGTTCCCTATCTTCGCTTTCTTAATCAACGTCCTTGGGAGTAGTCACAGGGATTGCTTTTCCCTTAACTCCAAATGCTTGATTTACATCTCTTACTACTACTCTGTACAGGTGGGGCTAAACTTTGCCCCTTCCTCCTATCTTATCGATATTCTAACTCTGCCCACTTCTTAGGGCGCATAACTGTCTTTGTGACAAATCTAATTTTTAAAATGCGTAAGAGATAGCGCATGACTTATTCTCCTCATTAATTTATTTCTCTGGCGCCTTTTGCATAAAGCAGAACACCTACTTTGCACGATATGATTAATCTTTATAACTTCAACCCCAAAACAAAGGATTCTTTCCTTGTTTCCGTTTTCGTCAATGAAAATATGATCCTCATCTGTTTCTCTTTCCATTAATATGTGATTTCCCAATATCTCCAGAAAGAGATACTTATATTTCAATCTGTTTTCATCAATTAAAATATATTTGTTTCACTAATTTCTCAACAAAGAGCCTCTTTATCTTGCATCCCTGTGCTGGCCGCCGTCTCAGCAGAGACACAGACCTGATCATCTGCCTATTATGACTGATCGATTTTCATAATCTTAAACTTCGCAGCGAGTTCATTCTATGTTTCCATTTCTCGATTTGTTTTTGCTAATAAAAATGTAATTCTCATCTGCTTTTCTGTTCGCCCCTGACATGTGCTTTCCTAATTTCCCAAGAAAGAGATAAAATTGTTCTCCAAATTTATTTTCGTCCGCATACTAGACTCTCCATAGATAAGAAAAATAAACATTAGGAGAGAAGAAATCCAGACGGTTCCATTCACACCAAGGAAAATGTCTCCACTCTCTTCCCCCCTCTCTCTCTATTCACCTCTCTCGGTCTCTTCCAGTCTATATTTCATTTATGGCTTAACCCTTTTCTTTTCCTGCTTAATGTTTTAACCACCTCACCGCCTCAGTGTCACACTGGTTGTTTTTGTTGTATGAGTATTGCTTCGAGTATAACCCTGTTTTTACTATTTGATTTTGCTAGTATTTTGTTATTGTTACGATGATCCTTATGCAGTTTATTAATGAGTTTTCTGACACACACACATACACATACATACATATTGTTAAGATTATATTTTGACAACAGGTAATATATATGTGTATTTAGGGGAGGCAGAAATATTGTATATATATATATATATATATATATATATATATATATATATATATATATATATATATATGTATATGTGTGTGTGGATCTATTCATGCGGTACGCACAAACTTGCTCGTATGTATGCATTCTTGGTCTTGAAAGTTAATATAAACACAAGTTAGTTGGTTAACGGAGCCATTAATCAGAAAGGCAATTGAAGACCTTGCACAGTGATTTCAATAATTATTTTACGTCTTTCTTTTATGATTCTTTTTTCCTTTATTTGTTTACATTTTTTGCGCGACCATTTATGGTGTTTAATATATTTTCAGGTTTTATGCTTTAGTAGTTTTCTTTTTTGTGGTGATGACATATTCTATTTTGAGAACTGTCTTTGATACAAAAAGATTAACAGAAAATAATAAATACATAATTAATCTGTTGTTAGGAAGATTAAAAATGAATTCTGTTAAAAAATAAAGTGATATTTATAAAATTTTCTAATGGCATCTTTTGAAGACTTATGCGCATACGTGCATTCGTAGTTTCCCAAGATCACTCTCTCTCTCTCTTTCCTTCTTTCTCTCTTTACCCCCGTCTCTCTCTATTTCTCTTTCTACCCCTCCCTCACTTTTCCTCTCTTTCTTCTCCTTTCTCTCTGCATTTGTGGAAGAGAAAAAATGAGTCGTCTACAATAAACAAATATTTTCAATTTCGCCATAATATTAATTTTCATTTATGCAAACCCCCACCCCCCAAAAAAACATAAACTGATAAGCAGAGAAATTGTTTTGCATTCGAACAAAAAATACATCATATCATTTTTTTTGTCAGAATTTTACAATAATTTAAATCTTTTTTTTTACCCAAATGTTCTAATCGCACAAAATTTCACTAGTTTTACGGTTTATGCGGAAGTGATGTTGATATTTTTTGGTTGAGGTGTTAAAACATCCTTTTTCTTTTTAAGCATAGATCTGTAGAACTGCGGGTGATGTAACGGTGACTGGAATCAGTAAAATGAGTTTAAACTCTTTCTAGAACAGTTTGCGTTCACATAACACTGATACCCTTGGAAAAGACGAAGCTTGTGCTTAGGTTGCAATGCAATTTAGCTTGAGCGTTGTAAAAAATAATTTTCTTTTGAGACTGTTATACTCCGCTGCAATTATATCTCTTTCTGATTCATTCTGCATGCCGACGGGATGTGAACGCCATGAAGGCAGAACATAAAAAGTCTTTTTCTGCGCATAGGCTCCGCACATCATGTCCGATCCACAAAGCAAGCTTCTGAAATAAAAGCGACACTGGCTAATCACGAATGTTCCCACCGAAAAGGACTGTTCGATCTGCTTAAAAGCAGGCCTCTCATGAAGATCACCAGCAGTTGCCGGCCGTGAATACCACTTGCCGACATGCAGGGCGCTGTCGCTGACACCGACATGAATGCTCCTCTCAATTCGAGCGTTACCACTCGCAGGATTGGTTAATCACGCTACTCTTAACATACGGAAACCAACAGAGACCAGCTTCAAAACCGCCTGTTGTTTAATTCGGCATAATCTATCCTAGTATACAGTCTACGTTGTTTGTATACATTTTGGCGCACTCTTTAAAGAACATACTTCTTAAGAGTATATTCATATAAAGCTAATATGAAATATACTGAATACGTGGCAGTTTGGAACCGATTTTAGAGGTCTATTATTTCCTAGGTGATCGATTAACTATGATTTCTATTGCAAGCAGATCAAAGACATAAACTCCTGAAATACCCGGCTGAAATAGACCATTCGTCGGTTTTACGTTTTTTCAGGGATATGAATTAAGCTGAACCGAGGCGATTAAAAACTTTATTTAAGACTTTACATCGGCTAACATTTTCTACATTTACCTAATTTAAAATGAATATGCTTGTATATCCATAGTTTGTTTACCCTGTAAGTTACCCCACTTGACTTTTTTGCCAAAAGACCGTCTTTTACATCTTTTTAACTCTGGTTTTAAGATGTAGTCGCAAAGGTAAAGTGACCCCCCCGCCCACTAAGGCACGTTCAAATCATGGTTTTTCTCTGTTGACTTTTATACTCCCTCACACACGCATGTTACGCGCGTGCGCGCGCACACAAACACGCAAACAAGCACATTCTTATTATAGCTAGTTTCAGGATTTTTTCTTTCGTGAAATATAATTTGTTATTGTTAATACATGCATTGTCGTTTGTTTTATTATCTTTTGGAATTTAAAGAAATTTAAAAAAATTTTATTTGTTCGATATTTTAAATTGAAATTGATTTTTTATTTATTTTTTAATTGGAGTTACATATTTTATTTATTATTTAATTTAAACAATATTAAAAAATGTAAATGCAACGTCAACCTCCATCTTCTGTTGACTTGAATCCCGTTCACTTTTATCCTTTCCTCAAGCCCCCTTATACCCAGTCTTTTCTCTCACTTTTACTCTCTCTAACCTCATGCGTACTAGTGGCACTCTCGCCTTACTTGGGATGAAATGATTAAAAAATTCAATCTCTTGTGATGCTGGGCCTTGTCAAAACTTCTAGAAGGCTGGGTCTTGGAAGCAGGAATTCTGGTTGGCAAGGAAACGGTACTTACGGTTATAATTTAATAAAAAAAATTAGTGTTATAAAAACCTCGTGGAATTTCCACGATTATTTAATACAGAAATATAGAAAGGAAGAGAGTAAAAAAAAAAAAATACAGAAATATAGAAAGGAAGACAGTATAAAAAAAAAGAAAAATGTAAGTGGGGAAAATCTAGCAAAAAAGAAAAAAAAAGAAAAAAAAAAGAAAGGGAAATGAAAAAGAAGCAAAGAAAGGGGAATAAACAGGAATAAAATCTGTAAAAAAATTTAAAGTTAAACGGTCCTGTTTATACAATGACGCTTGCCTTCGGGCAACGTCATAACCTGTCAGTCCTCTTCAGGCAAACGAAATGTTGAGGCGATTGAAATTCTTTGTTAGAATATTAGATTTCTGAAAGACCCGTAACAGAAATCTTATTTTTTTTTAAATACTTACAATTTATTCAATAGCAGTTGGTATGCTATTAATATATGATTTCTTCTTACTTTCTTAGATGCACAGCTATGGCGTTAGGAATTAGGGAATACCCACTTATGCAATGAGAAACATAAATATTAGTCCAATGTGATATCGGAATTCAGGTCAGGCTCCCCTCCCAAAATACCTTGCGGAGGACTGAATGTTTGTAATATAAACAGAGACATGTCTATGTACACTGATCTATAATAATGATAAAAATAAGTAAATAAACCTCCAAACTTTTAAAAGCAATTCTTGTTATTTATTATACGACACACGGTTAACAAAATCTTTTTAAATTTCAGTATGAGAAAATATTTAGTTAAATTATTTAACAAAATAAAACTGAATGGAAATCTAAAAAGTGAAAAATATTTTAGTTCCCCTTTATGATGTAGGTGATAATGACTCACCAGGGCGTCCAGTATTTTAGTACTTTCAGCAATACTTTGTCTTTTATGACCTCGCTATTTGTGACACTTGTTCTTCCATTCATTTGTATAAATTTGTCAAGTAACATACTCATTGATTCCCTATACTTATCTTGATTTCGATGTATCATGTGAATGTTAATTTCTCCAAGCCTTCTTTCAAATTGTTGTTAACAACTTTTAATAATCTAATCGTTTGTTAAATGCTCTGTCCATGGTATTCTCACTATTGGCTATTAGAATAACACCTTTGACGCTTCTAAAAAAAATTCTTTATTTGTAACAAATTATTTAGCTGTAAGTTCCATAAAGAAAAGTAGATATCACAGAGCAGTTCAACTTTCTTAGTTTGTAACTTTATTTTTCGCATCTTTCACTATTGCTATGCACTTTAGAATTTTTATGTAACACTTCCCGTCGTTATTCTATTGTCTTGATAGTTGAATTTCTGCTCGTGTTTCTTGTTGACGTCTCCGATGTTTAACGGACATCTTGTGCTGTCCCCTTTTGCTCATCACCATGCATACCATCTTCTCATAATTAATGTTTAGTCTTTTCTTACTTTCGTTGACAACATAATAATTCCATCATGACAATTCACAGCTCACTGATTTATACCTCTGGTTTTGAAATGCAGTTTTCATTTGTAAAATTTGAAATGTTGAAAACTGTTAAAAGACCACCACGCATAGTGGATTAGAGATAAGAATCACAATAACGAGAATTTGCAACAAAATTAAGAACAATAAATGATAGGTGATAAAACTCAAATAAACAAACGAGAAAATATTGATGCTGTAATTATACACATTTAAATTAGTCCAACTGGAAAAGAGTAAGAGACTGGAAAAATAATAGACTTAAGAGAAATTAAAAATTGTGAAATATGATTGGAGATTTTGAAACAAATCCAGTAACTAAGTTTAAGTCTAAATAAGAGGAATTATGTTACGAAAATTCATCTCTTCTCTTTGTTATGTATCTGATGCCATTATCACTATGACGGAGTTGTAGAGACTGGCTATGGATTTGCTAGTAATGGGCAAAACATCAACTGCTTACTACTAAAACATCAACTACTTAATGGACGACTTGAAATTGTATGCCGGGATGAAAAGGCTTTAGATTCTTTGATTCAGCCGGTTCGTTTCGTCAGTGAAGAAATTGGAATGGAATTAGGCATTGACAAAAGTATCAAGAGAGTAAAAATAGAAAGGAAATTCAATTACTGGAGGGAGATGTCAAGAAATCTTTGAAAGAGGGAGTGAACTATAAGTATCTTGACATTAGGTCAATGAAGTGAAGTAAAAAGTGAAATGAAAGAAAAAGGAGAGTATTTAAAACGTGTAAGGAAAAATCTTGACACAAAACCAAATGGTGGAATTATTATAAAAAGAATTGTTATTTGTGTAATCTCTCTACTTCCCTGTTATGTAGAATTCTTAGATTGGAATACATTAGAATTAGAGGAGATTCACAGCAGAACGTGAATGCTGAATATGCATGAAGAATACATTGATGTTTAAAGGCTGTATATTCCAAGAAAGTAAAATGGAAGTAGAAGATTAGTGAGTGTTGAAGTTGTTATTGGCTTCAGTGGAACTTGAGAATTATGTTATGAATTACTTCTAACAACCGCACATAGGATGCATGGAGATTTGGAAGAGCGAAATATTGTGCCAGTGATTGTGGCAAAGAAGCGGAATTAAGGAGAAGCAGCATGACAAGTTACAAGAAAAAAAGGTTCATGGTCAGTTTTTAAACAAAAAGCGATAGCTGAGAGTTGGTTTTGTGTGAAAGATGTTTTTCTAAAGTGAGAAGCAGACACAGATTTGTAGCACAGGAGCAGGGTACTGGAATGAATGCAATCAAGGCCAGAGTAGACAGACCACAGAAAGAAAGTAAGTAAAAGGTACGTGGGTAATCTGATGAGACAGTTAACCATATACACGCTGAATATCCGAAGTTGGCATAGAAGGATAAGCGACGACGTAATTGGATTGATAGGATAATCTACTGAGAAGTATGTCATGTTTTTCAGTGTAAAAGAGAAATGGTATGAACATCAGCCAGAGGCAGTGGCAGAAAATGACAGTTACACAAGTTATTTTTTAATCATTTCACCACAAGCAAGAAAATAAAGTCATCAACATGCAAAGGGCTACTGAATGTGAGAGAATATGAGAAAAAGAAAACATTATTAAGGAGAGTGAATAATAAAACAACAGAAATTAAGAAGACAGAAGATAATGAATGACATTTTCATTTAAATTTTTGAAGATAAAAATTGACTGGAAAGCAAGAATCCAGAAGAGAGTTCCACAAACGAGAAGTGCGAGAGAAGAAACTCTCCGCATAGAATTCACGGTTACATATAGATATTTCAACTGTAAAATGTTGCGACCTTTCCATCAATTTAGTAGTGCACTTAAATTCATAAAGTTTAGATACCATAGAGGAATAGTCATCAGATCAATTACTGTAAAATATAGAAAATATTTTATAGAAAATGCACAGGGATCCTATGTTAAGACAGTGTAAAAGTGATTGAAGTTGTACTGACAGGACAGGAGGAATAACATTGCAGATTCTTTTTTGGATTTTGTCAAAATCTCTAAATACATAGAAGAAGCACTAGACCAGATGTGACACCAATATTAAAAGCATGGATGAATTGTAGACTTATAAACGTGTAAGATTCTGTATAGTACGTCATAGTGAAACATCTTCACTTGAAGAAAGCAAGAACTTTGGACAGTTTATTAATGTTTTCGATTACAACAGCTCAAACTAAGTGCTGTTTTGGAAAATTTAAAGGCATAATAAGATATTCTTCAATTTTGTAAATTTGGACCAACTCAACTTCATTCATTCAATAAGACAGACGTAAGTAAGTAAAAAAATAATAATAGGTTTACATTGTAATGACCTACACTAAAATTAATCAAATAATGTTTGATATAGGAAGAAATTGTTTGTGTGCGTGTGAAAAATAGCATTTAATTTTTATCATCTTTCTCGCTTTCTCACTCACGATCTATGATGATTGCTCCATATCTATCTATCTATCTATCTATCTATCTATCTATCTATCTATCTATCTATCAATTCTATCTATCTTTTTTTAATCATTTCAATCCAAGCAAGGCAATAAAACCACTTCCAATTGTTTGAATATCCAACGAGGAATATTTCAAGGAGATTCGCTGTCACGCCTTCTGTTTTATCTGTCGCTAATCTTCCTTTCGTATGAACTAAACGGTAATAACTATGAATATAAAGGAAAATGAATGTGTTTATTCGCCTTTTCTAATTGGATGATATCAAACTTTTGCCAAAGACAACAATCAGTTGAAGGGTCTCCTGAATACTGTAAAATTTTTCAGTGATGACATCGATATGGATTTCGGATCAGATAAATGTGCATTCAAGAAAAGTAACTTTCAAGAAAGGGAGAACTGCTGAAACACACTCAATAGATTCAGACTTGGTCACAAAGATTAGAGAACTGGAACAAGAAGAAGCCCTATAGATACATAGGATTCAACGAAAGAGATGGAATACAGCATGCTTAAATGAAGGAGAAAGTAAGAAAATGCTACAGATGTGTGCGTCTGGTGTTAAATACCGCGTGGAATTCACAGGACAGAATATCGGCCATAAACACTTTGGCTCTTCCTCTGGTGCAATGCAGTTTCAACATCTTTAATTAAGCTATAGCTTACATTTAAGCGAATGGATGTCAAAAGGAGAAAAGTTCTCGCTTACCACCGCATGCATCATCTTAAGTCTGATGCTAATAGTCTGTATGTGTCCATACAAGGACGCCTTAAAGAAATACAAAAGATATTACTTGTGTACGACTCACACATTACGATGTGTGATCTCTACTTGTGAGTACATTTTTGTAGAGATTTATCTATATAAAATGTTTATGATCTTGGTTTTTATTTATAAAATGTTCAGTGAAAAATGTCATGAAGTCATTTCTGATATAAGGTCTCCGGTTAGGACCTGGATGGAAATGTGTATACAACAAAAATCAAAAGAAATAATAATAATAATAATAATAATAATAATAATAATAATAATAATAATAATAACAACAACAAACAGAACAGCTCCCCAAAATCCATATGACGAATTCCAACAAGCACATCGTGAAAATATACAACGCTACTCTGGAAACACTGTTAACCACCGGAACACAGAAGTTAACAACGCCATATATGCAACAGCTTTAGCAGCGACACGGAAGTAAATAAAATTAACAGACACAGAGAACCAGATTGGAAAACAAAACTGATACGAGAAATAAAACAAATCAGATGTGAGCTTTCTATGTTAGATGAGCTCACCAGAAACACTAATATTTCCACACGTAAGTGCAAAAAGATCAAGTGGAAATATAACATTAAATCCCTAATTGACATTCCATCAATCAAGGAAATGCTGAAGCAGAAACTTCAGCTTAATGGCACAGAGAACAAGACGATACGAAAAACGTTGTAGGTTCTATCGCCAAAATAAAATATTCCGAACTGATCTTAAGAAATTTTACAGGGAAATTGGAAAAACACCTATACATGTCGAAAGGCCACCATCGATTGATAGTGTACAGACATTTTGGGAAAATATTTGGAGCAGCCCAAAGGAATATAACCCAAATGCAGAATGGATCCGGCGTGAAGAAGAACGAATGCTGGATACACCTTTGAAAGAATGGGAAAATATATCCACAGATGATGTTAGGCAAGCTCAAACGAAATCCCCAAAAAGGAAATCCCCAGGAAATGACAAGTTGCCCAATTTCTGGCTTTATCATTTCTCATCTACCCATGAAATTCTTGCAAAAACATTATCAACGCTTGTAAATGATCCCAATAAAATCCCGGAATGGATTAATGAAGGTATTACATACCTCATACCAAAAACAACTGAAAGAGACCACCCGAAAAATTATAGACCGATAACATGTCTCTCCACAGCGTATAAGTTGATCACGTCTGTACTGACAAACCGTACTTATTCCTTTTTCGAAACAAACAGCATTCTTCCGATGGAACAGAAGGGATGCAGAAGAGGTTCATATGGCTGCAAAGATCAACTGCTGATAAATAAAATGATCCTGGAAAATTGCAGGAGACGACGTAGAAATCTTAGTGCAGCGTGGATTGATTATCGTAAAGCCTTTGATAGTGTTCCACATTCTTGGATCCTTAAGACTTTGGAAATATACAAAGTCTCCCCTGTGGTATTAAATTTCCTTAAGCACAGCATGGGAATGTGGAACACCAAACTATACGTTAGTCACACCGGAGGCACTGCCATATCCAACCGTCTGAATATCCGACGTGGAATCTTTCAAGGAAACTCTCTGTCACCCCTTCTGTTTTGTTTATCCTTAATCCCTCTTACAGATGAATTGAACAACAGTAGCTATGGTTACAAAATAAATAAGAAAATATTCAATCACCTACTCTACATGGATGATCTCAAACTCTTTGCCAAAGACGACAATGAGTTGAAAGGCCTCCTTCATATTGTAAAATACTTCAGTGACGGCATAGGTATGGACTTCGGATTAGATAAATGTGCAAAAGTAACATTCAAGAAAGGTAGAATTACAGAAACACCCTTAATAGATTTAGATTTTGTCACAAAGATTAGGGAACTGGAGCATGATGAAGCTTATAAGTACCGAGGAATTAGTGAAGGAGATGGCATACAACACCCCCAGATGAAGGAAAAAATAAGAAATACGCCTGTAGTACTCTTTTCTTATTTTTTAGTACCAGAAACTAAATACTGAGCTAAACTCAAAAAACAGAATATCAGCCATAAACACATTGGCTGTCCCTTTGGTGCAATACAGCTTTAATGTCCTTAACGGGACCATAGCTGAAATTAAGAGAATGAACGCCAAAACGAGAAAGCTTCTCACTTGCTATCGCATGCATCATCCCAAAGCTGATGTTGATCGTCTGTATGTGCCCAGTTCCGAAGGAGGCAGAGGATTAGTTCAACTAGAACTGTCCTACAAAACTACAATAATTGGCCTCCAAAGACACTTGGAAACTACAGAAGACTGGATGATGCTATGCGTCAAGGAACATGAAAGTAGTAAGCGTCTTTACTCCGTAATAAAATAAGCCAACAAATTCAAAATGGAGTTTCAAATGGGCGTAGAGATGCAAGTACAGCACAATACACTGGCTGAAACTGAAAAATACTTAAAAAGACAGCAAAGACGAATGCAACCGACCAGATACAGAAGCGATGGCAAGATAAACCGCTTCATGGCCAATACTCTGCCCGTACCAAACAAGCTGACGTAGACAAAACCCATACCCATCAGTGGCTACATAGTGCAGGGTTGAAAGCTGAAACTGAAGGTTTTATCCTTGCTGCACAGGACCAATGCTTGCTAACTAGGAATTATCAATCACATATACTAAAATATTGTGTCAGCCCAAAATGCAGATTCTGTGATAAATATCCAGAAACGATTGATCATCTTGTATCAGGTTGCACGATGTTGGCACCCACTGAATATAAAACCCGACATGACAGAGTGGGCCAATATCTGCACTGGAAAATCTGCAACTTCTACGGGAAGGAAACTGAAAGAAACTGGTATCAACACCACCCAGACCCGGTTACGGAGATAGGACCTGTTACAATTCTATGGGACTACACAATACACACTGACAGAACAATCAAAGCCAACCACCCAGATATTTTTATTAAAGACCACAAACAAAAACGGTGCCTCCTTATTGATATGGCAGTCCCTGCTGACTGCAATGTATCTTTGAAGATATTCAAAAAGCTGTCAAAATACAAGGACCTTGAAATAGAAATCTTGAAAAGGTGGCATATGGGAACATCTACAATCCCTGTTGTAGTTGGAGCCCTAGGACTGATTGGAAAAGATTGCAGTAGACTAATTGAAGGGATTCCTGGAAATCCATGCTTCAAGGAGATACAAAAAATTATTCTGACAAGTACAGCCCACACTTTATGAAGGGCTTTATCCATGTAATTTTTTTTTGTCAGTGGAAAGTGTCATGATGCCATTTCTAACCTTAGGTCCCTGGGCGGGACCCGGAAAGAAATGTGTAAACGCCAGAAATCAAAGAAAATAATAATAATAATAATAATAATAATAATAATAATAATAATAATAATAATAATAATAGAAATAAAAAGTACACAAAAACATATTGAAAAAAAATCCCTGGAAATCCATGCTTATGAGAAATAGAAAAAAATTGTCTTGATAAGTACTGCTAACACACTAAGAATAACTTTGTCCATGTAACAGTAGTGATGTTATGGGAGTTAGAAAAACAAATCATGAAATGTAGCTATAGCAAGACACCAATATCTGTCTTAGGTTTTCCTGCAGACTTGGTAGGTAGCGTGAAATCGAATATGATGATGATAATAATAATAATAATAATAATAATGATGCAGATAAATGCAGGTCTAATTTTTGAGTGTTATGATCAGCTGTTGTCAACAAATGGGTCTCACTAATCTTTCTGCGAAATGAAAGAGACCAAGTTTGTTACTGCTTTAAAATAAGCCCTCTCAAATTGTATACAGAAAAAGTTAGCAATATTGAAGATGCAAGCAATGATTTTTGTCGCAAACCAGAGCAAATATTTTTGGATGTGCTTGGCTCAAGAATTTATGAAAGAAAGAAATTCTCAAGGACTCATTAAAGCTTTGAGGAATTGTAAGGTTTAAAAAGAAAACATGTATAAAATAACAAAAAGATACAAAATATGGATGTAAATGAACATGTGAAAATTTGGCTGACATTGATTTTAGCTGAGGTAGAAATAATGATCGCAACATTTCTGTCAATAATTCTAGTTCTTTTTCTAAACATTGAATAAGTCCGATGAGAAGACACATCCTTATATACGGCTTCTTCAATTTTTGCATATTTACTGAATTCTTTTTACTATCTATAAGAATCTTTTTAATCCTAAAACTTATATTAGGTATATCGAGAGTTAATGAAAAAAGGCCCTAAATCTGCCTCCAAAATAATTTTGAATTTAAAATTTTTAAAATTGGGAATAACATATCTCATCACTTATCATACATAAGAAATCAATTATGTTAGACAAACAATTATTAATAATGGCTTCCCAAACAACGTTGTTGATAAACAAATAAACTTTAAAGAAAACTGAAAATAATAAAATAACCAAAATACAAGAAACCTATTTCATTGTAACCAAATGTACCAGAATTCTAAACAAGGTGTCAATAATATTATACACATCCCCACTTGAACATGATAAATATAAGATTACATATATTATAAAAAATGAAGCATTTAATCTTATCATTATTAAAGTTTACTTTAAAAATGTTCCATTAAACGATATTAATTTCATGAACTTTGTCTTTTGTGTCAATCGTATTCATATTAATGAAAATAAATTGCAAGACACTATGTTTCCACTTGTAAAAGGCAAATGCTTTTAGCATACAAAATTAATTGCGATTTATCAACTGACAGATACCTTTTGCAATGTGAAGAATTTCGCTTGAATGTTGCCCAGTGCGTGACATCATTATAACGTAGAAATGGCAAATACCGAATGAAAAATATATTAAGAAATTGTCAGACCAATAACATCTACAGTTTTTCTTTGATCTTCCAGGAGCAGCAGATAACAAATATTTGGAAAATATTTACATTCATTGCACCCAGGCATAAATTCTCATGTACATTAACATGATTATTGCCCGTCGAGTAATGAATTAATTCTTTTAATTCTGGTAGTAATGAAGAATTACTGCATAACTCCCCTTCTATCCCTCTCTCTCTCTCTCTCTCTCTATATATATATATATATATATATATATATATATATATATATATATATATATATGCTCTCTCTCTTTATATATATGATTTTCATAGGTGCATTTTTCGTACTGTAGAATATGAAACCATAATCCATCTTCTCAAATTCTATAACTGAAGTATATCTACTACAATGGCAACACCAACTGACAAGGTCTTTGTAATGAAAATGACGTACTGTACAATGTTGTTTAATAAGCCGGGAGCTGAAAGACCAACTCTGTGAAGAAGTACAGCAATAATAATATGAAAAAATGTGAAAACCTGAAATAAGTAACAAATATCTTTTCGTGACATGTCAAAACTAGTTGTTAAATAATGAGAACATTATTAGTTTTATGATAAATTCCCTCTAATCTCATTGAAAAGTGGACACTAGAAAGTATATTTCTGACTTAATCCGATCGATTTAAGTCAAAGAATTTCAAGAAAACGCAGAAAATTATGTGTTTACTTGCAATATATTCATTTCTACTTTAATGTATTCGATTGAATTCGAACTTGATTCGATCTTGACTCTTATCGATGTTATTATAGACAATGATTCAACCAAGGATCGATCTTGGTGTTAATCACATGCTGAAATAGTTTTGACATTGGATTTAAGGACTTTAAAATATACATGATCAATTTAATTTAGGACGGTGACATAGTGAATATTGATTAAATATGTGTTACTGTCATCTTGTGGCCGTGAGTTCAAACTCTTGATTAACTTGTGAATATACTTTGGTTCAAGTACAATGAAAGAGAATATACTCTTTTTCAAGTGGCATGAAAGAGAAACAAGGACAAAATAACATAATAGCCAACACATAGAAGATATCAGTTAAAATAATGGACACCTCAAGATGTATCTAAATGTTATATTATGTACAATAACATATAAGAACAACAACAAAAACAACAGAAAAATAGTTCAAGGAAGGAATATATCTACATGGCTTAAAATAAATAGACATGAAGAGACATGAAGATTAGTATATTTAAGGAGAAAGATAGAGAAACATTTGCATCCTTTTAGATTTTACAATTATACACATTAAATAATAATGACACATGGAAATTAAGAAAATAATTTCTTCCTGATATTGAGTTAATCCAGTTGTCTTGAAAATAAGCGTTTCAAAATTTGATCACTGACGACTGTTGTCGATAATATGCTTGCATTGTTTCACCTATCAAGCCGTTTCTATGAAGACATAGAAGTAGTGACTCTCTTTCCCATTCCAGTTAATATTACTGATTTGACGCCAAAGAGAAAGGTCATTGATTTAAAAATCAGTGACCTTTCTCTTTGGATAGAAAGTTGAGCGTTCGATATAAGTATGCTTATCGGTCAGAAAATGTAAAGTTTCCTCACCCCGTGATCCTCTGTACGCATAAAAATGATTAAGATGAAATTTTAATTATACTGTTATCGTTGGATATGAAGTAACATATAGATCGATATAGGGGGATGACTGAAGTCAAGCATGACAGCAGCAACAGTAATAGTTGGCATTAAAACTACAAATTCTAGGTTAAATTGGTTCACAGGAAAACAGCATAGTGGATTAAAGCGTTGGCTCGTGAATTCGGTAGCAAAGTAGTGATTCTCCAAGCGTAGCTTACATGTGGCACAAGGCCGAAAGTATGGGGTACCCAGTGAGGATCGAACTCACTACTCAGTTGTAATTGATCTAGCGAGACAAACTTGCTAACCATTACACCGCACTGAGGTCCCCATTAGTTAGCATAGTAATTATGAATTCAATCTCTGAGTAATAAGAATAGACATAGAAAGCGGAATGCGAACAATTTACTCTCGTCGGTTTCGAAAGTTGCTCGGATCAACTGACATTTGAACTAAGATGTGGATATTAGTTCGAATGTCAATAATGTAAATATCAATATACCATTTCTTTCTTTCTTTTTATCTGCCATGTCCTTTTAGGATATAGGCGATCATGGCTCTCCACCTCCCTCTATCTCTTGCAGCTCTCAACAAGTTCCTTCCCTCTGCTTCCTCCCCCAGAACACGTTCTGTCATCCACTTGCTTATATCCGCCAGGTATATCACGCGTTGTTTTCCCTATATTTGACCCGTGAGTATCAGATTCTCCAGGCCCTCCTTCCTCATTATGTGTCCCAGAAACTTCAACTGCCTCTTCCTGATATTAAGTATAAGCTTTCTCCTTGTTTGCAACCTCTCTAAGGTCTCATCGTTACTCACACGCTCAGTTCATGATATCCTTAGCATCCTTCTGTAGAACCACATCTCTGTCACCTCGAGTCTCTTCATTTTTGAGAAAATCGTCCAACATTCGCTGCCGTAAAGAAGGACAGATGTCACGTAACAGTTCAATATTCTTTTCTTTATTATCAAAGATACCCCCCTGTCTCGCAGTATTCTGCCAGCTTTTGGAATGTGCCCTTGGCCATCCCAATATGCCTACAGATCTCAGTTTCACACTTACCGTCCGCTGTCAACACGCTTCTCAGTTCTGCGTCTGCTTGATTCTAGTGTTCTCACCTTCAGATCGCATTTAAAATGAATACTTGTGTCAGATGTCTGATTCTTCGATTCTATATTGCATTATTTTATTCCAAATTAGATATGAGTGTATTTCTTTTCTTTGTGTCTTCTGTTTTTCATCTGTCTGAGTAGCTGTTTCAAATTATGTTTTTCTATCATTACAAATACAAAGCTTGTGATATCATCATTTGAGCGAAGTTTTCTGGAAGATATTTCCTGAAATTCGCTGTTCCTTCTTGTGAATTTTAACTTTGTTAAATTTCTGTGGAAATCTTTCGAAACCACCTTTCGTTGGTACAACATCGACAGCAGAATTTGGACACGATATAGAAAGACGTGATAAAAATGAATATTAATAATCAATAGCTCTTGTATGATGGGTTTTCTAAAATCATTTGAAAAACTTATTTACTGACATTATGAAATAGTTCATGTTGCTAACCATCCAACTATTAAGATGTTATAGCGGAACACACCTATTCTATTAGTTAATAGACACCCCGACCTATAATAAGTAGGAGTAGTAAGAGTCAGTCGTTCACTTCTGAGCCGACTGTTCGGTTGAACTCTCTGCCTTCGGGCGGAGAGGAATCCGAACGAGGCTATCCCGTTGGGCGGATTCTCTTTCGGGGAGGTAAACCGGCCCTGAACCAGTTTATATGGGTTCAATGGGCATATTTTTGTCCGAGCCGACGGGCTCGGAGATCCCACGTTAAACCGGCCTTGTGCCACATGATGCCCACGTGGGGGGTGACTAAATATAGTCAATGAGTCAGTCGATGTCGGACGACAGTTAGTCGAATACTAAAGTATCAGCGACCACAACTAGATTACTCTGCGTTATACCTATTATATCAAGTTCCTAACGTTTTGTACGTCGAACCTATTTTAGGATCGACTTAGTACAAATACAAGCCTCCACTGTGAAATTACTCCACAACATAAGAATAGAAGATGCTCTTCTAGTCGTACATATTTTCTCTTCAGCATAATTAACATGGAACTTTACGTACTCTTCAAGAAGCCTGTGATTGTGATGAAAAGATCAGTTCTTTTATATAACATTTTCTTTCAATACGTGGATAATGATAGCTTTTCTCAACC
Source organism: Acanthosepion lycidas (assembly GCA_963932145.1). Classification (NCBI taxonomy): domain Eukaryota; kingdom Metazoa; phylum Mollusca; class Cephalopoda; order Sepiida; family Sepiidae; genus Acanthosepion; species Acanthosepion lycidas. The sequence goes on along the minus strand of OZ010592.1, from coordinate 63,153,649 downwards.
TTCTGTTCTTATTTTTGAAAGTAACTCTTGTTAATTTACCGCTGCTTTTTCTCTTTATGCTCTTTATTGTGTTATCTAATATATTAAGACACATCAAGTAGGTTACTCGATGTTTCCTCTGCTTTCTCTTGTCTTCAATATGTCATGTGTTAAATCCGTCTTCTTATGTATTACAAAAGTTTCATTTTTCTTTTTTTGATTTTTTCTGCAATTTCTTTGCAGTTTCTATTTTAATGAAAACTTCCTAATATCGCATATGCTCTGAGTGTGTAATTTTCAGTAATCATCAGTAAAACCATCCATCTGTCGAATCAAGAGATTATATATTACATAATAGTTCATAACTGTTTTCTTGTCTCTTGATACTTTGCTCAGTTTATGAAAGGCATATTTTGCTAGTCCTATGTGCCTTATGAATTCTCTGTCTCACTTTACATCGTCTGTTTCTTCACCGATACTTAAATTCCCGCACCTTACTATGACGCCGTGATATGCAATTCGATACTTGGGCTGTCTATTTTATTGACAACTATGTATTCTGTTTTCTGAAAGTTAATGATTCGTCTACTCTTCTTATTTTCCTCGATTACATTGTTTAACAGTTTTCTGTTTTCTTTCTGAATCTGACATCAAAGAAAGTTCATCTGTGTAGCGAATGTTGTTAACATTATATCCGCCAATAAAACATCCTAGCTGATATTATAACCCATTTACAATCTATTCAGTGTTCAGGTTAAATAAATCTGGAAATAATCTATTTTTGTCGTAGTTCTCTTGCCATTTTTGCGTATTTCCTCACCTTGTTTTTTTTATCGGCATGTAAACTGTTTCTAGTAGAGTTAATATATTACTTTTCCATGCAAATCAAACTTACCTTGTATTTTAAGGAGCTCTTTCTAACGTACCCTATCAATTGTCTTTGTGTAATCTATTATTACAGTATTTTTGGAACAACTATTTCAGATCTTTGTAAATTTGAGAATATTTTTAAAATAAATATTATTTTAAAATTAAAAAGTATTTTTATTATCCGTCGTGAATAAAAGTAATACATTTTTTAGTTATTTTTAACCGACTCAATGCTTAAAAATTATCCACCAGTAATATCGCCACTTTCATAAAATTAATTTGTCTTTTGAGAACAGGACTTGGAAAAATTAAAGAAGATTTAGACATTTGAAAAGGCTGTACTAAGGAGGAAAAATTCGAAACTAAGCATGGCTGATAATGGTTAAAGGGGAAAAGGTGATATCAATCTCTCCAAAATTAATTCAAAATAGATAACAAAGCCAAAAAGAACACTTGAAAAAAAATGAAAGAATCAGTGCACAGGTTAGGTACTGGAAATCTCCTCAGAAGACCCAGCATACAGATGACCACCCTCTAGTGCAAAGTGGTGCAGAAAAGTCACAATCTTGTTCAGTGGAAGAAACTAACAAGCAACACAAAAGATTAATACAAATGAAAAATTTTACTGATATATTAGAGCATTCCATAAAGCAGACTGATACGGATCTACATCCGTGTTTGAATGAATGGATTTATTCTGAAAAGGTGCAAAGTTTTGTAAGTATAACAGCCAAAATGAGAATACTTGCCCGAATGGAAAGAAAGGCACATAGTAATGATAGTTCTTTATCTAAAAGACTCCGACCTAAATTTTATTAAACATTTTTAAACCATCTACAGAAATATACTCGTATAATTCTTACCCAATTTTTTGCGTTTCCCCTAATAAATTTACGAATTTTTGATTGCTTTGTGTTTAATCCAAAAAACATTTCGAAAGAAAAAAGAATATTATACTGCAAAACAAGTTTAATCAACTGTTTTGACAAATTTCCAAACAAATCCTACAATACTTTGTTTCTTTATTTAGTATTGAAAACGAAAGATTTATTGTTGATTTGTCGCATAATCAACTGAAGAACGTTGCCATATTACATTTAAATTTAGATCGATTTAAATGATACTGTACTTTGTTGATTAGAAGTGATTTTTCTAGGCGTATCTTCTGTTACATGATGTCAAATTTCATCAAGTTAAGCGTGGAAAATTTACAATTTATTCTAGATGCTAAAACTGAGAACTCATTTTAAATACGTTTAAATCAAGGAATAATTGCCGCCCTGAAAAATGTATTATCGATAATGTTAGGTATGTTTGCGTACAGTAACGTTTCAGAGAGAATATGTAAAACGAGGCAGTAAAAATAACCAATTGTAGAGTTAGAAAATTCAACAATCAACGTATAATATAATAAAATTCAGTTAAAAAGCGTAAATTAGCGATCTATACAGAATGGTTGTTTTAAAAAATAACTTTAATCAAGAAAAATCAATCGCCGAAGCCGTCCAAGTTCACTGCATAATCAATTTTAGTCAAATCGAATTAATAGAAACGATTGATTCCAAAACGGTTGTAAAATTATTAAAATAGATGTAATTTAGATTTGAGATTTACCGGAAGTAAATATAAGTAAGAGTAAAAGTAATTTTTTTTTATCAGTGATCAATACGTAGTAATGAGAGTGAAGAAATAAAAATGCAAGGTATTATGAAACTTCGAGATATGAAAAGACCAATACATTTTGAATGAAGTGATTTGATTAAAGTATAGTCAATAAAATACAGAAGAGATTTCATTAAACAATATAAAAAAAAGAAAAGCTCAGTAAAGAATGGGACATGTACTCTGAGACAAAGAGGAAGATTAAACGATAGTATAGAAAATTCTGTGAAAATGAAAGAATAATGCAAAGAATTTTGATGATCACTTTCTACGAATATTCATAATGGTAACGATTATAAAAAGTAAAGTTTGGTAATAAGAAGGGATAAAATTATTGTAATGACTAAGCAAGCCATTAATTAGTGCAGTTTTAACAAAAAAATAGAAGAAAAATGCAATTACGGTTAGAGGACGAAGGGAGAGAGGAATGAGGAATAAAAGATTAAAAAATTAAAAAAATAGGATCAAAATTAAGAATGACAAGGAAATTAAAAATATAAGAAAAAAGCCCGAAAAAGTTGAATAATTGTGACTCAAATAAAGGAAAAAGAAAAATGGATAGATTCTACCAAGCTGAGTCGAAATTTTCAAAGGGTTATATCAGCGGTCAACTCATACCAATACAAAATTGGACAGTTCTTGATCGCTTGACACTTGAACATACCAAGGTAATCTGTCCTCCTGACCTTATGGCCACATAAGTAACTTTGCGTGTTCACTAATTTCAGGCCAAGTATTCTAGATTTCGTTGGATTATGCCCAGCTGAAATAGTTGGCTGTAGTTAGCATGTAATACATACCAATGCTTGGTCTTTCAGACTTAAAATAATTGATTTCTGGAATTGTGTGCACAGGTTAACTTGTCCGTCTCTGAGCGACTAACAATAAAGCATAACACATCCAGCAATCTAACTGTTAACTGGAAAAATGTGATTCAACATTACAAGTGATTAAGAATTTTCTAGAAAAGTTTCATATCGTCTCGCAGATAATTCTTATACGTCTATCTAATATCCAAATATTTGTCTATAGTGTAGAAAATAAGAGAGTCTTTTGTTTAGAGTATACTATTGTGGTTATAGTTTTTACGTTACTCACGATGAAGTATTTGTTCCTTGCCAAAGAAGTGCTGTAGTATTGTACCGGAAATGGCTTTTGCAAGCAATCTGATAAAGGGACAGCAGGTATAAGATTGACCTAAGGTCAATCCTTGCCGACGAATGTAGAAGCAAGTGACCTCACACACGCATCCGGTTTTGCAGTGTTGGAAATAAATAGTAATACATGCTATCATATAAATCGCCACGCCAAAATAATTTAGCAGTCGAGAGAGGGCCAAACTCTTCTGACAAGAAAAGCATGAAAAATACACAGGCCGGGATACACCTGAGATACAATGACTGAGAATATTTGAGGAAGTATTGAAGTGTAATAAAATCTTAAATACAAAAAGATTCAAGTCTCTTGTTATTTATTAGAATAGACATATTTTCATTAACCGGCACATCTACTTCATTACAGTATATTTATACCCTGAAAGAAAATGTATTTTGAAACATTATGTGAGCACTGATCCTGTCATTATAATAGAAATGAAACTAAAGAAAGTCATTACCCGAGATTCGGAAAGTTTTTTCAGGCATTAATGCGAAAGCATGTATCTACCATTGTAGTCTATTTGCAAACTTTTCTCCCTGATCAAATTCTCAAAATCTGCTCTGGTGTTAATAATAGTAATCTTGAGGATTATGGAATAAAAAAAGGGTTGACTGAAATATTGAGAAGCACCAGCTTTGAATTAGGATGTTATTGATGCAGCATTCCTCTTTGTTCGGTGGCTAATCATTGCCATACACCGACATTTACGTTCTTACATCTCTAGTGGGTGACCGGAGTATCTACATGCCACTGATGTCTGTTCAAAATTTACATATTTCTTCTATACACTTGTTACTATTGCTCGAGAGAAACCTAAAGCAATTTCAATCTTTCTAGAATCATCTCGTTATCAAAACGGTATTAAATTATCAAAAATCCATTGGCTATGACAGCTAAATTTCGACTAAGCCTTCACTTATGACATCACTCAACTCGTTCTGTTATGTTCATTTCGGGAGTGTAAAAACATCAAAGTTGTTGGTGTCTGTAATTTTGTTCTGTCATCATATATATATATACATATATATATATATATATATATATATATATATATATATATATATATATATATATATATATACTTTCACATTTAGCCTGAAGAATATTTATGAGAGTTCTTAAACTTAAAATGTTTTTACAAATACTTGCTGCAAAATGTAATCCTTACATTTTTGATAAAGTCCATCAGACAACGAAACGCATCGGTAAATAAATGTGTTCCTTTTGTTTTTTAATGTTGTAGTGTCTTTCCTTCTAATGAGGTTATTATGGACTCTTCCACTTACTATAAAGTAGTAGGAAAAGTAAGCCTCGGGGGGGGGGCAGTGATATAGACTGTTCTTCCGAGGCTGTGACTGTTCGCAGCTGTCGAACTCTCTGCCTTGAGTAGAGAGGAAACCGGAGGAGGTTGTGTCGAAGGGCAGGTTATCGTCCGGGGAGGTAGACAGTCCCGAAACCGTTTATGCGGCTTCTACGCAGATTACCCACGTTATACTCGTCCTTGTGCCACATATAACACTCGGGGGGTGCTGTTAAATATCAACAGTGATATAGACTGAACGCTAGTCAACCGACACACACTCCCAAGTCGTGTAACACACTTCTGTTGTATTTAGTGTTCAATACACTAATATCTGCAATTTGGTCACAACATTTTGGCAACGAAGAATTCAAAGAAACGAACTTCACGTTCAAACATCTTGGCAACGAAGGACTCGAGGAAAAGGTCTTCAAGTTAAATTATAAAATTTTTTTCCAGTGTCTACAACATTGGTGAAGAAAGAAACTCTACGGCAAAAAGGTTAATTACTACACTGTCAATGAAAAAAGAAATTCCGTAAAACAATAAAATTTCCAGTTCAATTCAGTGGTTGGGATGAAGGTTGGTGAACCTTGTTATTTTTTCCCAACAAGACAGTAAATGAACTGAATAAATCAAGCAGAATTATTGTTTTCACTAATAGGATAAAAATTTAACCCCTTCCTCGCTTTTAAATTTTTCTGAAAAAGAATTGTTCAAGTCAAGACTTATTGTTGGGTGAAGTGAAAAAAGAAAAAAAATCCCCTTCATTTCTTAATTTTTCGTACCACCGCAGTAAAATGGATGAATTTAAAAGTGTAATGCAAGATTTGATAAGACACCAGCAGGAACGACAACGCCTCTTGGAAGATAAATTTCGAGAAAGACAAGAGAATTTCCAACGAGAACAAAATGAACAAGAAAAAAAAAAAACTGCACCAAGAAATTCTGGTTAGACAACAGAAGCTTGAGGAATTGCTCCTTCAAACACAGAATGAGCAAAGGCACTTATCTAACAAACGACAAAATGAGGATAGAGAGAACGCGTTCTCTCCAAATGCTATATGGAGTGCTACTGAAAACTTCACGTACGCACCTGAAAATGAAATTACGTTTGCTTCGTATTTTAAACGGTACGAGGACGTATACAATACGGATTGTGCAGATTGGGCTGATCATAAAAAGGTTCGTCTACTCCTCAGGAAATTAGGCACAGCATGCTTTTTAATGAGCTCGTTAACTATATTTTGCCTAAGAAAACCAGCGACTTGAAATTTAAAGAGGCGGTTCAGTCATTAACAGAACTCTTCAGTCCCAAAACGTCACTGTTCTACAAGCGTTGGAAATGTATGAATCTCATCGGCAAAGAAGAACATTATACTACTTTCGCGAGTGTAGTCAATAAACACTGCGATGATTTCAAATTGGCAGAGTTAAGCGCCAATAAATTTAAATGCCTGATTTTCGTCCAGGGTTTGATTTCAGCGAAAGACGCCGAAATAAGTCGTAGGGTACTCAACAAGCTTGAAAACGAGCCCAACATTACTTTACAGCAAGTTGTCGAAGATTGCCAACGTTTCGTGAGCGTCAGGGAGGATTCGAAAAACATCGAACAGAGTGGCATAGCTCACATTAAAAAAATACGTCAATGAAAATTTAAAATGGGCTAACCAAAACAGTTACTTTGCTATCAAGACCATGTTTCGGTTGTGGTCAATTACATTGGTATATAGATTGTCCTTTTAAAGATAAAAAATGTTTTACTTGCGATAAAGTGAGACACAAACGTTTCCACTGCAGGATTAAGAGCAAGGCAAAGAGAAGTTTTGTAAAAATTACCAAGTCTGATGAACCAGAATATAATAACATCAGAAAATACAAGAGTAGCTTAGACGTGGCACAAGGTTGAAAGTAGGGGGGCATCCAGTGGGGATCGAAGTCACTACTCAGTCGTAATTATTATAGCGAGACAAGCTCGCTAACCATTACACCGCCTCGAGGTGCCTGAACATAAGAAAATATATTGAAGTACAAATATGTAACAAAAATATACGGCTACAGCTTGATTCGGGTTCAGACTTATACATAATTAATTATCAAACATGGAATAAATTGGGTAAGCCGACTTTGTTAAGAACGAACCGAATAGCTAAAGAGTAACTGGCGACATTATTAGGTTTTGGGAGTTAGCTTCTCTTTAATTCCCTAATTGTCACTAGGGGTCTCTCTCCCTATACTATGAATACTGGGCTACTTTTTGCCTCGTTCTCTTCTTCTTTCTTCTCCCTACAAGATGTAGTTGCAAAAGGATTCTCGTCTCGACCATGGGCGAGCAGACATTCGGACACGCAAATTCACGCATGCACGTACGTACGAACTTTTCCAAACTCCATTACAAACATACAGAACATTTCCAAACAAGCAACAAGAACTTTTCTCTTTGAAACATTCTTCTAAAGCTGCAGTTTATTCATCATTTCTCAACTTTGTAATTAATTCAACTTTTGTGAGTTCAGATAAAATATTCACTGTCTAAAGGACATAACACCCAGAGATCTTTAACTTCTATGCATGTACATCAATATACACAAATAAATACAAATGTTGTTTTAAAAAACATTTTTGTTCCTTTTTGTATTTCATGTTTTATGGTATTTTACGTTTGACATTGGGCGAGAAAACAATTCGACCACTACAAAGTTTATGGGCAAGCTTTTAGCGAACGTGTCATTCAAAAGTAAAACGTTAAAACTTAAGGCGTATATTATGAGAAATACGAGTAATCTGTTCGAGACTGATTGGTTAGAAGAGTTTCAAATTTGGGATATGCCTATTATTATGTCAAAAAGTCGAAAATGTGACTGACGAAGCAGAAAAGTTGAAAGGTGAACTTAAAAAAAAATACCGACGTTTTCAGTGGAGGACTAGGAAAATGCACAAAAATGTCTGCTAAGTTTGAGTTAAAGCCAGACGTAAATCCAGTGTTTAAGAAAAAACGTAACTTTCCATTTGCCTCGTTAAATCAAATTGACGAAGAATTGACCTGACTTGAGGAAATGGAAGTTCTGGCAAAGGTTGAATATAGTGAATGGGCATCTCCCACAGTTTATATTAAAAAGAAGAACAAAGAAATTCGTGTATGTGCTGGTTTCTTCATGGGACTGAACAGCGCCCTAAAGGATCACCATTATTCTCTTCCAAGTCTAGAGGAGATATTTGCTAAGCTCAGTGGAGGAAAATTTTTCTCTAAGATTGACTTAAGCGATGCTTATTTACAAATATCCATGGACGAGGAATGCTTCGTTGTATAAACATAAACAAGGGTTTATATACATTTTTAAGACTTCCGTTCAGGGTTAAGGTCGCTCCTTCCATTTTTCAACAGGTCATGGACACGATGTTAAATGGTCTGGATTTTGCGGTGGCCTATCTCGATGACGTCCTAATGAAAAGTGAGGGCATCGAGGAACACAAATCTCACGTCTGGCAGGTTTATGGATTCAAACTAAAGGACGCGAAGTGTGAGTTTTTTCCTGGAGAGAATCAAGTACTTGGGGCAAATAAGGACGGAAGACGTCCCGACCTAGATAGGGCAACGGCAATAAAGAATATGCCAGCACCAGAAAATATGTCGGCTCTTTTTGGTCTTGCCAATTATTATAACATTTTTGTTCCAAGAATGCACAGTTTATGAGCTCCACTTAATGACTTATTGAGAAAAGACAAAGATTTGAAAAAGCAAAGGATGTGCTTTGGCAGCTAAAGGACCCCCGATAAAATTCAATCCCTGGCCTAAAACCGATTGCCCGTGGTCGCGGATACATATTGATTTTGCTGGACAACTTGATGGTTTTCACTACCGCATAGTAGTTGACAGTCATTTCAACTGGCCAGAATTATTGAAATGCAAGAAGCCGACCGCGGAAGTAACAGACAAGTTTTTACACGAGCTATTTGCCCGTTTCGGAGTCGTTGACTGTATTGTAACATACAATGGCACACAATTTACATCGTGTGAATTTAAGGAGTTTTGTCACTCATTCCTGATTGAATATGTTACCACGGCTTAAAAAGCGCTTTAGGACCGGCGAAAATTTTCGTGTATTTGGGAATAACAAAGCTCATTGGAAGATAGGGATAATTGACAAACAAATTGGGAACATGATATACATGGTTCAGGAAACACAGTTTGTACATAAACATCATGTTAATCAAATCAGAAGAAGGTATGAAAACATAATCAACAGGGATCCCATAGATGATGACACCATGGACGTCATCTTTGACACATTCGTGGTTCCATTACAACAATCGGTATCAGAGCTCAGAAGGCCCAGAAGGAAAAGGAAGTTCACGGAACCGTTAGAAGTCAACCCGAAAAGGAAAGGATATTAAAAATCTTTCATTTCATACCATGACTACAGAAAAGGAAAGGAATGAAAAAAAAAACAAAAAAAAAACATCTCCTCACGTATAAACTTTTGAATTACCAGAAAAACACAATACTCATTGGATTTACCATTAAAACTTATCCATTTTCCCCATTATTTTGGTATAATAAATAGAGACTATAGAGAATGTTGTAGTGTTTTCCCTCTAATGAGGCTATTATGGACTCTTCCACTTACTACTTATTAGTTCAACTGTTCAACTGTCAAACTATCTGCCTCTGGCAAAGTTTCGTCCGGGGAAGTAGACAGGCCCTGAACCTGTTTAGGCGGGTTCAAAGGGAATATTTTTGCCGAGCCTATGGACTTGGAGTACCTACAATAAACCGGCCTTGTGCCACGTACGCCATCGTGGGGAGGCTGTTAAATATAACAGTGCCAAACTGTTCATTACTGTCAAACTCTCTGCCTCGGCAGAGAGGAACCCGGACTAGGCTTTGCCGCAGGGCAAAGTTTCGTCCGGGGAGGTAGACAGTCCTTGAATCCGTTTATGCAGCTTCAAATGGAATATTTTTGGCCGAGCGTACGGGCTTGGAGAACCCACGATAAACTCGGCCTTTTGCCACGTACGACCCATGTGCTGGGGACCGTTAAATATAACAGTGATATAGACCGTTCACTACTGTCAAACTCTCTGTCTTTGGCAGAGACGAACCCGGACGAGGATTTGCCGAAGGGCAAAGTTTCAACTTTCTGAAATGGAGGTGGACAAAATGCCTCCACCTCGGGCATCGTCCCTTAAAAGAGAGGAGGCGTTTCGGCGGCATTTTGAGAGCAGGTTTACCAAAGAGACTGACGAGGTGTTTCGTAGCTGTTTTACCGACTTTCCTCCGCTTTCGCCGTCTGAAGCGGCTAGCTGCGAGTGAGAGATCACGGAGGGCGAATTCTACACGGCATTGAAGAAGGTCGACAGAGGCAAGTCGCCCGGTTTGGATGGTTTGTCCTACGAATTGTACTTGAGGATGTCATAAATCTTTTTCCCGATTTTGACTGCCGTGTTCAACAACTAGTTCCGCTAGGGGTCCGTCTCCGATCGGTTCACCAGGGGTGTGATCACATTGTTGAAAAAGGGAAAGGGTGTTGGGAGGAAATTAGACGACTATAGGACTATAACTCAGAGTTAAAGATTTTGGCCAAGATCCTGCAGGAACGTTTGCAGTCAGTTGCCGAGTCCAAATAATTCAGAGCATCCTGATGACGATGAGGCCGCGCTGATCAATTTAGATCAGTCCAAGGCATTTGATAGGGTTGGCCATAGCTAACTTGCTGTTGTCCTGCAGGCCGCCGGATTCAAACCCGACTTCTGCCGCTGGATTTGCCTGCTGTATCTCTCCCCTAGTGCTGTGGTACACGTGAACGGGAAGTTGTCGGGCGCTTTTGCGCTGTTTCTGTCGACTCGTCAGGGTTGTCCACTGTCGCCCTTACTTTATACTTTGGCGTTGGAGCCTCTCCTTCGCCGGCTAAGGTACATAACGTGCAGTTCAACCCTATGTGGAACTGCTGTCCCTGGAGGAACTCGAGCCAGGGTTCTGCGTACGCCGATGACGTAACTACTTTCGTGTCGTCCTGCAGCGACATTGAAGCTACTGAAGCTTGATCGGTACGAAAGGGTGACAGGGGCCAAGATTAACTGCGACAAGTCTTCCGGCTTGCGGTTAGGTGCCTGGAAGGGGGTCGATCTTCCGGCTTCCTTTGGTTGGACGGACGGTCCTGTCCGCATTCTTGAAGTGTGGTTTGGACCCGACCTCTAGCTGGAGAAAAAATGGTCAGAAGTACAGGCGAAGGTCGGCGCGCCCGGTGAGACTTGGCGTCAAAGAGGTTGTCCGTAACGACTTTCCTATTGTCCTTTACCTCTTATCCGTACTTCCTCCCTGTAATGACCATAAGAAGGCAGAAGTCGGGTTTGAATCCGGCGGCCTGCAGGACAGCAGCAAGTTAGCTATGGCCAACCCTATCGTCAACTAGTGGAGGGGGCCGCGAAGGATTCACTACGTGAACTGCTCGTCTTGTCGGAGGAGGAGTTTCGCTCCTTGTGGTCCTTGGCGCTAGCGGCGGATTATCTTAGTAACCCTGAGTTTTCGCTTACCTGGCGACTGGTTCGGAATAGGCTCTCTCTCAATGACAGGGCCTTCATATGGGGCTTGGCGAATTTGCCAGACTATGAACGATGTGATCTTGACATAGAAGAAACGGCTTTGTACGCCTTCTACCATTGTCCTCGGGTCTGCCCCCTATGGGATCATGTCGGCGAGTAGACGGTTCGTATCGCTCCATAAAAGCTCATGTTCATTGATCGCGTATACGCGTGTGACAATGTGTCGCCCCGTATTCTGCGGTGAAATGGATGGTGTTTCTCTCACTACTGACCACAGTCCGAATGGGGATTTGGACGACGCGACAGGAGGAAGTCTTGCAAGGCAACTGTCTTTCTCATCAGGATCTGATCCGTCTTTCTCATCAGGATCTGAACCGATTCTTTGATCAAGATGAAGATTAGAACTGATAGAAGACGCTTTCATTCGACAGTCTTTAGCGAAAGGTGGGTAACTGAGGCGAGCTTGGTTAGTTTGAACGGGGCTAGCCTTGATTTTCTCTTTTAGGTCGACCTATATGACACATCGAGGTGGCTTCCTATGGAGCCCTCCCCTGGTTAGGCTAGACAAACTTTACGAATCTAGTTAATGTGAGTAAGTGTTGTTCTCGGCCACATCTTTGGTTATGATCCAAGTTGTGATGCCCAACCTCCCCAGTTTGTTTTTGGTCCCCCTTTCATCTCGACTGGGTCAGCTTTACTGATTCCCCCATGCCCCTCTATATTTTCTCATTTCTCTCTCCCTTATCGAGAGAGCTTCTTGATTCTGTCGTAGGGCAGAATACAGCGGCCTCTCTGTTTTGAGGGTTGGACGGGTCCTACTAAAATCAATTATATTTATTTTTGCTTTTTTTGATATCTTGTTTGTTTATGGGTTCATCCACCTCCCCTCTCATTCTCATTCATCCATAAATTTTTATGCATAAATCTTATTATCATCAAATTTTTATGTCAGGGGCGCGAGTTTTTTGTAGATCCCCCAGAGAGGATGCGGTATTATGGCATATGAAGTATTGACTGGGGCGGAAGAATTTTTGTGGTGAATGCGCAAATTTTAATGAGTGAATGGGTCGTGAATCGGATTATCTTGGCATAGGATAGTCAGTGAAGACCAGCCTAAACCCCTTCCTCTATCAGGCCATGTTCAATAATTGTATATCTTATACAATAAATATAACAGTGATATAGACTGTTCTTCCGAGGATATGACTGTTCGCAGCTCCTGTCGAACTCTCTGTCACGGACAGGGAAGAACCCGGACGAGGCTGTGCCGAAGGGCAGGGTCTCGTCCGGGGAGGTAGACAGACCCGAACCAGTTTATGCACTACGGGCATCCACGTTAAACTCGGGCTTGTGCCACATGCACCTTCGTGGGGTGGGGGTCTACAAAATATCAACAGTGATATAGAATGAACCCTGGTCAACAGATACACACTCCCAAGTCGTCTAACACACTTCTGTTGTATTTACTGTTCAATACACTATTTATCTGCAACCTCCTGTTTTGTTATTCCTTAACCAATTAATTGGGCACAACAATTAAAAATAATGTATTTTATGTTTCTACATAAAATTGCTTAAAATAGTTTAATTTAGTTTTTGGCTATTTTTGTGTTAAAAATACGCGTAGAAGAGTTTTAAACTTACACTGGAGGAAAGAAACACGTAAAAACCATGAAATTATCTTTTCTACATTAAATGGTTTTAAAATAATTAAGAATAAAAAGTAAAACAAAAACTGTAATGTACCGATTCGAGAAAATCATGGGATATAATCAATCAACATAATTCCTTCTATACAATGTAGGGGGTGTCTAAGATTATAAAGGATGACACGAAACATCGTAAAATTCATACTGAATATTATGAAGAAATGCAAAGTGGAACTGATTGCAGTAGCAAAATCTTCAGCCGATGTTAATTCTTCAGAAGACTTATTAAGTGCCGTACAAAAGTACCACTTAAAAAAAACCATCTTGTTTAAATTAATGGTTTACTAGTAGTTACATAAAATAAAACAAAGCAAAAATGCTCGACAATATAATCAGTTTTGTCAACTTACCAACTTACAAATATTAGATTTACTACTTTATCTAAGTCACGCGATTAGACTGATTAACTATAGAAATTGCAAGAAATATTTGTCCAACCATGAATATGGCTGTTCATGAAGACGAAATTGAAACAGAAAGAAAACAAGAAGAAATGAAGCAAAAGGAATTTGGCTGTTAGATGAAGAAATTGTACAATATCCTTAACGCTCATAATTAAAGAATTCATGTTGATTCTAAAAGCACTGCAAAAAGATTGGAACTGTTAAGATATTAAAAACAATTGAAACGATGGAGACAACATCACTCTGTAGATCTACGTATAGGAATACTTTACTAATGATTTGTTAACACAGCCTGTTAAGGCATGGAAATGAAGAAGAAGAAGAAGAAGAAGAAGAAGAAGAAGAAGAAGAACCATCATCCGATGATGATGATGATGATAATGATGATGATGAAGAAGAATCGATGAGACATATCACTCGCTATTCAAAATTTGAGGAAAGTCCCGAAAAGAATTGAGGCGAGGTTGCAATAATTTGAATCATTCAGACGACAGCAGAATGTATTGGCGTATTGGGGAGAGTTGTTATTTGATTTATAGTAATCGGCTACTTTGTGTGCAATAACTCAACTAAGACAAAAACTTACAAATTAAATGATATATAAAATTATAATACGTTTCCCCAAACTTGAATAATGTAATAAAAAATAAAACGGAAAGAATAAATACTGTTGTCGAAGAAATAAATTTCCAGAAGCTTGGTCAAGGAAAGAAGCCCGTAAATGATATATAGAGCAGATTATAGTCGACTTTATCTTGTATTCAAGAATTTAATTTCTGATATCTCCCTTTATGGTGATGACGTTGATGACTAAGTAGACAAATTCTTGCATGGAAGAGTCGATAGCATTAGTAATGTTGGTGGAGGATGAGGTAATTTTTGTCGAGTTTTTTTCTCTTTTGTTGTTTGACTTCTAGTAGATTCGTAGATTTTGGTTCCGATGGTGATGAAACATTGCCAGTTGGTACGATAATGTGCTTCTGTTTCAAACAATTTAGGCTCAAGTCTAATGACTTTCAGTGTTGTACAATATAAAGAAAACTGTACGTTTTAAAAACAACTAATGTAAGTTGGGATTAGCTTTATTATGACTGCTATCATACAAATACAGCTTTTCATTAGTTTTTCATCTCACGACGTGTTTTGATTCTCGTTGGCGTTGGTGTGAACAAAAACTGGGTAAAACCCGGGTTAAATTTAACTAAAGAACGGGAGGTCAAATGAAAGATTGCTTCGGAGAGAGAACAGAAAACACAAATCCTGTTTTCATTCATAGATTCCTCTGGCACGGTCTTGGGGCATCTTCTCTGTTACTAGTATCTTCTATCACTGCAGACTAACGGAATAGATATTCACTTCGGCTAGTGAGAACTCAGACCGAGTCTTACTTTAACCATTTTTTTTTTACATTTACATCAATGACTTTTCACCTGCCAACTGGCGGTTTCTGACTGAATGTCGATTCTAGTATGCAGCCAAACAATAAAATCTCATGATTGAAATTCCCTACATTCCGAGTGAGTAAATAAATAAATAAATTACAGGTCAAGACTCCTAAAAGTTTTCATTTATTTATTCATATTCTCTATTTCCTTTTTTTTTTTTTTTTTTTTTAACTTCTGGACAGGGAGTCTCTGCTTTGTAGATTGTTGTTTAGAGATGTTAGCAATACAAAAAAATTCTGGAATTAAATACCAGCGTGGAGTAGGAGAAGGTATCAGAATTGTTGGCTGCTGAGAAAAGAAATTTCATAAGAATAGATGAGAAAGAAAGAATCTAAAGAAATACATGCATCCTATAACTGAATATAATTGTAATAAATTATAAAGAAGGATAACATTGTACGAATATGTAGAAAACTACTTAATGTACATAAATGATCTAAAATTGCTTGCAAAGAACAAAAAAGAACGAATTGGACACATTGATTGAATAAGAGATTTTAATGAAGACATCGGAATGGAATTTGGTGTAGAAAATGATGAAAGGAAACTTTCGTCAAATCAATTATGTCATTAAGCTCAAATACTTTGGCGAAGTCAAAACAAATGACTACTTCAAGAGAACGAGAATTAAATTGGAAACAAAACTTGACAGTCGAGATCTAATAAAAAGGATGAACATAGATACTCTGATCTATGTCTCGATGTATCACAAATGACAATGAACAAAGATTCACGTGATAAAAATAATAACGACAATTATATGTAAAAAGAAACGAATTCAACAACTTCAAAAATGTGTTCAATTAATTAAAAATGGAATTTTCAAATTTCACACGAGAGACGAAAGACTAAGAAAAAATTCTTAACAGTAATATACTTAATAAAAAACAATAACCGATTATTAATAATTAAGATAAACAAATAAAAACAGCAAAGAAAGTGATAAGATTGTGTTGTGGTAAGAACCAGTTACCATTCCTACTATCATGAATGGACAATTACTACATATAATGAATAGATAAGTATCCATTCATTATATGTAGTCATTGTTTAGGAGGAAGAAGACCACAACAGTTGGCAACGAGGATCATTCACTATTTATTATAATAGCGGTGAACAAAGATTCGTTTTTTTTCAACTTATGAAATTAGTACGTGGAAAAAAAAAATTACCACGGAAACAATGGCAGATTAAAACATCTGAAATATACACCGGAAGCAAATTTTCAAGTCAAAGAAAAACGAAAGACTTGAAAGCAGTAATGTAGGAATAAATAAAACAAAAGCAAGAACAACGATAACAACAAGAACAACAACAACAATTTCAGGAAACCTTGTTGAGACAAGAATAACATTAAAAATACTAGAATTTTTTTTATCAAGAGTAAAAGCAACTTTTTTTTCTCACAGGACTCAGTATTAAATGCAATTGGCGAATTTTAATATAACTCTGAATAGGTTACATTTGCAGCATACGGCAGATATCATCTGCCGTATGCAGATTGATCTTGCAAGCTGTATCTGAAGAGTGTTAAAGAATAGGAAATTTAAAACACGATACGGATAGAATTGAGGAAAGTGATGCAACCAACATAAATTAGGTTCGTGCCAAAGTATATGGGAAAACAAAATATTTTACAAAACAAATCTATGTTACGAATGCGGCTAACTAAATTTTAAGGGGAACTTCCCTTTTAAAGACAAAATATTTCGATTGTGGATACAAGAGTTCGCATTGTTAAGTTAAAAAAGAATAAAATGTTAAAATTCAAGAGTACTGTAAACGTAGCGTCGACGGCAGGCAACGCAGACAAGAGTCAAAAAAGAAAATTTATAACCGTAAAAATGAATAGAAGAAATAACCGTGGCGAGCGAAGCTAAGTAAACTATGGCATCGGGTGTCGTAATTTTGCATAAAGCATAAAGATTGTTCTGTAAAAACGATAGCGCATGCATCAAGAACACTTTTATCGGCTAGGAAGAATTATAGCCAGATAGAGAAAGAGGCGTTGGGAATAATACTTACTGTGAAAAAAATTCACAAATTCATCCATGATAGAAGGTTCAGCAAGCAGGACCATCGTCTATTGTTGTCTATTTTCGGGTCGAAAAAGGTATCCCGACACATACAGCGAATCAACTACAGCAATGCGGGATAATTCTCTTTAATTACAATTTTAAAATGGAATTCCTGCCATCAAAAAGACTCATACCTAAATTATGTGAACCTTTAGAATATACTGTAATTGCAGCTCTTAGAGTTGAGAATGAAATTAAAGAACGTTCTTTGCAATACTACACCTGATCTATCAGTGACACTGGATGAAATTAAAATAAACGCTTCAGTTGGATAATTTTTATTAGAAAAAAGATGAAGCAATTAAGGTGAAAATTGAAGGAGAAAAATAAAATGAAATCGGAAACTGATTGTGACAATATTTTCTAAATCTGCGATGAGCTTTTAATATATTGTGAAAGAAAAAGACGTTGAAAGAATTTCATACATGTCATCCACGTATCTCTAGAATTACATCCCTCATGCACAGCTATGTCTACTTGCCCAATATGGACAAAGACATAGAGAGATTGGTAAAAGTATGCAGAAGTTGAGCCATGACAGCAAATTCTCCACTAAATAAATTCCACCTTTGGCCAAAAAAAGACATACCGTGGTCGAGTTTACATATCGATTTCACGGAGCCGGTAAATGGTAGCTACTATTTAATCGTTGTTGGCTGTTTTTTCAAATAACCAGATATTTAAAATGCAAGAGCCCAATTTCTACAATTACAATTCTTGCATGAATTCTTGGCTAGATACGCTATCCATGATAGCATTGTTTCGGTTAATGCCACGCGATTTACTGCTAAAGTGTTTAAAAGTTTTTGTAAAACCTTTGCAATACAGCATATCAAAACTCCCCCTATCATCAAATGGGCAAGCAGAAAGCTTCGTTCATACATGCAAAAGGGCTTTAAATAAAACAATGGAAGTGAAACTAAGGATATGTTATTACAGCAGTTTTTACGTTCATATCGTTTGACACATAATCCTAATACGGTATCAGGTAGAACGGTGTTTGAAAAAACTGCTGCCGAATAAGAAAAAGGTCGAAAACAAGAAAAGAAATCCGATACCCAGAAATACTTCAAACCTAGCAAAAAAGTATTTTTCGAATTTACAAAAATGGAAAGGAATGTTGGGAAGATTAGGTAGTCGACAGACGTATTGGAAAGTTATTGCACAGGATAAAAGAGTTTACATGGGTACATAAAAGACATCTGAATCAAATAAGATGTACTCGGATGAACAGAGCATCCGACAGGAGGAGCCAATGGCAGTTCTGTATGACGATTACGATGCCCCAGTTAGCTCCAAAAAAAACCACACGCTCCAGTAAAATGAATAGACAGCCTACAGAAGTTTGGATCTTATCCCAAAAAGAATAAAGTAAAACTTCTGTAGGAAGTAAGTCTTAAAAAGGGGAGATGTTGTGGTAAGAGCCAGTTACTCTCTTTATTATCATGAATGGACTGATCCATTCATAATAAGTAGTCCTAGGTAAGTGTCTGGGAGGAGGAAGATAATACTGTTGCAGTGACTATTCTAGCTGACTATACTATCACGACTGACTGTCGAGTTAAGTGCTTTGTCTTGCCAGACCCCACACCACAAGAGATTGGAAACCATATCATAAGTGAATGTAGTAATCTGACTTAAAGAGAATGAGAACAGGTACAGAGATACACTAGTACTTGTACCAATGGTTTGTGTCTAGAAACTAATCTAGACAATAGGAATAAGATACTCTGCGATTCTGATATCTATACCGACTATCCCATTCAAGTGAGAAAAACGGGGCTTCTAATTATAAACAGGATGAAGAAGAACTGTAATCGTATGCTAGGATGAATACAAAATAAAGAAATATTGTAAAAATGTCAAGATTTCGTCTGAAAACTTAGGAAGAATGCAGCTGCCAAAGAACACGAAAGCTAGGCCCGATTCTATAATGATTAGATTATTTGGAACCGTGCACAGAAAAAAGATTGCATTTTCCCAGTGTGGCGAATGACGAGACTGAAGAAAATACATTTGAACGGTTAAGGTTTTATTCAACTCAAAAAGATACACAAGGTGTAAACAAAGATGGCGATTTTAGAACTCTTCTACGTAGGAGAATAATTCCTTAATAAGGGCAGATAATAATAATAATAATAATAATAATAATAATAATAATAATAATAATAATAATATTTTATCACAATCATCGCCGCATCGGAAAAGAAATTAGTTGTATATGCATTGCGATAAAAAATAGAAAAATAAAATTGAGTCCTTAAAGGTGTAAGCATTTGGGTGATTTTACAACTCAACTAGAGTGACACAGCATTTGTGGGCTATTTATATGTCATTTCATAGAATCGTTCATAGTTTGTTGGATGGACAGTTCACACTCACTGCTTTTAAGGGATTGATTTCCTGTCTGGGTTGATATTGGTAATTTCATGGGAATATGAACCTGTCATAATTCAGCAAAGCTGCTATCCTCACTTCCTTTTGAGGCTAGATGTTTAAGTGAGACAGTGGCCTCACTACCATCTAATTTCCTCATGTGGGCATATTGTGGGTTTGCTTCCAGAAGTTCCACCTCATTTGCCCAGTGGTTCATGCTTGCTATTCCGGGGATATCATTTAATCAATATTTTACTGGGGTGACTTAGCCATGCAGGTAAGGTGGACCCATTGGTTGATTGTTTGTTGATCTTGAATAGTCATTCATGTAGGATGCAATTAGTTGCAGTGCATAACAATAAACAACTAGGATGTAAAGCTTCAGACAAGACTTCTTCCCAATGTGATTCTGGAAGGTTCTTGGTTTTTAGTCCTAGAAGTATTGACTTCCAGATGATGCCATTGTATCTTTCTACGTGGCTATTACCTTCTGGATTATAAGGACTAGTGGCAACTCCGTAATTGTGAAATAAATGAGGATCCCCGGTCACTATGGATGTAAGTAGGCATGCCAAATATGGAGAATAGATTGGACAGGAAGCTATTTACAGTTTTAACTTCTATGTTTGGGCATGGGTAGGCAAAAATGAACCTGGAAAATTCATCTACGATGGTCAACAGATACTTGTTGCGAGATGAGAAAGGTAGTCAATAGACGGTCAAAAGGTTAAGTGGCTTTGATTAGGTGTGGATCAGATGGTTTGTAGGAATTTGGTTTAATTATGTTACATGTTTGGCAGTTGGCTATGATCGTGCGGATTTCTTCAACGGAGTATAGTAAGTTTTTACTTCGAACGAAGTGTTTCATTCTGATTACACCTTGCTGACACAAGGATTCATGCAATCTTAACAGTTTGTTGTCTGAGAAGGTAGCACAACTGATTCCTGTGAAGGTGTCCGCTGCCAACATTCTCTTTACTTTCACGCTACTGGATGTCAAAACTAAAAGAAGCAAGACTGATTCTCCAGCGCAGAATTTTCTCATTTTTTATTTTCCCATGATTGTGTGCATCGAGCATAGAATGGATTTTGGTGAGTTTTTAAAATGAAGTGTCTACGAATTAACATCAACTATTGCAAGAGCCTCCTTCTCTACCGGTGAACAGTTTAACTCACTGTCTTGCAGTGATCTTGAATGAAAGGCAACTGGTCGATTGTCCTGACTGAGTACTGCTGATAAAGATTTGTGTGATGCATCAGTTTCTACGACAAATATCAGATTATCACTGACTGTAGTCAGACTGGCATCTATCAGGTTAGTTTTTAATGTCCTTTTTTTAATTTAACCTTCCCTGATAGAAAGGTGTGGGTTGATTTTAATTTTTTGATTTTGTCAAAAACGTTTTCACCTTGCATATGCAAAAAATTAAAATCAAGCACACATTTCCACTATTAACGGAGGCCTTGTTAGCAAACATTCAAGTGATGCCTTCTAAGGGGGTCAGGTAGTTCCATTAGTGCTCGCAGACGCTCTGGGTCGGGGTTGATAATCCCTTCGGATATGCGATATCCCAAGTGATCAATTGTCTGGGCAGAGTATTTGCATTTTTCTTCATTGTATATCCAGAATGAATTGTTGGTCTGGCCTTGAAAAATTTCGTCGTTTGGTTGCAATGAGTTTGCAATTTTTAGATAAATTAGCGAATAGGGTCGGAGTGTTAACATTAATAGTTGTAAGGGCGCAGAAGGTTAATGTTGGTTTTCTGCCACCATATTTGATGATAACACTTTCGTGCTGCTCTAGAAAATCAGTTCCAAGGATTATATCAGTACACAAATCACTAATTACATTTAGATGAACATTTGTGTACTCACATCCAAGAAGGCTGAAGTTCACAATACAATATCCTGCAATTTCTGTGATATGTATTCCTGCAGCCATGCGGATTGATTCCGAGCTCGGGTATTGTTTCAGTTTAAGCCTTTTGGCGACTTTTTGGTTTATGAAACTTCTGTCAGTGCTTCCCACTGTCAATTAGGGCTTTCAGTTTTTGTCCTTTCATGAGCATATTAGTGGATACTTTAAATCCAGATTCAGTAGCAGTATAAAATACTTGAAAGTGTGGGGCTATTATTGATTGACAGTTGCAGTTGACTGAGTACTGGAATTGCTTGAGTGACACATTTTTGCAAAAAGACCGGTTTTGGAATATTTATGGCAGGTCACTTGTCTTGCAGGTCATTTGCTTCGTGAGTAACGTAAATTTCCACAAAACCAACATTGTGATTTTGTCACGGTTAACATGGCTTCTGCAGGTGGTCTTCTCTTCTTTAGCAGCCGCATTCATGGTCGGTGTGGATGGATAAATGACACAGCATTTTTTGTGCCGAGTTGAGAGAACGAGCCTGGCTATAAGCATTCTGCAAGTTCAACGTTCTATTCTCGTGGGGTCTCTGTCGAATAAGATTAGAGTCCAGACCATTGATAAATGCATCATGAATGGCTTCCTCTCGGTAGGCTTCTGCGGTTACTCGTTTGTAGTTGCAGTCTTTAGACAACTCGTGCAGTGCCTGTAGAAATTGGTCAATTGATTCATCATGTTTCTGGCGACAACTTGCATAAATCTCGATCGTTGGCTTAACAATATTTTCTAGTATTTGTATGGCTTCCTCATATGTATTACAGCTTTCTATGTAGTCATACACTGTCCGGTCTATGTGACTTAATAAGACACTGAATTTATCCAGTGTTACACCAAGTGTCTTGAATAGCAAGCACATAGTTTTTGAATGTCTGGTACCAAAATTTCCACTCTTTATCAACAATTGGTGAATTGGGGTCCTGACTGAATTTTGCTGGTTTTAATATTTTGTCCATTTTGAATAATTTTGAGTTGAATAAATTGTGGCGAATGATGGGCCTGAAGAAAATACCTTTGTGCGATTAAGGTTTGATTCAACTCAAAAAGACACACAAGAGATGTAAACAAAGATAGCGATTTTAGAACTCTTCTATGAAGAATAATAATCCGATAACTAGAGAATAATCCGCAGATAACAACAACGACAACAACAATAATAATTTATCACACGCAGACATCGATGCTATAGCAACAAATAAGGTGGTGAAGTTTGACCGTGTCCATATTTAAAATTCATGCGCATTCATCCAATTAGGTCCCAAATCAGAATAAAGTACAATATCATCATGCAAAAATTTAAATTTACGATTACCACCCCAAATATCAAGAGTAGAAAATGCTATTTTTCATATTCCATCCTACCTAGATCAGAAATCGCATCGTTTTCTTTCTATTTTACTGTTTTTCGCTTTTCTTCTGGACGTTTTTAAGAAAAATTACATTTAACCTATTTCCTGCACACTTTTCTAATTTTATCCAAATGATTTTTACCCCTTCTTCCTAATAATCAGTTTGTCTTTCTTTTGCCTCAACTTCCTCTTTCTCGTAAATTTCTTCCTTTTCTATTTCGATCCTTTTTTCTTTTTCGTTTGCACCTACCGTTCTCCACCATTTTCACTTTTTTGCTTCTCGTATTTCTTTTTTTTTTTCTATCGTCGCATTTTTTTAAAAAATTACTTTTTCTCTTTCGTCAATTTGTCCATTTTTTTAAGCAAGTAAAAAGATATGTAAAAATATAAGTGAATACACTTATATTTTTACATATCTTTTTACTTGCTAATTCGCTATTTCTCTTTATTCTTTCTTTATTTTCTGTTTTCATTGATGTGATATTTTCCTAGTTGTTTCTGCTTCTTTACCTACTTCTTGCAAATTCTTTATCTTTCATTTCTCTTCGATTTCATTATTATTTTATTTTTCGACTTTTTTCCCATACCATCGTTAGCATCATTATCATCCTTGCGATTTCGCTTTGAACTTTTTAATCTTTTATACCCAGTATTTTTCTGTGGTTACAGACCTGTAAGGATGTGTAGTGACAGCCTTGTTCTCAAAACCACTTGCTTGTTTCTCTCAAAAGAATAAAAGATCCTCTGTATTGAAAAATAATGCCTAGAGGGGAAACGATGAATAGAAACATTTTTCAATGCAAAGAACTGACACACTTCAGAATTGCAATTATTTGAGATGATTACCTTTCAGTTGTTACTATTCAAAACAAATCTTAGTTACTTTGACTTGGAAATTTCTTTCATTCGTCTTTCTATTTGCATGCTTGAAGGAGTAAGTCGTGTTCAGTATTTCTGTTTCGATCAGCGTTGGGATTTAAATTCAAATATTCAGATGGATCGATCGACCAATGAAATGATGTAAGATTGATTGATTCTCTGAATAAGTGAGTAAATTTATAATGCCACGAATCGATCCTTTGGTCACGACAACCAATTATAAACACTATGTGTTGATCCTGGTCACCGGTAACCAATCACAGCCCACATGCCCCGGTCGATTTTGGGTTGACCCTACGCTGGTTAGTATCGTAGGTCTACTGGTTGTTGGTTGCTGGCCTGTTTGATCCACACCGTCTCTGTCCAATTTACATAGATGATTTTTAGATTTCTATATAACATTAAAATCTGACGAAAAGGGAGTTATTTTTAATATTTCTGTATAAAAACGTCAAAATCTGGAGAAAATGTATATGTCCTCCGTATTTCTATTAAAAGACGTCAAAATTTGAAAGAAATATAGCATTTAACATTTCCATATAAAAATATCCAAAATCTTTATGAAGAATGAAGAATGAAATGAAGAATGTTCATCTAAATTCTATTAAGAAATGACAAAACCGGGAAAAAAATAGGTCCGAATTTCTGAAGTAAATACATTGGTTCTTCATATTTCTGTTTAGTAAATGTTAAAATCTGAAAAAAGAAAGCATTTTTGCATATTTCTATTTACAAAATGTCAGTACTTTATGCTTGTTTTGCCTTTTTTACGTAGAAATATTAAAATCATCAATAGTTTATGCATGTTTTGAATATTTATACATACATATCAAAAACAGCTTCGTTTTATGAAGGTTTTGACATTCTCTATGTTGAAATATGAAAATGTTCAATATAGTTTATGCATGTTTTGACTTTTGTATATAGAAATATGAAAATCAGCATCAATTTATGCTTGTTATCAATTTTTTACGTAGAGATACGAGAAACATCATTAGTATATGTAAGTTTTCATTTTTTAATATAGAAATATGAATATTAACAATAGTTGATGCATCTTTTGAGTATCTATTAGGAAATGAGAGAAACTGCAAAAGTTTATGCATATTTTGACTTTTTATATACAAATATCAAACAGCTTTATATTATGCAGATGCTGGCTTTTTTGCATAGAAATATGAGAATCAGAAATTAAGTATTATTTTAACTTTTGATATAGAATTATGTAAATCAGCAAGATTTTATTCATATTTATAAGGTTGATTTTCATATTTGCATATAAAAAAGTAAAAATAGACAAAAACTATAGCTGCTTTTCATAAAACAGTGAAAATGGGCAGAAAATATGGCTGATTTTCATATTTCCGTATAAAAAATGAAAATATGCAAAAACAATGGCTGCTTTTCACATTTCCACGGAAACAGTGAAAATGGGCAAAAAATTACATATTTCGATATAAAAAGTGAAATAGGCAAAAATAAGGTTGATTTTCATATTTGCATATAAAAAAGTAAAAATAGGCAAAAACTATAGCTGCTTTTCATAAAAAAGTGAAAATTGGCAGGGAATATGGCTGATTTTCCTATTTCCGTATAAAAAATGAAAATATGCAAAAACGATGGCTGCATTTTACATTTCCACGGAAAAAGTGAAAATGGGCAAAAAATTTGATATTTCGATATAAAAAGTGAAATAGGCAAAAATAAGTACGATTTTCATATTTGCATATAAAAAAGTAAAAATAGACAAAAACTATAGCTGCTTTTCATAAAAAAGTGAAAATGGGCAGAAAATATGGCTGATTTTCATATTTCCGAATAAAAAATGAAAATATGCAAAAACAATGGCTGCTTTTCACATTTCCACGGAAAATGTGAAAATGGGCAAATAATTTCATATTTCGATATAAAAAGAGAAATAGGCAAAAATAAGGTTGATTTTCATATTTGCATATAAAAAAGTAAAAATAGACAAAAACTACAGCTGCTTTTCATAAAAAAGTGAAAATGTGCAAAAATATAGCAGATTTCTATATTTCCAAGTAAAAAAGTGAAAATGGGAAAAGAATATGGCTGATTTTCATATTTCCATGAAATAAGGAAGATATGCAAAAAAACTATTACTGCATTCATATTTCTATATAAAAAAGTTATTGCAGTATTTAAGATTACCATATAAAAAAGTGAAAATAGGTATAATATATGGCTGATTTCCATATTTCCCTATAAAAAGTGAAAATATGCGAAAAGTATTGCTTATTTTCTTGTTTCCATAAAAAAAATGAAAATATGCAAAAACAATGGCTACTTTTCACATTTCCATTGAAAAAGTGAAAATGGGAAAAAATTTCATATTTCGATATAAAAAGAGAAATAGGCAAAAATAAGGTTGATTTACATATTTGCATATAAAAAAGTAAAAATAGACAAAAACTTTAGCTGCTTTTCATAAAAAAGTGAAAATGTGCAAAAATATAGCAGTTTCTATATTTCCAAGTAAAAAAGTGAAAATGGGAAAAGAATATTGCTGATTTTCATATTTCCATGAAATAATGAAGATAAGCAAAAAAACTATTACTGTTTTCATAGTTCTATATAAAAAAAGTTATTGCAGCATTTAAGATTTCCATATAAAAAAGTGAAAATAGGCATAATATATGGCTGATTTCCATATTTCCCTATAAAAAGTGAAAATATGCGAAAAGTATTGCTTTTTTTCTTGTTTCCATATAAAAATGAAAATATGCAAAAACAATGGAAAAAGTGAAAATGGGCGAAAAATTTCATATTTCGATATAAAAAGAGAAATAGGCAAAAATAAGGTTGATTTTCATATTTGCATATAAAAAAGTAAAAATAGACAAAAACTATAGCTGCTTTTCATAAAAAAGTGAAAATGTGCAAAAATATAGCAGTTTCTATATTTCCAAGTAAAAAAGTGAAAATGGGAAAAGAATATTGCTGATTTTCATATTTCCATGAAATAATGAAGATAAGCAAAAAAACTATTACTGTTTTCATAGTTCTATATAAAAAAAGTTATTGCAGCATTTAAGATTTCCATATAAAAAAGTGAAAATAGGCATAATATATGGCTGATTTCCATATTTCCCTATAAAAAGTGAAAATATGCGAAAAGTATTGCTATTTTTCTTGTTTCCATATAAAAATGAAAATATGCAAAAACAATGGCTGCTTTTCACATTTCCACGGAAAAAGTGAAAATGGGCAAAAAATTTCATATTTCGATATAAAAGGTGAAACAGGCAAAGATATGGTTGATTTTCATATTTGCATATAAAAAAGTAAAAATACACAAAAACTATAAAACTAAAATCTTTTCATAAAAAAGTAAAAATGGGCAGAAAATATGGCTGATTTTCATATTTCCGTATAAAAAATGAAACTATGCAAAAACAAGGGGTGCTTTTCACATTTCCACGGAAAAAGTGAAAATGGGCAAAAAATTTAATATTTCGATAAAAAAAAGTGAAAGAGGCAAAAATAAGGTTGATTTTCATATTTGCATATAAAAAAGTAAAAACAGATAAAAACAATAGCTGCTTGTCATAAAAAAGTGAAAATGGGCAGAAAATATGGCTGATTTTCATATTTCCGTACAAAAAATGAAAATATGCAAAAACAATGGCTGCTTTTCACATTTCCACGGAAAAAGTGAAAATGGGCGAAAAATTTCATATTTCGATATAAAGAGTGAAATAGGCAAAAATAAGGTAGATTTTCATATTTGCATATAAAAATTAAAAATAGACAAAAACTAGAGCTGCTTTTCATAAAAAAGTGAAAATGTGCAAAAATATAGCAGATTTCTAAATTTCCAAGTAAAAAAGTGAAAATGGGAAAAGAATATGGCTGATTTTCATATTTCCATGAAATAATGAAGATATGCAAAAAAAAAACTATTACTGTTTTCATATTTCTATATAAAAAAAGTTATTGCAGCATTTAAGATTTTCATATAAAAAAGTGAAAATAGGCATAATATATGGCTGATTTCCATATTTCCCTATAAAAAGTGAAAATATGCGAAAAGTATTGCTTATTTTCATATTTGCATATAAAAAAGTAAAAATAGACAAAAACTATAGCTGCTTTTCATAAAAAAGTGAAAATGGGCAGAAAATATGGCTGAATTTAATATTTCCGTATAAAAAATGAAAATATGCAAAAACAATGGCTGCTTTTCACATTTCCACGGAAAAAGTGAAAATGAGCAAAAAATTTCATATTTCGATATAAAGAGTGAAATAGGCAAAAAGAAGGTTGATTTTCATATTTGCATATAAAAATTAAAAATAGACAAAAACTAGATCTGCTTTTCATAAAAAAGTGAAAATGTGCAAAAATATAGCAGATTTCTAAATTTCCAAGTAAAAAAGTGAAAATGGGAAAAGAATATGGCTGATTTTCATATTTCCATGAAATAATGAAGATATGCAAAAAAAACTATTACTGTTTTCATATTTCTATATAAAAAAGTTATTGCAGCATTTAAGATTTTCATATAAAAAAGTGAAAATAGGCATAATATATGGCTGATTTCCATATTTCCCTATAAAAAGTGAAAATATGCGAAAAGTATTGCTTATTTTCATATTTGCATATAAAAAAGTAAAAATAGACAAAAACTATAGCTGCTTTTCATAAAAAAGTGAAAATGGGCAGAAAATATGGCTGATTTTCATATTTCCGTATAAAAAATGAAAATATGCAAAAACAATGGCTGCTTTTCACATTTCCACGGAAAAAGTGAAAATGAGCCAAAAATTTCATATTTCGATATAAAGAGTGAAATAGGCAAAAATAAGGTTGATTTTCATATTTGCATATAAAAATTAAAAATAGACAAAAACTAGAGCTGCTTTTCATAAAAAAGTGAAAATGTGCAAAAATATAGCAGATTTCTAAATTTCCAAGTAAAAAAGTGAAAATGGGAAAAGAATATGGCTGATTTTCATATTTCCTTGAAATAATGACGATATACAAAAAAAACTATTACTGTTTTCATATTTCTATATAAAACAAGTTATTGCAGCATTTAAGATTTCCATATAAAAATGTGAAAAAAGGCATAATATATGGCTGATTTTCATATTTCCCTATAAAAAGTGAAAATATGCGAAAAGTATTGCTTATTTCCTTGTTTCCATATAAAAAAAAGTGAAAATATGCAAAAACAATGGCTGCTTTTCACATTTCCATGGAAAAAGTGAAAATGGGCAAAAAATTTCATATTTCGATATAAAAAGTGAAATAGGCAAAAAAAAGGTTGATTTTCATATTTGCATATAAAAAAGTAAAAATACACAAAAACTGGAGCTGCTTTTCATAAAAAAGTGAAAATGGGTAGAAAATATGGCTGATTTACGTATGTCCGGATAAAAAATGAAAATATTCAAAAACAATGGCCGCTTTTCACATTTCCATGGAAAAAGTGAAAATGTGCAAAAAATTTCATATTTCGATATAAAAAGTGAAATAGGCAAAAATATGTTTGATTTTCATATTTGCATATAAAAAAGTAAAAATACACAAAAACTATAGTGGCTTTTCATAAAAAAGTGAAAATGGGCAGAAAATATGCCTGATTTTAATATTTCCGTATAAAAAATGAAAATATTCAAAAACAAATAATGACGATATACAAAAAAAACTATTACTGTTTTCATATTTCTATATAAAGCAAGTTATTGCAGCATTTAAGATTTCCATATAAAAATGTGAAAAAAGGCATAATATATGGCTGATTTTCATATTTCCCTATAAAAAATGAAAATATGCGAAAAGTATTGCTTATTTTCTTGTTTCCATATAAAAAAGTGAAAATATGCAAAAACAATGGCTGCTTTTCACATTTCCATGTAAAAAGGGAAATGGGTAAAAAATTTATTATTTCGATATAAAAAGTGAAATAGACAAAAATAATGTTGATTTTCATATTTACATATAAAAAAGTAAAAATAGGCAAAAAAACAAGCTGCTTTTCATAAAAATGTGAAAATGGGCAGAAAAAATGGCTGATTTTCATATTTCCCTATAAAAAGTGAAAATATTCAAAAACAATGGCTGCTTTTCACATTTCCATGGAAAAAGTGAAAATGGGCAAAAAATTTCATATTTCGATATAAAAAGTGAAATAGGCAAAAAAAAAGGTTGATTTTCATACTTGCATATAAAAAAGTAAAAATACAGAAAAACTGTAGCTGCTTTTCATAAAAAAGTGAAAATGGGCAGAAAATATGGCTGATTTTCGTATTTCCGTATAAAAAATGAAAATATTCAAAAACAATGGCCGCTTTTCACATTTCCATGCAAAAAGTGAAAATGTGCAAAAAATTTCATATTTCGATATAAAAAGTGAAATAGGCAAATATAAGGTTGATTTTCAAATTTGCATATATAAAAAAGTAAAAATAGACAAAAACTATAGCTGCTTTTCATAAAAAAATTGAAAATGGGCAGAAAATATGGCTGATATTCATATTTCCCTATAAAAAGTTAAAATATGCGAAAAGTATTGCTTATTTTCATATTTCCGAATAAAAAATGAAAATATGCCAAAACAATGGCTGCTTTTCACATTTCCACGGAAAAAGTGATAATGGGCAAAAAATTTCATATTTCGATATAAAGAGTGAAATAGGCAAAGATAAGGTTGATTTTCATATTTGCATATAAAAATTAAAAATAGACAAAAACTAGAGCTGCTTGAAATAATGACGATATACAAAAAAAACTATTACTGTTTTCATATTTCTATATAAAACAAGTTATTGCAGCATTTAAAATTTCCATATAAAAATGTGAAAAAAGGCATAATATATGGCTGATTACCATATTTCACTATAAAAAGTGAAAATATGCGAAAAGTATTGCTTATTTTCTTGTTTCCATATAAAAAAGTGAAAATATGCAAAAACAATGGCTGCTTTTCACATTTACATGAAAAAAGTGAAAATGGGAAAAAATTTCATATTTCGATATAAAAAGTGAAATAGGCAAAAAAAATGGTTGATTTTCCTATTTGCATATAAAAAAGTAAAAATACACAAAAACTATAGCCGCTTTTCATAAAAAAGTGAAAATGGGAAGAAAATATAGCTGATTTTCATATTTCCCTATAAAAAGTGAAAATAGGCGAAAAGTATTGCTTATTTTCATGTTTCCATATAAAAATGAAAATATGCAAAAACAATGGCTGCTTTTCACATTCCCATGTAAAAAGGGAAATGGGTAAAAAATTTATTATTTCGATATAAAAAGTGAAATAGACAAATATAATATTGATTTTCATATTTGCAAATAAGAATGTATAAAACTAAAATCTTTTCATAAAAAAGTGAAAATCGGCAGAAAATATGGCTGATTTTCATATTACCGTATACAAAATGAAAATATGCAAAAACAATGGCTGCTTTTCACATTTCCACGGAAAAAGTGAAAATGGGCAAAAAATTTCATATTTCGATATAAAAAGTGAAATAGGCAAAAATAAAGTTGATTTTCATATTTGCATACAAAAATGTAAAAATAGACAAAAACTATAGCTGCTTTTCATAAAAATGTGAAAATGGGCAGAAAATATGGCTGATTTTCATATTTCCCTATAAAAAGTGAAAATATGCGAAAAGTATTGCTTATTTTCATGTTTCCATATAAAAAAAGTGAAAATATGCAAAAACAATGGCTGCTTTTCACATTTCCATGGAAAAAGTGAAAATGGGCAAAAAATTTCATATTTCGATATAAAAACTGAAATAGGCAAAAATAACGTTGATTTTCATATTTGCATATAAAAAAGTAAAAATAGACAAAAACTATAGCTGCATTTCATAAAAAAGTGAAAATGGGCAGAAAATTTCATATTTTGATATAAAAAATGAAATAGACAAAAATAGGGATAATTTTCATATTTGCATATAAAAAAGTAAAAATACAACAAAAACTATAGCTGCTTTTCATAAAAAAGTGAAAATGGACAGAATATATGGCTGATTTTCATATTTCCGTATACAAAAAATGAAAATATGCATAAACAATGGCTGTTTTTCACATTTCCATGCAAAAATTGAAAATGGGCAAAAAATTTCATATTTTGATATAAAAAATGAAATAGACAAAAATAGGGATGATTTTCATATTTGCATATAAAAAAGTAAAAATACAACAAAAACTATAGCTGCTTTTAATAAAAAAGTGAAAATGGACAGAATATATGGCTGATTTTCATATTTCCGTATACAAAAAATGAAAATATGCATAAACAATGGCTGTTTTTCACATTTCCATACAAAAATTGAAAATGGGCAAAAAATTTCATATTTTGATATAAAAAATGAAATAGACAAAAATAGGGATGATTTTCATATTTGCATATAAAAAAGTAAAAATACAACAAAAACTATAGCTGCTTTTCATAAAAAAGTGAAAATGGACAGAATATATGGCTGATTTTCATATTTCCGTATACAAAAAATGAAAATATGCATAAACAATGGCTGTTTTTCACATTTCCATGCAAAAATTGAAAATGGGCAAAAAATTTCATATTTTGATATAAAAAATGAAATAGACAAAAATAGGGATGATTTTCATATTTGCATATAAAAAAGTAAAAATACAACAAAAACTATAGCTGCTTTTCATAAAAAAGTGAAAATGGACAGAATATATGGCTGATTTTCATATTTCCGTATACAAAAAATGAAAATATGCATAAACAATGGCTGTTTTTCACATTTCCATGCAAAAATTGAAAATGGGCAAAAAATTTCATATTTTGATATAAAAAATGAAATAGACAAAAATAGGGATGATTTTCATATTTGCATATAAAAAAGTAAAAATACAACAAAAACTATAGCTGCTTTTCATAAAAAAGTGAAAATGGACAGAATATATGGCTGATTTTCATATTTCCGAATACAAAAAATGAAAATATGCATAAACAATGGCTGTTTTTAACATTTCCATGCAAAAATTGAAAATGGGCAGAAAATTTCATATTTTGATATAAAAAATGAAATAGACAAAAATAGGGATGATTTTCATATTTGCATATAAAAAAGTAAAAATACAACAAAAACTATAGCTGCTTTTCATAAAAAAGTGAAAATGGACAGAATATATGGCTGATTTTCATATTTCCGTATACAAAAAATGAAAATATGCATAAACAATGGCTGTTTTTCACATTTCCATGCAAAAATTGAAAATGGGCAGAAAATTTCATATTTTGATATAAAAAATGAAATAGACAAAAATAGGGATGATTTTCATATTTGCATATAAAAAAGTAAAAATACAACAAAAACTATAGCTGCTTTTCATAAAAAAGTGAAAATGGACAGAATATATGGCTGATTTTCATATTTCCGTATACAAAAAATGAAAATATGCATAAACAATGGCTGTTTTTCACCTTTCCATGCAAAAATTGAAAATGGGCAGAAAATTTCATATTTTGATATAAAAAATGAAATAGACAAAAATAGGGATGATTTTCATATTTGCATATAAAAAAGTAAAAATACAACAAAAACTATAGCTGCTTTTCATAAAAAAGTGAAAATGGACAGAATATATGGCTGATTTTCATATTTCCGTATACAAAAAATGAAAATATGCATAAACAATGGCTGTTTTTCACATTTCCATGCAAAAATTGAAAATGGGCAGAAAATATCATATTTCAATATAAAAAATGAAATAGACAAAAATAGGGATGATTTTCATATTTGCATATAAAAAAGTAAAAATACAACAAAAACTATAGCTGCTTTTCATAAAAAAGTGAAAATGGACAGAATATATGGCTGATTTTCATATTTCCGTATACAAAAAATGAAAATATGCATAAACAATGGCTGTTTTTCACATTTCCTTGCAAAAATTGAAAATGGGCAAAAAATTTCATATTTCAATATAAAAAATGAAATAGACAAAAATAGGGATGATTTTCATATTTGCATATAAAAAAGTAAAAATACAACAAAAACTATAGCTGCTTTTCATAAAAAAGTGAAAATGGACAGAATATATGGCTGATTTTCATATTTCCGTATACAAAAAATGAAAATATGCATAAACAATGGCTGTTTTTCACATTTCCATGCAAAAATTGAAAATGGGCAGAAAATTTCATATTTTGATATAAAAAATGAAATAGACAAAAATAGGGATGATTTTCATATTTGCATATAAAAAAGTAAAAATACAACAAAAAATATAGCTGCTTTTCATAAAAAAGTGAAAATGGACAGAATATATGGCTGATTTTCATATTTCCGTATACAAAAAATGAAAATATGCATAAACAATGGCTGTTTTTCACATTTCCTTGCAAAAATTGAAAATGGGCAAAAAATTTCATATTTTGATATAAAAAATGAAATAGACAAAAATAGGGATGATTTTCATATTTGCATATAAAAAAGTAAAAATACAACAAAAACTATAGCTGCTTTTCATAAAAAAGTGAAAATGGACAGAATATATGGCTGATTTTCATATTTCCGTATACAAAAAATGAAAATATGCATAAACAATGGCTGTTTTTCACCTTTCCATGCAAAAATTGAAAATGGGCAGAAAATTTCATATTTTGATATAAAAAATGAAATAGACAAAAATAGGGATGATTTTCATATTTGCATATAAAAAAGTAAAAATACAACAAAAACTATAGCTGCTTTTCATAAAAAAGTGAAAATGGACAGAATATATGGCTGATTTTCATATTTCCGTATACAAAAAATGAAAATATGCATAAACAATGGCTGTTTTTCACATTTCCATGCAAAAATTGAAAATGGGCAGAAAATTTCATATTTTGATATAAAAAATGAAATAGACAAAAATAGGGATGATTTTCATATTTGCATATAAAAAAGTAAAAATACAACAAAAACTATAGCTGCTTTTCATAAAAAAGTGAAAATGGACAGAATATATGGCTGATTTTCATATTTCCGTATACAAAAAATGAAAATATGCATAAACAATGGCTGTTTTTCACATTTCCATGCAAAAATTGAAAATGGGCAGAAAATATCATATTTTGATATAAAAAATGAAATAGACAAAAATAGGGATGATTTTCATATTTGCATATAAAAAAGTAAAAATACAACAAAAACTATAGCTGCTTTTCATAAAAAAGTGAAAATGGACAGAATATATGGCTGATTTTCATATTTCCGTATACAAAAAATGAAAATATGCATAAACAATGGCTGTTTTTCACATTTCCATGCAAAAATTAAAAATGGGCAGAAAATTTCATATTTTGATATAAAAAATGAAATAGACAAAAATAGGGATGATTTTCATATTTGCATATAAAAAAGTAAAAATACAACAAAAACTATAGCTGCTTTTCATAAAAAAGTGAAAATGGACAGAATATATGGCTGATTTTCATATTTCCGTATACAAAAAATGAAAATATGCATAAACAATGGCTGTTTTTCACATTTCCATGCAAAAATTGAAAATGGGCAAAAAATTTCATATTTTGATATAAAAAATGAAATAGACAAAAATAGGGATGATTTTCATATTTGCATATAAAAAAGTAAAAATACAACAAAAACTATAGCTGCTTTTCATAAAAAAGTGAAAATGGACAGAATATATGGCTGATTTTCATATTTCCGTATACAAAAAATGAAAATATGCATAAACAATGGCTGTTTTTCACATTTCCTTGCAAAAATTGAAAATGGGCAAAAAATTTCATATTTCAATATAAAAAATGAAATAGACAAAAATAGGGATGATTTTCATATTTGCATATAAAAAAGTAAAAATACAACAAAAACTATAGCTGCTTTTCATAAAAAAGTGAAAATGGACAGAATATATGGCTGATTTTCATATTTCCGTATACAAAAAATGAAAATATGCATAAACAATGGCTGTTTTTCACATTTCCATGCAAAAATTGAAAATGGGCAGAAAATTTCATATTTTGATATAAAAAATGAAATAGACAAAAATAGGGATGATTTTCATATTTGCATATAAAAAAGTAAAAATACAACAAAAACTATAGCTGCTTTTCATAAAAAAGTGAAAATGGACAGAATATATGGCTGATTTTCATATTTCCGTATACAAAAAATGAAAATATGCATAAACAATGGCTGTTTTTCACATTTCCATGCAAAAATTGAAAATGGGCAGAAAATTTCATATTTTGATATAAAAAATGAAATAGACAAAAATAGGGATGATTTTCATATTTGCATATAAAAAAGTAAAAATACAACAAAAACTATAGCTGCTTTTCATAAAAAAGTGAAAATGGACAGAATATATGGCTGATTTTCATATTTCCGTATACAAAAAATGAAAATATGCATAAACAATGGCTGTTTTTCACATTTCCATGCAAAAATTGAAAATGGGCAGAAAATTTCATATTTTGATATAAAAAATGAAATAGACAAAAATAGGGATGATTTTCATATTTGCATATAAAAAAGTAAAAATACAACAAAAACTATAGCTGCTTTTCATAAAAAAGTGAAAATGGACAGAATATATGGCTGATTTTCATATTTCCGTATACAAAAAATGAAAATATGCATAAACAATGGCTGTTTTTAACATTTCCATGCAAAAATTGAAAATTGGCAGAAAATATCATATTTTGATATAAAAAATGAAATAGACAAAAATAGGGATGATTTTCATATTTGCATATAAAAAGGTAAAAATACAACAAAAACTATAGCTGCTTTTCATAAAAAAGTGAAAATGGACAGAATATATGGCTGATTTTCATATTTCCGTATACAAAAAATGAAAATATGCATAAACAATGGCTGTTTTTAACATTTCCATGCAAAAATTGAAAATGGGCAGAAAATATCATATTTCAATATAAAAAATGAAATAGACAAAAATAGGGATGATTTTCATATTTGCATATAAAAAAGTAAAAATACAACAAAAACTATAGCTGCTTTTCATAAAAAAGTGAAAATGGACAGAATATATGGCTGATTTTCATATTTCCGTATACAAAAAATGAAAATATGCATAAACAATGGCTGTTTTTCACATTTCCATGCAAAAATTGAAAATGGGCAAAAAATTTCATATTTTGATATAAAAAATGAAATAGACAAAAATAGGGATGATTTTCATATTTGCATATAAAAAAGTAAAAATACAACAAAAACTATAGCTGCTTTTCATAAAAAAGTGAAAATGGACAGAATATATGGCTGATTTTCATATTTCCGTATACAAAAAATGAAAATATGCATAAACAATGGCTGTTTTTAACATTTCCATGCAAAAATTGAAAATGGGCAGAAAATATCATATTTCAATATAAAAAATGAAATAGACAAAAATAGGGATGATTTTCATATTTGCATATAAAAAAGTAAAAATACAACAAAAACTATAGCTGCTTTTCATAAAAAAGTGAAAATGGACAGAATATATGGCTGATTTTCATATTTCCGTATACAAAAAATGAAAATATGCATAAACAATGGCTGTTTTTCACATTTCCATGCAAAAATTGAAAATGGGCAGAAAATTTCATATTTTGATATAAAAAATGAAATAGACAAAAATAGGGATGATTTTCATATTTGCATATAAAAAAGTAAAAATACAACAAAAACTATAGCTGCTTTTCATAAAAAAGTGAAAATGGACAGAATATATGGCTGATTTTCATATTTCCGTATACAAAAAATGAAAATATGCATAAACAATGGCTGTTTTTCACATTTCCATGCAAAAATTGAAAATGGGCAGAAAATTTCATATTTTGATATAAAAAATGAAATAGACAAAAATAGGGATGATTTTCATATTTGCATATAAAAAAGTAAAAATACAACAAAAACTATAGCTGCTTTTCATAAAAAAGTGAAAATGGACAGAATATATGGCTGATTTTCATATTTCCGTATACAAAAAATGAAAATATGCATAAACAATGGCTGTTTTTAACATTTCCATGCAAAAATTGAAAATTGGCAGAAAATATCATATTTTGATATAAAAAATGAAATAGACAAAAATAGGGATGATTTTCATATTTGCATATAAAAAGGTAAAAATACAACAAAAACTATAGCTGCTTTTCATAAAAAAGTGAAAATGGACAGAATATATGGCTGATTTTCATATTTCCGTATACAAAAAATGAAAATATGCATAAACAATGGCTGTTTTTAACATTTCCATGCAAAAATTGAAAATGGGCAGAAAATATCATATTTCAATATAAAAAATGAAATAGACAAAAATAGGGATGATTTTCATATTTGCATATAAAAAAGTAAAAATACAACAAAAACTATAGCTGCTTTTCATAAAAAAGTGAAAATGGACAGAATATATGGCTGATTTTCAAATTTCCGTATACAAAAAATGAAAATATGCCTAAACAATGGCTGTTTTTCACATTTCCATGCAAAAATTGAAAATGGGCAGAAAATTTCATATTTTGATATAAAAAATGAAATAGACAAAAATAGGGATGATTTTCATATTTGCATATAAAAAAGTAAAAATACAACAAAAACTATAGCTGCTTTTCATAAAAAAGTGAAAATGGACAGAATATATGGCTGATTTTCATATTTCCGTATACAAAAAATGAAAATATGCATAAACAATGGCTGTTTTTCACATTTCCATGCAAAAATTGAAAATGGCCAAAAAATTTCATATTTTGATATAAAAAATGAAATAGACAAAAATAGGCATGATTTTCATATTTGCATATAAAAAAGTAAAAATACAACAAAAACTATAGCTGCTTTTCATAAAAAAGTGAAAATGGACAGAATATATGGCTGATTTTCATATTTCCGTATACAAAAAATGAAAATATGCATAAACAATGGCTGTTTTTAACATTTCCATGCAAAAATTGAAAATGGGCAGAAAATTTCATATTTTGATATAAAAAATGAAATAGACAAAAATAGGGATGATTTTCATATTTGCATAAAAAAGTAAAAATACAACAAAAACTATAGCTGCTTTTCATAAAAAAGTGAAAATGGACAGAATATATGGCTGATTTTCATATTTCCGTATACAAAAAATGAAAATATGCATAAACAATGGCTGTTTTTCACATTTCCATGCAAAAATTGAAAATATGCAGAAAATTACATATTTTGATATAAAAAATGAAATAGACAAAAATAGGGATGATTTTCATATTTGCATATAAAAAAGTAAAAATACAACAAAAACTATAGCTGCTTTTCATAAAAAAGTGAAAATGGACAGAATATATGGCTGATTTTCATATTTCCGTATACAAAAAATGAAAATATGCATAAACAATGGCTGTTTTTAACATTTCCATGCAAAAATTGAAAATTGGCAGAAAATATCATATTTTGATATAAAAAATGAAATAGACAAAAATAGGGATGATTTTCATATTTGCATATAAAAAGGTAAAAATACAACAAAAACTATAGCTGCTTTTCATAAAAAAGTGAAAATGGACAGAATATATGGCTGATTTACATATTTCCGTATACAAAAAATGAAAATATGCATAAACAATGGCTGTTTTTAACATTTCCATGCAAAAATTGAAAATGGGCAGAAAATATCATATTTCAATATAAAAAATGAAATAGACAAAAATAGGGATGATTTTCATATTTGCATATAAAAAAGTAAAAATACAACAAAAACTATAGCTGCTTTTCATAAAAAAGTGAAAATGGACAGAATATATGGCTGATTTTCATATTTCCGTATACAAAAAATGAAAATATGCATAAACAATGGCTGTTTTTCACATTTCCATGCAAAAATTGAAAATGGGCAGAAAATTTCATATTTTGATATAAAAAATGAAATAGACAAAAATAGGGATGATTTTCATATTTGCATATAAAAAAGTAAAAATACAACAAAAACTATAGCTGCTTTTCATAAAAAAGTGAAAATGGACAGAATATATGGCTGATTTTCAAATTTCCGTATACAAAAAATGAAAATATGCATAAACAATGGCTGTTTTTCACATTTCCATGCAAAAATTGAAAATGGGCAGAAAATTTCATATTTTGATATAAAAAATGAAATAGACAAAAATAGGGATGATTTTCATATTTGCATATAAAAAGGTAAAAATACAACAAAAACTATAGCTGCTTTTCATAAAAAAGTGAAAATGGACAGAATATATGGCTGATTTTCATATTTCCGTATACAAAAAATGAAAATATGCATAAACAATGGCTGTTTTTAACATTTCCATGCAAAAATTGAAAATGGGCAGAAAATATCATATTTCAATATAAAAAATGAAATAGACAAAAATAGGGATGATTTTCATATTTGCATATAAAAAAGTAAAAATACAACAAAAACTATAGCTGCTTTTCATAAAAAAGTGAAAATGGACAGAATATATGGCTGATTTTCATATTTCCGTATACAAAAAATGAAAATATGCATAAACAATGGCTGTTTTTCACATTTCCATGCAAAAATTGAAAATGGGCAGAAAATTTCATATTTTGATATAAAAAATGAAATAGACAAAAATAGGGATGATTTTCATATTTGCATATAAAAAAGTAAAAATACAACAAAAACTATAGCTGCTTTTCATAAAAAAGTGAAAATGGACAGAATATATGGCTGATTTTCAAATTTCCGTATACAAAAAATGAAAATATGCATAAACAATGGCTGTTTTTCACATTTCCATGCAAAAATTGAAAATGGGCAGAAAATTTCATATTTTGATATAAAAAATGAAATAGACAAAAATAGGGATGATTTTCATATTTGCATATAAAAAAGTAAAAATACAACAAAAACTATAGCTGCTTTTCATAAAAAAGTGAAAATGGACAGAATATATGGCTGATTTTCATATTTCCGTATACAAAAAATGAAAATATGCATAAACAATGGCTGTTTTTCACATTTCCTTGCAAAAATTGAAAATGGGCAAAAAATTTCATATTTCAATATAAAAAATGAAATAGACAAAAATAGGGATGATTTTCATATTTGCATATAAAAAAGTAAAAATAGAACAAAAACTATAGCTGCTTTTCATAAAAAAGTGAAAATGGACAGAATATATGGCTGATTTTCATATTTCCGTATACAAAAAATGAAAATATGCATAAACAATGGCTGTTTTTCACATTTCCTTGCAAAAATTGAAAATGGGCAAAAAATTTCATATTTCAATATAAAAAATGAAATAGACAAAAATAGGGATGATTTTCATATTTGCATATAAAAAAGTAAAAATACAACAAAAACTATAGCTGCTTTTCATAAAAAAGTGAAAATGGACAGAATATATGGCTGATTTTCATATTTCCGTATACAAAAAATGAAAATATGCATAAACAATGGCTGTTTTTCACATTTCCATGCAAAAATTGAAAATGGGCAGAAAATTTCATATTTTGATATAAAAAATGAAATAGACAAAAATAGGGATGATTTTCATATTTGCATATAAAAAAGTAAAGATACAACAAAAACTATAGCTGCTTTTCATAAAAAAGTGAAAATGGACAGAATATATGGCTGATTTTCATATTTCCGTATACAAAAAATGAAAATATGCATAAACAATGGCTGTTTTTCACATTTCCTTGCAAAAATTGAAAATGGGCAAAAAATTTCATATTTCAATATAAAAAATGAAATAGACAAAAATAGGGATGATTTTCATATTTGCATATAAAAAAGTAAAAATACAACAAAAACTATAGCTGCTTTTCATAAAAAAGTGAAAATGGACAGAATATATGGCTGATTTTCATATTTCCGTATACAAAAAATGAAAATATGCATAAACAATGGCTGTTTTTCACATTTCCATGCAAAAATTGAAAATGGGCAGAAAATTTCATATTTTGATATAAAAAATGAAATAGACAAAAATAGGGATGATTTTCATATTTGCATATATAAAAGTAAAAATACAACAAAAACTATAGCTGCTTTTCATAAAAAAGTGAAAATGGACAGAATATATGGCTGATTTTCATATTTCCGTATACAAAAAATGAAAATATGCATAAACAATGGCTGTTTTTAACATTTCCATGCAAAAATTGAAAATGGGCAGAAAATATCATATTTTGATATAAAAAATGAAATAGACAAAAATAGGGATGATTTTCATATTTGCATATAAAAAAGTAAAAATACAACAAAAACTATAGCTGCTTTTCATAAAAAAGTGAAAATGGACAGAATATATGGCTGATTTTCATATTTCCGTATACAAAAAATGAAAATATGCATAAACAATGGCTGTTTTTCACATTTCCATGCAAAAATTGAAAATGGGCAAAAAATTTCATATTTTGATATAAAAAATGAAATAGACAAAAATAGGGATGATTTTCATATTTGCATATAAAAAAGTAAAAATACAACAAAAACTATAGCTGCTTTTCATAAAAAAGTGAAAATGGACAGAATATATGGCTGATTTTCAAATTTCCGTATACAAAAAATGAAAATATGCATAAACAATGGCTGTTTTTCACATTTCCATGCAAAAATTGAAAATGGGCAGAAAATTTCATATTTTGATATAAAAAATGAAATAGACAAAAATAGGGATGATTTTCATATTTGCATATAAAAAAGTAAAAATACAACAAAAACTATAGCTGCTTTTCATAAAAAAGTGAAAATGGACAGAATATATGGCTGATTTTCATATTTCCGTATACAAAAAATGAAAATATGCATAAACAATGGCTGTTTTTCACATTTCCTTGCAAAAATTGAAAATGGGCAAAAAATTTCATATTTCAATATAAAAAATGAAATAGACAAAAATAGGGATGATTTTCATATTTGCATATAAAAAAGTAAAAATAGAACAAAAACTATAGCTGCTTTTCATAAAAAAGTGAAAATGGACAGAATATATGGCTGATTTTCATATTTCCGTATACAAAAAATGAAAATATGCATAAACAATGGCTGTTTTTCACATTTCCTTGCAAAAATTGAAAATGGGCAAAAAATTTCATATTTCAATATAAAAAATGAAATAGACAAAAATAGGGATGATTTTCATATTTGCATATAAAAAAGTAAAAATACAACAAAAACTATAGCTGCTTTTCATAAAAAAGTGAAAATGGACAGAATATATGGCTGATTTTCATATTTCCGTATACAAAAAATGAAAATATGCATAAACAATGGCTGTTTTTCACATTTCCATGCAAAAATTGAAAATGGGCAGAAAATTTCATATTTTGATATAAAAAATGAAATAGACAAAAATAGGGATGATTTTCATATTTGCATATAAAAAAGTAAAGATACAACAAAAACTATAGCTGCTTTTCATAAAAAAGTGAAAATGGACAGAATATATGGCTGATTTTCATATTTCCGTATACAAAAAATGAAAA
The DNA here is from genome assembly GCA_963932145.1 of Acanthosepion lycidas. NCBI lineage: Eukaryota > Metazoa > Mollusca > Cephalopoda > Sepiida > Sepiidae > Acanthosepion > Acanthosepion lycidas. The sequence continues at coordinate 63,110,530 of OZ010592.1, read as the reverse complement.
TATGCATAAACAATGGCTGTTTTTCACATTTCCTTGCAAAAATTGAAAATGGGCAAAAAATTTCATATTTCAATATAAAAAATGAAATAGACAAAAATAGGGATGATTTTCATATTTGCATATAAAAAAGTAAAAATACAACAAAAACTATAGCTGCTTTTCATAAAAAAGTGAAAATGGACAGAATATATGGCTGATTTTCATATTTCCGTATACAAAAAATGAAAATATGCATAAACAATGGCTGTTTTTCACATTTCCATGCAAAAATTGAAAATGGGCAGAAAATTTCATATTTTGATATAAAAAATGAAATAGACAAAAATAGGGATGATTTTCATATTTGCATATATAAAAGTAAAAATACAACAAAAACTATAGCTGCTTTTCATAAAAAAGTGAAAATGGACAGAATATATGGCTGATTTTCATATTTCCGTATACAAAAAATGAAAATATGCATAAACAATGGCTGTTTTTAACATTTCCATGCAAAAATTGAAAATGGGCAGAAAATATCATATTTTGATATAAAAAATGAAATAGACAAAAATAGGGATGATTTTCATATTTGCATATAAAAAAGTAAAAATACAACAAAAACTATAGCTGCTTTTCATAAAAAAGTGAAAATGGACAGAATATATGGCTGATTTTCATATTTCCGTATACAAAAAATGAAAATATGCATAAACAATGGCTGTTTTTCACATTTCCATGCAAAAATTGAAAATGGGCAAAAAATTTCATATTTTGATATAAAAAATGAAATAGACAAAAATAGGGATGATTTTCATATTTGCATATAAAAAAGTAAAAATACAACAAAAACTATAGCTGCTTTTCATAAAAAAGTGAAAATGGACAGAATATATGGCTGATTTTCATATTTCCGTATACAAAAAATGAAAATATGCATAAACAATGGCTGTTTTTCACATTTCCATGCAAAAATTGAAAATGGGCAGAAAATTTCATATTTTGATATAAAAAATGAAATAGACAAAAATAGGGATGATTTTCATATTTGCATATAAAAAAGTAAAAATACAACAAAAACTATAGCTGCTTTTCATAAAAAAGTGAAAATGGACAGAATATATGGCTGATTTTCATATTTCCGTATACAAAAAATGAAAATATGCATAAACAATGGCTGTTTTTAACATTTCCATGCAAAAATTGAAAATGGGCAGAAAATATCATATTTTGATATAAAAAATGAAATAGACAAAAATAGGGATGATTTTCATATTTGCATATAAAAAAGTAAAAATACAACAAAAACTATAGCTGCTTTTCATAAAAAAGTGAAAATGGACAGAATATATGGCTGATTTTCATATTTCCGTATACAAAAAATGAAAATATGCATAAACAATGGCTGTTTTTAACATTTCCATGCAAAAATTGAAAATGGGCAAAAAATTTCATATTTCAATATAAAAAATGAAATAGACAAAAATAGGGATGATTTTCATATTTGCATATAAAAAAGTAAAAATACAACAAAAACTATAGCTGCTTTTCATAAAAAAGTGAAAATGGACAGAATATATGGCTGATTTTCAAATTTCCGTATACAAAAAATGAAAATATGCATAAACAATGGCTGTTTTTCACATTTCCATGCAAAAATTGAAAATGGGCAGAAAATTTCATATTTTGATATAAAAAATGAAATAGACAAAAATAGGGATGATTTTCATATTTGCATATAAAAAAGTAAAAATACAACAAAAACTATAGCTGCTTTTCATAAAAAAGTGAAAATGGACAGAATATATGGCTGATTTTCATATTTCCGTATACAAAAAAATGAAAATATGCATAAACAATGGCTGTTTTTCACCTTTCCATGCAAAAATTGAAAATGGGCAGAAAATTTCATATTTTGATATAAAAAATGAAATAGACAAAAATAGGGATGATTTTCATATTTGCATATAAAAAAGTAAAAATACAACAAAAACTATAGCTGCTTTTCATAAAAAAGTGAAAATGGACAGAATATATGGCTGATTTTCATATTTCCGTATACAAAAAATGAAAATATGCATAAACAATGGCTGTTTTTCACATTTCCATGCAAAAATTGAAAATGGGCAGAAAATTTCATATTTTGATATAAAAAATGAAATAGACAAAAATAGGGATGATTTTCATATTTGCATATATAAAAGTAAAAATACAACAAAAACTATAGCTGCTTTTCATAAAAAAGTGAAAATGGACAGAATATATGGCTGATTTTCATATTTCCGTATACAAAAAATGAAAATATGCATAAACAATGGCTGTTTTTAACATTTCCATGCAAAAATTGAAAATGGGCAGAAAATATCATATTTTGATATAAAAAATGAAATAGACAAAAATAGGGATGATTTTCATATTTGCATATAAAAAAGTAAAAATACAACAAAAACTATAGCTGCTTTTCATAAAAAAGTGAAAATGGACAGAATATATGGCTGATTTTCATATTTCCGTATACAAAAAATGAAAATATGCATAAACAATGGCTGTTTTTCACATTTCCATGCAAAAATTGAAAATGGGCAAAAAATTTCATATTTTGATATAAAAAATGAAATAGACAAAAATAGGGATGATTTTCATATTTGCATATAAAAAAGTAAAAATACAACAAAAACTATAGCTGCTTTTCATAAAAAAGTGAAAATGGACAGAATATATGGCTGATTTTCATATTTCCGTATACAAAAAATGAAAATATGCATAAACAATGGCTGTTTTTAACATTTCCATGCAAAAATTGAAAATGGGCAGAAAATATCATATTTTGATATAAAAAATGAAATAGACAAAAATAGGGATGATTTTCATATTTGCATATAAAAAAGTAAAAATACAACAAAAACTATAGCTGCTTTTCATAAAAAAGTGAAAATGGACAGAATATATGGCTGATTTTCATATTTCCGTATACAAAAAATGAAAATATGCATAAACAATGGCTGTTTTTAACATTTCCATGCAAAAATTGAAAATGGGCAAAAAATTTCATATTTCAATATAAAAAATGAAATAGACAAAAATAGGGATGATTTTCATATTTGCATATAAAAAAGTAAAAATACAACAAAAACTATAGCTGCTTTTCATAAAAAAGTGAAAATGGACAGAATATATGGCTGATTTTCAAATTTCCGTATACAAAAAATGAAAATATGCATAAACAATGGCTGTTTTTCACATTTCCATGCAAAAATTGAAAATGGGCAGAAAATTTCATATTTTGATATAAAAAATGAAATAGACAAAAATAGGGATGATTTTCATATTTGCATATAAAAAAGTAAAAATACAACAAAAACTATAGCTGCTTTTCATAAAAAAGTGAAAATGGACAGAATATATGGCTGATTTTCATATTTCCGTATACAAAAAATGAAAATATGGCTGTTTTTCCCCTTTCCATGCAAAAATTGAAAATGGGCAGAAAATTTCATATTTTGATATAAAAAATGAAATAGACAAAAATAGGGATGATTTTCATATTTGCATATAAAAAAGTAAAAATACAACAAAAACTATAGCTGCTTTTCATAAAAAAGTGAAAATGGACAGAATATATGGCTGATTTTCATATTTCCGTATACAAAAAATGAAAATATGCATAAACAATGGCTGTTTTTCACATTTCCATGCAAAAATTGAAAATGGGCAGAAAATTTCATATTTTGATATAAAAAATGAAATAGACAAAAATAGGGATGACTTTCATATTTGCATATAAAAAAGTAAAAATACAACAAAAACTAGAGCTGCTTTTCATAAAAAAGTGAAAATGGACAGAATATATGGCTGATTTTCATATTTCCGTATACAAAAAATGAAAATATGCATAAACAATGGCTGTTTTTAACATTTCCATGCAAAAATTGAAAATGCGCAGAAAATATCATATTTTGATATAAAAAATGAAATAGACAAAAATAGGGATGATTTTCATATTTGCATATAAAAAAGTAAAAATACAACAAAAACTATAGCTGCTTTTCATAAAAAAGTGAAAATGGACAGAATATATGGCTGATTTTCATATTTCCGTATACAAAAAATGAAAATATGCATAAACAATGGCTGTTTTTCACATTTCCATGCAAAAATTGAAAATGGGCAAAAAATTTCATATTTTGATATAAAAAATGAAATAGACAAAAATAGGGATGATTTTCATATTTGCATATAAAAAAGTAAAAATACAACAAAAACTATAGCTGCTTTTCATAAAAAAGTGAAAATGGACAGAATATATGGCTGATTTTCATATTTCCGTATACAAAAAATGAAAATATGCATAAACAATGGCTGTTTTTAACATTTCCATGCAGAAATTGAAAATGGGCAGAAAATATCATATTTTGATATAAAAAATGAAATAGACAAAAATAGGGATGATTTTCATATTTGCATATAAAAAAGTAAAAATACAACAAAAACTATAGCTGCTTTACATAAAAAAGTGAAAATGGACAGAATATATGGCTGATTTTCATATTTCCGTATACAAAAAATGAAAATATGCATAAACAATGGCTGTTTTTCACATTTCCTTGCAAAAATTGAAAATGGGCAAAAAATTTCATATTTCAATATAAAAAATGAAATAGACAAAAATAGGGATGATTTTCATATTTGCATATAAAAAAGTAAAAATACAACAAAAACTATAGCTGCTTTTCATAAAAAAGTGAAAATGGACAGAATATATGGCTGATTTTCATATTTCCGTATACAAAAAATGAAAATATGCATAAACAATGGCTGTTTTTCACATTTCCATGCAAAAATTGAAAATGGGCAGAAATTTCATATTTTGTTATAAAAAATGAAATAGACAAAAATAGGGATGATTTTCATATTTGCATATAAAAAAGTAAAAATACAACAAAAACTATAGCTGCTTTTCATAAAAAAGTGAAAATGGACAGAATATATGGCTGATTTTCATATTTCCGTATACAAAAAATGAAAATATGCATAAACAATGGCTGTTTTTCACATTTCCATGCAAAAATTGAAAATGGGCAAAAAATTTCATATTTTGATATAAAAAATGAAATAGACAAAAATAGGGATGATTTTCATATTTGCATATAAAAAAGTAAAAATACAACAAAAACTATAGCTGCTTTTCATAAAAAAGTGAAAATGGACAGAATATATGGCTGATTTTCATATTTCCGTATACAAAAAATGAAAATATGCATAAACAATGGCTGTTTTTCACATTTCCTTGCAAAAATTGAAAATGGGCAAAAAATTTCATATTTCAATATAAAAAATGAAATTGACAAAAATAGGGATGATTTTCATATTTGCATATAAAAAAGTAAAAATACAACAAAAACTATAGCTGCTTTTCATAAAAAAGTGAAAATGGACAGAATATATGGCTGATTTTCATATTTCCGTATACAAAAAATGAAAATATGCATAAACAATGGCTGTTTTTCACATTTCCATGCAAAAATTGAAAATGGGCAGAAAATTTCATATTTTGATATAAAAAATGAAATAGACAAAAATAGGGATGATTTTCATATTTGCATATAAAAAAGTAAAAATACAACAAAAACTATAGCTGCTTTTCATAAAAAAGTGAAAATGGACAGAATATATGGCTGATTTTCATATTTCCGTATACAAAAAATGAAAATATGCATAAACAATGGCTGTTTTTCACATTTCCATGCAAAAATTGAAAATGGGCAGAAAATATCATATTTTGATATAAAAAATGAAATAGACAAAAATAGGGATGATTTTCATATTTGCATATAAAAAAGTAAAAATACAACAAAAACTATAGCTGCTTTTCATAAAAAAGTGAAAATGGACAGAATATATGGCTGATTTTCATATTTCCGTATACAAAAAATGAAAATATGCATAAACAATGGCTGTTTTTAACATTTCCATGCAAAAATTGAAAATGGGCAGAAAATATCATATTTCAATATAAAAAATGAAATAGACAAAAATAGGGATGATTTTCATATTTGCATATAAAAAAGTAAAAATACAACAAAAACTATAGCTGCTTTTCATAAAAAAGTGAAAATGGACAGAATATATGGCTGATTTTCATATTTCCGTATACAAAAAATGAAAATATGCATAAACAATGGCTGTTTTTCACATTTCCATGCAAAAATTGAAAATGGGCAGAAAATTTCATATTTTGATATAAAAAATGAAATAGCAAAAATAGGGATGATTTTCATATTTGCATATAAAAAAGTAAAAATACAACAAAAACTATAGCTGCTTTTCATAAAAAAGTGAAAATGGACAGAATATATGGCTGATTTTCATATTTCCGTATACAAAAATTGAAAATATGCATAAACAATGGCTGTTTTTCACATTTCCATGCAAAAATTGAAAATGGGCAAAAAATTTCATATTTTGATATAAAAAATGAAATAGACAAAAATAGGGATGATTTTCATATTTGCATATAAAAAAGTAAAAATACAACAAAAACTATAGCTGCTTTTCAGAAAAAAGTGAAAATGGACAGAATATATGGCTGATTTTCATATTTCCGTATACAAAAAATGAAAATATGCATAAACAATGGCTGTTTTTCACCTTTCCATGCAAAAATTGAAAATGGGCAGAAAATTTCATATTTTGATATAAAAAATGAAATAGACAAAAATAGGGATGATTTTCATATTTGCATATAAAAAAGTAAAAATACAACAAAAACTATAGCTGCTTTTCATAAAAAAGTGAAAATGGACAGAATATATGGCTGATTTTCATATTTCCGTATACAAAAAATGAAAATATGCATAAACAATGGCTGTTTTTCACATTTCCATGCAAAAATTGAAAATGGGCAGAAAATTTCATATTTTGATATAAAAAATGAAATAGACAAAAATAGGGATGATTTTCATATTTGCATATAAAAAAGTAAAAATACAACAAAAACTATAGCTGCTTTTCATAAAAAAGTGAAAATGGACAGAATATATGGCTGATTTTCAAATTTCCGTATACGAAAAATGAAAATATGCATAAACAATGGCTGTTTTTCACATTTCCATGCAAAAATTGAAAATGGGCAGAAAATTTCATATTTTGATATAAAAAATGAAATAGACAAAAATAGGGATGATTTTCATATTTGCATATAAAAAAGTAAAAATACAACAAAAACTATAGCTGCTTTTCATAAAAAAGTGAAAATGGACAGAATATAAGGCTGATTTTCATATTTCCGTATACAAAAAATGAAAATATGCATAAACAATGGCTGTTTTTCACATTTCCATGCAAAAATTGAAAATGGGCAAAAAATTTCATATTTTGATATAAAAAATGAAATAGACAAAAATAGGGATGATTTTCATATTTGCATATAAAAAAGTAAAAATACAACAAAAACTATAGCTGCTTTTCATAAAAAAGTGAAAATGGACAGAATATATGGCTGATTTTCATATTTCCGTATACAAAAAATGAAAATATGCATAAACAATGGCTGTTTTTAACATTTCCATGCAAAAATTGAAAATGGGCAGAAAATATCATATTTTAATATAAAAAATGAAATAGACAAAAATAGGGATGATTTTCATATTTGCATATAAAAAAGTAAAAATACAACAAAAACTATAGCTGCTTTTCATAAAAAAGTGAAAATGGACAGAATATATGGCTGATTTTCAAATTTCCGTATACAAAAAATGAAAATATGCATAAACAATGGCTGTTTTTCACATTTCCATGCAAAAATTGAAAATGGGCAGAAAATTTCATATTTTGATATAAAAAATGAAATAGACAAAAATAGGGATGATTTTCATATTTGCATATAAAAAAGTAAAAATACAACAAAAACTATAGCTGCTTTTCATAAAAAAGTGAAAATGGACAGAATATATGGCTGATTTTCATATTTCCGTATACAAAAAATGAAAATATGCATAAACAATGGCTGTTTTTCACATTTCCTTGCAAAAATTGAAAATGGGCAAAAAATTTCATATTTCAATATAAAAAATGAAATTGACAAAAATAGGGATGATTTTCATATTTGCATATAAAAAAGTAAAAATACAACAAAAACTATAGCTGCTTTTCATAAAAAAGTGAAAATGGACAGAATATATGGCTGATTTTCATATTTCCGTATACAAAAAATGAAAATATGCATAAACAATGGCTGTTTTTCACATTTCCATGCAAAAATTGAAAATGGGCAGAAAATTTCATATTTTGATATAAAAAATGAAATAGACAAAAATAGGGATGATTTTCATATTTGCATATAAAAAAGTAAAAATACAACAAAAACTATAGCTGCTTTTCATAAAAAAGTGAAAATGGACAGAATATATGGCTGATTTTCATATTTCCGTATACAAAAAATGAAAATATGCATAAACAATGGCTGTTTTTAACATTTCCATGCCAAAATTGAAAATGGGCAGAAAATATCATATTTTGATATAAAAAATGAAATAGACAAAAATAGGGATGATTTTCATATTTGCATATAAAAAAGTAAAAATACAACAAAAACTATAGCTGCTTTTCATAAAAAAGTGAAAATGGACAGAATATATGGCTGATTTTCATATTTCCGTATACAAAAAATGAAAATATGCATAAACAATGGCTGTTTTTAACATTTCCATGCAAAAATTGAAAATGGGCAGAAAATATCATATTTCAATATAAAAAATGAAATAGACAAAAATAGGGATGATTTTCATATTTGCATATAAAAAAGTAAAAATACAACAAAAACTATAGCTGCTTTTCATAAAAAAGTGAAAATGGACAGAATATATGGCTGATTTTCATATTTCCGTATACAAAAAATGAAAATATGCATAAACAATGGCTGTTTTTCACATTTCCATGCAAAAATTGAAAATGGGCAGAAAATTTCATATTTTGATATAAAAAATGAAATAGCAAAAATAGGGATGATTTTCATATTTGCATATAAAAAAGTAAAAATACAACAAAAACTATAGCTGCTTTTCATAAAAAAGTGAAAATGGACAGAATATATGGCTGATTTTCAAATTTCCGTATACAAAAAATGAAAATATGCATAAACAATGGCTGTTTTTCACATTTCCATGCAAAAATTGAAAATGGGCAGAAAATTTCATATTTTGATATAAAATATGAAATAGACAAAAATAGGGATGATTTTCATATTTGCATATAAAAAAGTAAAAATACAACAAAAACTATAGCTGCTTTTCATAAAAAAGTGAAAATGGACAGAATATATGGCTGATTTTCATATTTCCGTATACAAAAAATGAAAATATGCATAAACAATGGCTGTTTTTCACATTTCCATGCAAAAATTGAAAATGGGCAAAAAATTTCATATTTTGATATAAAAAATGAAATAGACAAAAATAGGGATGATTTTCATATTTGCATATAAAAAAGTAAAAATACAACAAAAACTATAGCTGCTTTTCAGAAAAAAGTGAAAATGGACAGAATATATGGCTGATTTTCATATTTCCGTATACAAAAAATGAAAATATGCATAAACAATGGCTGTTTTTCACCTTTCCATGCAAAAATTGAAAATGGGCAGAAAATTTCATATTTTGATATAAAAAATGAAATAGACAAAAATAGGGATGATTTTCATATTTGCATATAAAAAAGTAAAAATACAACAAAAACTATAGCTGCTTTTCATAAAAAAGTGAAAATGGACAGAATATATGGCTGATTTTCATATTTCCGTATACAAAAAATGAAAATATGCATAAACAATGGCTGTTTTTCACATTTCCATGCAAAAATTGAAAATGGGCAGAAAATTTCATATTTTGATATAAAAAATGAAATAGACAAAAATAGGGATGATTTTCATATTTGCATATAAAAAAGTAAAAATACAACAAAAACTATAGCTGCTTTTCATAAAAAAGTGAAAATGGACAGAATATATGGCTGATTTTCAAATTTCCGTATACAAAAAATGAAAATATGCATAAACAATGGCTGTTTTTCACATTTCCATGCAAAAATTGAAAATGGGCAGAAAATTTCATATTTTGATATAAAAAATGAAATAGACAAAAATAGGGATGATTTTCATATTTGCATATAAAAAAGTAAAAATACAACAAAAACTATAACTGCTTTTCATAAAAAAGTGAAAATGGACAGAATATAAGGCTGATTTTCATATTTCCGTATACAAAAAATGAAAATATGCATAAACAATGGCTGTTTTTCACATTTCCATGCAAAAATTGAAAATGGGGAAAAAAATTTCATATTTTGATATAAAAAATGAAATAGACAAAAATAGGGATGATTTTCATATTTGCATATAAAAAAGTAAAAATACAACAAAAACTATAGCTGCTTTTCATAAAAAAGTGAAAATGTACAGAATATATGGCTGATTTTCATATTTCCGTATACAAAAAATGAAAATATGCATAAACAATGGCTGTTTTTAACATTTCCATGCAAAAATTGAAAATGGGCAGAAAATATCATATTTCAATATAAAAAATGAAATAGACAAAAATAGGGATGATTTTCATATTTGCATATAAAAAAGTAAAAATACAACAAAAACTATAGCTGCTTTTCATAAAAAAGTGAAAATGGACAGAATATATGGCTGATTTTCAAATTTCCGTATACAAAAAATGAAAATATGCATAAACAATGGCTGTTTTTCACATTTCCATGCAAAAATTGAAAATGGGCAGAAAATTTCATATTTTGATATAAAAAATGAAATAGACAAAAATAGGGATGATTTTCATATTTGCATATAAAAAAGTAAAAATACAACAAAAACTATAGCTGCTTTTCATAAAAAAGTGAAAATGGACAGAATATATGGCTGATTTTCATATTTCCGTATACAAAAAATGAAAATATGCATAAACAATGGCTGTTTTTCACATTTCCATGCAAAAATTGAAAATGGGCAAAAAATTTCATATTTTGATATAAAAAATGAAATAGACAAAAATAGGGATGATTTTCATATTTGCATATAAAAAAGTAAAAATACAACAAAAACTATAGCTGCTTTTCATAAAAAAGTGAAAATGGACAGAATATATGGCTGATTTTCATATTTCCGTATACAAAAAATGAAAATATGCATAAACAATGGCTGTTTTTCACATTTCCTTGCAAAAATTGAAAATGGGCAAAAAATTTCATATTTCAATATAAAAAATTAAATAGACAAAAATAGGGATGATTTTCATATTTGCATATAAAAAAGTAAAAATACAACAAAAACTATAGCTGCTTTTCATAAAAAAGTGAAAATGGACAGAATATATGGCTGATTTTCATATTTCCGTATACAAAAAATGAAAATATGCATAAACAATGGCTGTTTTTCACATTTCCATGCAAAAATTGAAAATGGGCAGAAAATTTCATATTTTGATATAAAAAATGAAATAGACAAAAATATGGATGATTTTCATATTTGCATATAAAAAAGTAAAAATACAACAAAAACTATAGCTGCTTTTCATAAAAAAGTGAAAATGGACAGAATATATGGCTGATTTTCATATTTCCGTATACAAAAAATGAAAATATGCATAAACAATGGCTGTTTTTCACATTTCCTTGCAAAAATTGAAAATGGGCAAAAAATTTCATATTTCAATATAAAAAATGAAATAGACAAAAATAGGGATGATTTTCATATTTGCATATAAAAAAGTAAAAATACAACAAAAACTATAGCTGCTTTTCATAAAAAAGTGAAAATGGACAGAATATATGGCTGATTTTCATATTTCCGTATACAAAAAATGAAAATATGCATAAACAATGGCTGTTTTTCACCTTTCCATGCAAAAATTGAAAATGGGCAGAAAATTTCATATTTTGATATAAAAAATGAAATAGACAAAAATAGGGATGATTTTCATATTTGCATATAAAAAAGTAAAAATACAACAAAAACTATAGCTGCTTTTCATAAAAAAGTGAAAATGGACAGAATATATGGCTGATTTTCATATTTCCGTATACAAAAAATGAAAATATGCATAAACAATGGCTGTTTTTCACATTTCCTTGCAAAAATTGAAAATGGGCAAAAAATTTCATATTTCAATATAAAAAATGAAATAGACAAAAATAGGGATGATTTTCATATTTGCATATAAAAAAGTAAAAATACAACAAAAACTATAGCTGCTTTTCATAAAAAAGTGAAAATGGACAGAATATATGGCTGATTTTCATATTTCCGTATACAAAAAATGAAAATATGCATAAACAATGGCTGTTTTTCACATTTCCATGCAAAAATTGAAAATGGGCAGAAAATTTCATATTTTGATATAAAAAATGAAATAGACAAAAATAGGGATGATTTTCATATTTGCATATAAAAAAGTAAAAATACAACAAAAACTATAGCTGCTTTTCATAAAAAAGTGAAAATGGACAGAATATATGGCTGATTTTCATATTTCCGTATACAAAAAATGAAAATATGCATAAACAATGGCTGTTTTTCACATTTCCATGCAAAAATTGAAAATGGGCAAAAAATTTCATATTTTGATATAAAAAATGAAATAGACAAAAATAGGGATGATTTTCATATTTGCATATAAAAAAGTAAAAATACAACAAAAACTATAGCTGCTTTTCATAAAAAAGTGAAAATGGACAGAATATATGGCTGATTTTCATATTTCCGTATACAAAAAATGAAAATATGCATAAACAATGGCTGTTTTTCACATTTCCTTGCAAAAATTGAAAATGGGCAAAAAATTTCATATTTCAATATAAAAAATGAAATAGACAAAAATAGGGATGATTTTCATATTTGCATATAAAAAAGTAAAAATACAACAAAAACTATAGCTGCTTTTCATAAAAAAGTGAAAATGGACAGAATATATGGCTGATTTTCAAATTTCCGTATACAAAAAATGAAAATATGCATAAACAATGGCTGTTTTTAACATTTCCATGCAAAAATTGAAAATGGGCAGAAAATATCATATTTCAATATAAAAAATGAAATAGACAAAAATAGGGATGATTTTCATATTTGCATATAAAAAAGTAAAAATACAACAAAAACTATAGCTGCTTTTCATAAAAAAGTGAAAATGGACAGAATATATGGCTGATTTTCAAATTTCCGTATACAAAAAATGAAAATATGCATAAACAATGGCTGTTTTTCACATTTCCATGCAAAAATTGAAAATGGGCAGAAAATTTCATATTTTGATATAAAAAATGAAATAGACAAAAATAGGGATGATTTTCATATTTGCATATAAAAAAGTAAAAATACAACAAAAACTATAGCTGCTTTTCATAAAAAAGTGAAAATGGACAGAATATATGGCTGATTTTCATATTTCCGTATACAAAAAATGAAAATATGCATAAACAATGGCTGTTTTTCACATTTCCATGCAAAAATTGAAAATGGGCAAAAAATTTCATATTTTGATATAAAAAATGAAATAGACAAAAATAGGGATGATTTTCATATTTGCATATAAAAAAGTAAAAATACAACAAAAACTATAGCTGCTTTTCATAAAAAAGTGAAAATGGACAGAATATATGGCTGATTTTCATATTTCCGTATACAAAAAATGAAAATATGCATAAACAATGGCTGTTTTTCACATTTCCTTGCAAAAATTGAAAATGGGCAAAAAATTTCATATTTCAATATAAAAAATGAAATAGACAAAAATAGGGATGATTTTCATATTTGCATATAAAAAAGTAAAAATACAACAAAAACTATAGCTGCTTTTCATAAAAAAGTGAAAATGGACAGAATTTATGGCTGATTTTCAAATTTCCGTATACAAAAAATGAAAATATGCATAAACAATGGCTGTTTTTCACATTTCCATGCAAAAATTGAAAATGGGCAGAAAATTTCATATTTTGATATAAAAAATGAAATAGATAAAAATAGGGATGATTTTCATATTTGCATATAAAAAAGTAAAAATACAAAAAAAACTATAGCTGCTTTTCATAAAAAAGTGAAAATGGACAGAATATATGGCTGATTTTCATATTTCCGTATACAAAAAATGAAAATATGCATAAACAATGGCTGTTTTTCACATTTCCATGCAAAAATTGAAAATGGGCAGAAATATCATATTTTGATATAAAAAATGAAATAGACAAAAATAGGGATGATTTTCATATTTGCATATAAAAAAGTAAAAATACAACAAAAACTATAGCTGCTTTTCATAAAAAAGTGAAAATGGACAGAATATATGGCTGATTTTCATATTTCCGTATACAAAAAATGAAAATATGCATAAACAATGGCTGTTTTTCACATTTCCTTGCAAAAATTGAAAATGGGCAAAAAATTTCATATTTCAATATAAAAAATGAAATAGACAAAAATAGGGATGATTTTCATATTTGCATATAAAAAAGTAAAAATACAACAAAAACTATAGCTGCTTTTCATAAAAAAGTGAAAATGGACAGAATATATGGCTGATTTTCATATTTCCGTATACAAAAAATGAAAATATGCATAAACAATGGCTGTTTTTCACATTTCCATGCAAAAATTGAAAATAGGCAGAAAATTTCATATTTTGATATAAAAAATGAAATAGACAAAAATAGGGATGATTTTCATATTTGCATATAAAAAAGTAAAAATACAACAAAAACTATAGCTGCTTTTCATAAAAAAGTGAAAATGGACAGAATATATGGCTGATTTTCATATTTCCGTATACAAAAAATGAAAATATGCATAAACAATGGCTGTTTTTCACATTTCCATGCAAAAATTGAAAATGGGCAGAAAATTTCATATTTTGATATAAAAAATGAAATAGACAAAAATAGGGATGATTTTCATATTTGCATATAAAAAAGTAAAAATACAACAAAAACTATAGCTGCTTTTCATAAAAAAGTGAAAATGGACAGAATATATGGCTGATTTTCATATTTCCGTATACAAAAAATGAAAATATGCATAAACAATGGCTGTTTTTAACATTTCCATGCAAAAATTGAAAATTGGCAGAAAATATCATATTTTGATATAAAAAATGAAATAGACAAAAATAGGGATGATTTTCATATTTGCATATAAAAAGGTAAAAAAACAACAAAAACTATAGCTGCTTTTCATAAAAAAGTGAAAATGGACAGAATATATGGCTGATTTTCATATTTCCGTATACAAAAAATGAAAATATGCATAAACAATGGCTGTTTTTAACATTTCCATGCAAAAATTGAAAATGGGCAGAAAATATCATATTTCAATATAAAAAATGAAATAGACAAAAATAGGGATGATTTTCATATTTGCATATAAAAAAGTAAAAATACAACAAAAACTATAGCTGCTTTTCATAAAAAAGTGAAAATGGACAGAATATATGGCTGATTTTCAAATTTCCGTATACAAAAAATGAAAATATGCATAAACAATGGCTGTTTTTCACATTTCCATGCAAAAATTGAAAATGGGCAGAAAATTTCATATTTTGATATAAAAAATGAAATAGACAAAAATAGGGATGATTTTCATATTTGCATATAAAAAAGTAAAAATACAACAAAAACTATAGCTGCTTTTCATAAAAAAGTGAAAATGGACAGAATATATGGCTGATTTTCATATTTCCGTATACAAAAAATGAAAATATGCATAAACAATGGCTGTTTTTCACATTTCCATGCAAAAATTGAAAATGGGCAAAAAATTTCATATTTTGATATAAAAAATGAAATAGACAAAAATAGGGATGATTTTCATATTTGCATATAAAAAAGTAAAAATACAACAAAAACTATAGCTGCTTTTCATAAAAAAGTGAAAATGGACAGAATATATGGCTGATTTTCATATTTCCGTATACAAAAAATGAAAATATGCATAAACAATGGCTGTTTTTCACATTTCCTTGCAAAAATTGAAAATGGGCAAAAAATTTCATATTTCAATATAAAAAATGAAATAGACAAAAATAGGGATGATTTTCATATTTGCATATAAAAAAGTAAAAATACAACAAAAACTATAGCTGCTTTTCATAAAAAAGTGAAAATGGACAGAATATATGGCTGATTTTCATATTTCCGTATACAAAAAATGAAAATATGCATAAACAATGGCTGTTTTTCACATTTCCATGCAAAAATTGAAAATGGGCAGAAAATTTCATATTTTGATATAAAAAATGAAATAGACAAAAATAGGGATGATTTTCATATTTGCATATAAAAAAGTAAAAATACAACAAAAACTATAGCTGCTTTTCATAAAAAAGTGAAAATGGACAGAATATATGGCTGATTTTCAAATTTCCGTATACAAAAAATGAAAATATGCATAAACAATGGCTGTTTTTCACATTTCCATGCAAAAATTGAAAATGGGCAGAAAATTTCATATTTTGATATAAAAAATGAAATAGACAAAAATAGGGATGATTTTCATATTTGCATATAAAAAAGTAAAAATACAACAAAAACTATAGCTGCTTTTCATAAAAAAGTGAAAATGGACAGAATATATGGCTGATTTTCAAATTTCCGTATACAAAAAATGAAAATATGCATAAACAATGGCTGTTTTTCACATTTCCATGCAAAAATTGAAAATGGGCAGAAAATTTCATATTTTGATATAAAAAATGAAATAGACAAAAATAGGGATGATTTTCATATTTGCATATAAAAAAGTAAAAATACAACAAAAACTATAGCTGCTTTTCATAAAAAAGTGAAAATGGACAGAATATATGGCTGATTTTCATATTTCCGTATACAAAAAATGAAAATATGCATAAACAATGGCTGTTTTTCACATTTCCATGCAAAAATTGAAAATGGGCAAAAAATTTCATATTTTGATATAAAAAATGAAATAGACAAAAATAGGGATGATTTTCATATTTGCATATAAAAAAGTAAAAATACAACAAAAACTATAGCTGCTTTTCATAAAAAAGTGAAAATGGACAGAATTTATGGCTGATTTTCAAATTTCCGTATACAAAAAATGAAAATATGCATAAACAATGGCTGTTTTTCACATTTCCATGCAAAAATTGAAAATGGGCAGAAAATTTCATATTTTGATATAAAAAATGAAATAGACAAAAATAGGGATGATTTTCATATTTGCATATAAAAAAGTAAAAATACAACAAAAACTATAGCTGCTTTTCATAAAAAAGTGAAAATGGACAGAATATATGGCTGATTTTCATATTTCCGTATACAAAAAATGAAAATATGCATAAACAATGGCTGTTTTTCACATTTCCATGCAAAAATTGAAATGGGCAAAAAATTTCATATTTTGATATAAAAAATGAAATAGACAAAAATAGGGATGATTTTCATATTTGCATATAAAAAAGTAAAAATACAACAAAAACTATAGCTGCTTTTCATAAAAAAGTGAAAATGGACAGAATATATGGCTGATTTTCATATTTCCGTATACAAAAAATGAAAATATGCATAAACAATGGCTGTTTTTCACATTTCCTTGCAAAAATTGAAAATGGGCAAAAAATTTCATATTTCAATATAAAAAATGAAATAGACAAAAATAGGGATGATTTTCATATTTGCATATAAAAAAGTAAAAATACAACAAAAACTATAGCTGCTTTTCATAAAAAAGTGAAAATGGACAGAATTTATGGCTGATTTTCAAATTTCCGTATACAAAAAATGAAAATATGCATAAACAATGGCTGTTTTTCACATTTCCATGCAAAAATTGAAAATGGGCAGAAAATTTCATATTTTGATATAAAAAATGAAATAGACAAAAATAGGGATGATTTTCATATTTGCATATAAAAAAGTAAAAATACAACAAAAACTATAGCTGCTTTTCATAAAAAAGTGAAAATGGACAGAATATATGGCTGATTTTCATATTTCCGTATACAAAAAATGAAAATATGCATAAACAATGGCTGTTTTTAACATTTCCATGCAAAAATTGAAAATGGGCAGAAAATATCATATTTCAATATAAAAAATGAAATAGACAAAAATAGGGATGATTTTCATATTTGCATATAAAAAAGTAAAAATACAACAAAAACTATAGCTGCTTTTCATAAAAAAGTGAAAATGGACAGAATATATGGCTGATTTTCAAATTTCCGTATACAAAAAATGAAAATATGCATAAACAATGGCTGTTTTTCACATTTCCATGCAAAAATTGAAAATGGGCAGAAAATTTCATATTTTGATATAAAAAATGAAATAGACAAAAATAGGGATGATTTTCATATTTGCATATAAAAAAGTAAAAATACAACAAAAACTATAGCTGCTTTTCATAAAAAAGTGAAAATGGACAGAATTTATGGCTGATTTTCAAATTTCCGTATACAAAAAATGAAAATATGCATAAACAATGGCTGTTTTTCACATTTCCATGCAAAAATTGAAAATGGGCAGAAAATTTCATATTTTGATATAAAAAATGAAATAGACAAAAATAGGGATGATTTTCATATTTGCATATAAAAAAGTAAAAATACAACAAAAACTATAGCTGCTTTTCATAAAAAAGTGAAAATGGACAGAATATATGGCTGATTTTCATATTTCCGTATACAAAAAATGAAAATATGCATAAACAATGGCTGTTTTTAACATTTCCATGCAAAAATTGAAAATGGGCAGAAAATATCATATTTCAATATAAAAAATGAAATAGACAAAAATAGGGATGATTTTCATATTTGCATATAAAAAAGTAAAAATACAACAAAAACTATAGCTGCTTTTCATAAAAAAGTGAAAATGGACAGAATATATGGCTGATTTTCAAATTTCCGTATACAAAAAATGAAAATATGCATAAACAATGGCTGTTTTTCACATTTCCATGCAAAAATTGAAAATGGGCAGAAAATTTCATATTTTGATATAAAAAATGAAATAGACAAAAATAGGGATGATTTTCATATTTGCATATAAAAAAGTAAAAATACAACAAAAACTATAGCTGCTTTTAATAAAAAAGTGAAAATGGACAGAATATATGGCTGATTTTCATATTTCCGTATACAAAAAATGAAAATATGCATAAACAATGGCTGTTTTTCACATTTCCATGCAAAAATTGAAAATGGGCAAAAAATTTCATATTTCGATATAAAAAATGAAATAGACAAAAATAGGGATGATTTTCATATTTGCATATAAAAAAGTAAAAATACAACAAAAACTATAGCTGCTTTTCATAAAAAAGTGAAAATGGACAGAATATATGGCTGATTTTCATATTTCCGTATACAAAAAATGAAAATATGCATAAACAATGGCTGTTTTTCACATTTCCATGCAAAAATTGAAAATGGGCAGAAAATTTCATATTTTGATATAAAAAATGAAATAGACAAAAATAGGGATGATTTTCATATTTGCATATAAAAAAGTAAAAATACAACAAAAACTATAGCTGCTTTTCATAAAAAAGTGAAAATGGACAGAATATAAGGCTGATTTTCATATTTCCGTATACAAAAAATGAAAATATGCATAAACAATGGCTGTTTTTAACATTTCCATGCAAAAATTGAAAATGGGCAGAAAATTTCATATTTCGATATAAAAAATGAAATAGACAAAAATAGGGATGATTTTCATATTTGCATATAAAAAAGTAAAAATACAACAAAAACTATAGCTGCTTTTCATAAAAAAGTGAAAATGGACAGAATATATGGCTGATTTTCATATTTCCGTATACAAAAAATGAAAATATGCATAAACAATGGCTGTTTTTAACATTTCCATGCAAAAATTGAAAATGGGCAGAAAATATCATATTTCAATATAAAAAATGAAATAGACAAAAATAGGGATGATTTTCATATTTGCATATAAAAAAGTAAAAATACAACAAAAACTATAGCTGCTTTTCATAAAAAAGTGAAAATGGACAGAATATATGGCTGATTTTCAAATTTCGGTATACAAAAAATGAAAATATGCATAAACAATGGCTGTTTTTAACATTTCCATGCAAAAATTGAAAATGGGCAGAAAATTTCATATTTTGATATAAAAAATGAAATAGACAAAAATAGGGATGATTTTCATATTTGCATATAAAAAAGTAAAAATACAACAAAAACTATAGCTGCTTTTCATAAAAAAGTGAAAATGGACAGAATATATGGCTGATTTTCATATTTCCGTATACAAAAAATGAAAATATGCATAAACAATGGCTGTTTTTCACATTTCCATGCAAAAATTGAAAATGGGCAAAAAATTTCATATTTTGATATAAAAAATGAAATAGACAAAAATAGGGATGATTTTCATATTTGCATATAAAAAAGTAAAAATACAACAAAAACTATAGCTGCTTTTCATAACAAAGTGAAAATGGACAGAATATATGGCTGATTTTCATATTTCCGTATACAAAAAATGAAAATATGCATAAACAATGGCTGTTTTTCACATTTCCATGCAAAAGTTGAAAATGGGCAGAAAATTTCATATTTTGATATAAAAAATGAAATAGACAAAAATAGGGATGATTTTCATATTTGCATATAAAAAAGTAAAAATACAACAAAAACTATAGCTGCTTTTCATAAAAAAGTGAAAATGGACAGAATATATGGCTGATTTTCAAATTTCCTTATACAAAAAATGAAAATATGCATAAACAATGGCTGTTTTTCACATTTCCATGCAAAAATTGAAAATGGGCAGAAAATTTAATATTTTGATATAAAAAATGAAATAGACAAAAATAGGGATGATTTTCATATTTGCATATAAAAAAGTAAAAATACAACAAAAACTATAGCTGCTTTTCATAAAAAAGTGAAAATGGACAGAATATATGGCTGATTTTCATATTTCCGTATACAAAAAATGAAAATATGCATAAACAATGGCTGTTTTTAACATTTCCATGCAAAAATTGAAAATGGGCAGAAAATATCATATTTCAATATAAAAAATGAAATAGACAAAAATAGGGATGATTTTCATATTTGCATATAAAAAAGTAAAAATACAACAAAAACTATAGCTGCTTTTCATAAAAAAGTGAAAATGGACAGAATATATGGCTGATTTTCAAATTTCGGTATACAAAAAATGAAAATATGCATAAACAATGGCTGTTTTTCACATTTCCATGCAAAAATTGAAAATGGGCAGAAAATTTCATATTTTGATATAAAAAATGAAATAGACAAAAATAGGGATGATTTTCATATTTGCATATAAAAAAGTAAAAATACAACAAAAACTATAGCTGCTTTTCATAAAAAAGTGAAAATGGACAGAATATATGGCTGATTTTCATATTTCCGTATACAAAAAATGAAAATATGCATAAACAATGGCTGTTTTTCACATTTCCATGCAAAAATTGAAAATGGGCAAAAAATTTCATATTTTGATATAAAAAATGAAATAGACAAAAATAGGGATGATTTTCATATTTGCATATAAAAAAGTAAAAATACAACAAAAACTATAGCTGCTTTTCATAACAAAGTGAAAATGGACAGAATATATGGCTGATTTTCATATTTCCGTATACAAAAAATGAAAATATGCATAAACAATGGCTGTTTTTCACATTTCCATGCAAAAGTTGAAAATGGGCAGAAAATTTCATATTTTGATATAAAAAATGAAATAGACAAAAATAGGGATGATTTTCATATTTGCATATAAAAAAGTAAAAATACAACAAAAACTATAGCTGCTTTTCATAAAAAAGTGAAAATGGACAGAATATATGGCTGATTTTCAAATTTCCGTATACAAAAAATGAAAATATGCATAAACAATGGCTGTTTTTCACATTTCCATGCAAAAATTGAAAATGGGCAGAAAATTTCATATTTTGATATAAAAAATGAAATAGACAAAAATAGGGATGATTTTCATATTTGCATATAAAAAAGTAAAAATACAACAAAAACTATAGCTGCTTTTCATAAAAAAGTGAAAATGGACAGAATATATGGCTGATTTTCATATTTCCGTATACAAAAAATGAAAATATGCATAAACAATGGCTGTTTTTCACATTTCCATGCAAAAATTGAAAATGGGCAAAAAATTTCATATTTTGATATAAAAAATGAAATAGACAAAAATAGGGATGATTTTCATATTTGCATATAAAAAAGTAAAAATACAACAAAAACTATAGCTGCTTTTCATAAAAAAGTGAAAATGGACAGAATATATGGCTGATTTTCATATTTCCGTATACAAAAAATGAAAATATGCATAAACAATGGCTGTTTTTCACATTTCCTTGCAAAAATTGAAAATGGGCAAAAAATTTCATATTTCAATATAAAAAATGAAATAGACAAAAATAGGGATGATTTTCATATTTGCATATAAAAAAGTAAAAATACAACAAAAACTATAGCTGCTTTTCATAAAAAAGTGAAAATGGACAGAATATATGGCTGATTTTCATATTTCCGTATACAAAAAATGAAAATATGCATAAACAATGGCTGTTTTTCACATTTCCATGCAAAAATTGAAAATGGGCAGAAAATTTCATATTTTGATATAAAAAATGAAATAGACAAAAATAGGGATGATTTTCATATTTGCATATAAAAAAGTAAAAATACAACAAAAACTATAGCTGCTTTTCATAAAAAAGTGAAAATGGACAGAATATAAGGCTGATTTTCATATTTCCGTATACAAAAAATGAAAATATGCATAAACAATGGCTGTTTTTAACATTTCCATGCAAAAATTGAAAATGGGCAGAAAATTTCATATTTCGATATAAAAAATGAAATAGACAAAAATAGGGATGATTTTCATATTTGCATATAAAAAAGTAAAAATACAACAAAAACTATAGCTGCTTTTCATAAAAAAGTGAAAATGGACAGAATATATGGCTGATTTTCATATTTCCGTATACAAAAAATGAAAATATGCATAAACAATGGCTGTTTTTAACATTTCCATGCAAAAATTGAAAATGGGCAGAAAATATCATATTTCAATATAAAAAATGAAATAGACAAAAATAGGGATGATTTTCATATTTGCATATAAAAAAGTAAAAATACAACAAAAACTATAGCTGCTTTTCATAAAAAAGTGAAAATGGACAGAATATATGGCTGATTTTCATATTTCCGTATACAAAAAATGAAAATATGCATAAACAATGGCTGTTTTTCACATTTCCTTGCAAAAATTGAAAATGGGCAAAAAATTTCATATTTCAATATAAAAAATGAAATAGACAAAAATAGGGATGATTTTCATATTTGCATATAAAAAAGTAAAAATACAACAAAAACTATAGCTGCTTTTCATAAAAAAGTGAAAATGGACAGAATATATGGCTGATTTTCATATTTCCGTATACAAAAAATGAAAATATGCATAAACAATGGCTGTTTTTCACATTTCCATGCAAAAATTGAAAATGGGCAGAAAATTTCATATTTTGATATAAAAAATGAAATAGACAAAAATAGGGATGATTTTCATATTTGCATATAAAAAAGTAAAAATACAACAAAAACTATAGCTGCTTTTCATAAAAAAGTGAAAATGGACAGAATATAAGGCTGATTTTCATATTTCCGTATACAAAAAATGAAAATATGCATAAACAATGGCTGTTTTTAACATTTCCATGCAAAAATTGAAAATGGGCAGAAAATTTCATATTTCGATATAAAAAATGAAATAGACAAAAATAGGGATGATTTTCATATTTGCATATAAAAAAGTAAAAATACAACAAAAACTATAGCTGCTTTTCATAAAAAAGTGAAAATGGACAGAATATATGGCTGATTTTCATATTTCCGTATACAAAAAATGAAAATATGCATAAACAATGGCTGTTTTTAACATTTCCATGCAAAAATTGAAAATGGGCAGAAAATATCATATTTCAATATAAAAAATGAAATAGACAAAAATAGGGATGATTTTCATATTTGCATATAAAAAAGTAAAAATACAACAAAAACTATAGCTGCTTTTCATAAAAAAGTGAAAATGGACAGAATATATGGCTGATTTTCAAATTTCGGTATACAAAAAATGAAAATATGCATAAACAATGGCTGTTTTTCACATTTCCATGCAAAAATTGAAAATGGGCAGAAAATTTCATATTTTGATATAAAAAATGAAATAGACAAAAATAGGGATGATTTTCATATTTGCATATAAAAAAGTAAAAATACAACAAAAACTATAGCTGCTTTTCATAAAAAAGTGAAAATGGACAGAATATATGGCTGATTTTCATATTTCCGTATACAAAAAATGAAAATATGCATAAACAATGGCTGTTTTTCACATTTCCATGCAAAAATTGAAAATGGGCAAAAAATTTCATATTTTGATATAAAAAATGAAATAGACAAAAATAGGGATGATTTTCATATTTGCATATAAAAAAGTAAAAATACAACAAAAACTATAGCTGCTTTTCATAAAAAAGTGAAAATGGACAGAATATATGGCTGATTTTCAAATTTCGGTATACAAAAAATGAAAATATGCATAAACAATGGCTGTTTTTCACATTTCCATGCAAAAATTGAAAATGGGCAGAAAATTTCATATTTTGATATAAAAAATGAAATAGACAAAAATAGGGATGATTTTCATATTTGCATATAAAAAAGTAAAAATACAACAAAAACTATAGCTGCTTTTCATAAAAAAGTGAAAATGGACAGAATATATGGCTGATTTTCATATTTCCGTATACAAAAAATGAAAATATGCATAAACAATGGCTGTTTTTCACATTTCCATGCAAAAATTGAAAATGGGCAAAAAATTTCATATTTTGATATAAAAAATGAAATAGACAAAAATAGGGATGATTTTCATATTTGCATATAAAAAAGTAAAAATACAACAAAAACTATAGCTGCTTTTCATAACAAAGTGAAAATGGACAGAATATATGGCTGATTTTCATATTTCCGTATACAAAAAATGAAAATATGCATAAACAATGGCTGTTTTTCACATTTCCATGCAAAAGTTGAAAATGGGCAGAAAATTTCATATTTTGATATAAAAAATGAAATAGACAAAAATAGGGATGATTTTCATATTTGCATATAAAAAAGTAAAAATACAACAAAAACTATAGCTGCTTTTCATAAAAAAGTGAAAATGGACAGAATATATGGCTGATTTTCAAATTTCCGTATACAAAAAATGAAAATATGCATAAACAATGGCTGTTTTTCACATTTCCATGCAAAAATTGAAAATGGGCAGAAAATTTCATATTTTGATATAAAAAATGAAATAGACAAAAATAGGGATGATTTTCATATTTGCATATAAAAAAGTAAAAATACAACAAAAACTATAGCTGCTTTTCATAAAAAAGTGAAAATGGACAGAATATATGGCTGATTTTCATATTTCCGTATACAAAAAATGAAAATATGCATAAACAATGGCTGTTTTTCACATTTCCATGCAAAAATTGAAAATGGGCAAAAAATTTCATATTTTGATATAAAAAATGAAATAGACAAAAATAGGGATGATTTTCATATTTGCATATAAAAAAGTAAAAATACAACAAAAACTATAGCTGCTTTTCATAAAAAAGTGAAAATGGACAGAATATATGGCTGATTTTCATATTTCCGTATACAAAAAATGAAAATATGCATAAACAATGGCTGTTTTTCACATTTCCTTGCAAAAATTGAAAATGGGCAAAAAATTTCATATTTCAATATAAAAAATGAAATAGACAAAAATAGGGATGATTTTCATATTTGCATATAAAAAAGTAAAAATACAACAAAAACTATAGCTGCTTTTCATAAAAAAGTGAAAATGGACAGAATATATGGCTGATTTTCAAATTTCCGTATACAAAAAATGAAAATATGCATAAACAATGGCTGTTTTTCACATTTCCATGCAAAAATTGAAAATGGGCAGAAAATTTCATATTTTGATATAAAAAATGAAATAGACAAAAATAGGGATGATTTTCATATTTGCATATAAAAAAGTAAAAATACAACAAAAACTATAGCTGCTTTTCATAAAAAAGTGAAAATGGACAGAATATATGGCTGATTTTCATATTTCCGTATACAAAAAATGAAAATATGCATAAACAATGGCTGTTTTTCACATTTCCATGCCAAAATTGAAAATGGGCAGAAAATTTCATATTTTGATATAAAAAATGAAATAGACAAAAATAGGGATGATTTTCATATTTGCATATAAAAAAGTAAAAATACAACAAAAACTATAGCTGCTTTTCATAAAAAAGTGAAAATGGACAGAATATAAGGCTGATTTTCATATTTCCGTATACAAAAAATGAAAATATGCATAAACAATGGCTGTTTTTCACATTTCCATGCAAAAATTGAAAATGGGCAGAAAATTTCATATTTCGATATAAAAAATGAAATAGACAAAAATAGGGATGATTTTCATATTTGCATATAAAAAAGTAAAAATACAACAAAAACTATAGCTGCTTTTCATAAAAAAGTGAAAATGGACAGAATATATGGCTGATTTTCATATTTCCGTATACAAAAAATGAAAATATGCATAAACAATGGCTGTTTTTCACATTTCCATGCAAAAATTGAAAATGGGCAGAAAATTTCATATTTTGATATAAAAAATGAAATAGACAAAAATAGGGATGATTTTCATATTTGCATATAAAAAAGTAAAAATACAACAAAAACTATAGCTGCTTTTCATAAAAAAGTGAAAATGGACAGAATATATGGCTGATTTTCATATTTCCGTATACAAAAAATGAAAATATGCATAAACAATGGCTGTTTTTCACATTTCCATGCAAAAATTGAAAATGGGCAAAAAATTTCATATTTTGATATAAAAAATGAAATAGACAAAAATAGGGATGATTTTCATATTTGCATATAAAAAAGTAAAAATACAACAAAAACTATAGCTGCTTTTCATAAAAAAGTGAAAATGGACAGAATATATGGCTGATTTTCATATTTCCGTATACAAAAAATGAAAATATGCATAAACAATGGCTGTTTTTCACATTTCCATGCAAAAATTGAAAATGGGCAAAAAATTTCATATTTTGATATAAAAAATGAAATAGACAAAAATAGGGATGATTTTCATATTTGCATATAAAAAAGTAAAAATACAACAAAAACTATAGCTGCTTTTCATAAAAAAGTGAAAATGGACAGAATATATGGCTGATTTTCATATTTCCGTATACAAAAAATGAAAATATGCATAAACAATGGCTGTTTTTCACATTTCCATGCAAAAATTGAAAATGGGCAAAAAATTTCATATTTCAATATAAAAAATGAAATAGACAAAAATAGGGATGATTTTCATATTTGCATATAAAAAAGTAAAAATACAACAAAAACTATAGCTGCTTTTCATAAAAAAGTGAAAATGGACAGAATATATGGCTGATTTTCATATTTCCGTATACAAAAAATGAAAATATGCATAAACAATGGCTGTTTTTCACATTTCCATGCAAAAATTGAAAATGGGCAGAAAATTTCATATTTTGATATAAAAAATGAAATAGACAAAAATAGGGATGATTTTCATATTTGCATATAAAAAAGTAAAAATACAACAAAAACTATAGCTGCTTTTCATAAAAAAGTGAAAATGGACAGAATATAAGGCTGATTTTCATATTTCCGTATACAAAAAATGAAAATATGCATAAACAATGGCTGTTTTTAACATTTCCATGCAAAAATTGAAAATGGGCAGAAAATTTCATATTTCGATATAAAAAATGAAATAGACAAAAATAGGGATGATTTTCATATTTGCATATAAAAAAGTAAAAATACAACAAAAACTATAGCTGCTTTTCATAAAAAAGTGAAAATGGACAGAATATATGGCTGATTTTCATATTTCCGTATACAAAAAATGAAAATATGCATAAACAATGGCTGTTTTTCACATTTCCTTGCAAAAATTGAAAATGGGCAAAAAATTTCATATTTCAATATAAAAAATGAAATAGACAAAAATAGGGATGATTTTCATATTTGCATATAAAAAAGTAAAAATACAACAAAAACTATAGCTGCTTTTCATAAAAAAGTGAAAATGGACAGAATATATGGCTGATTTTCAAATTTCCGTATACAAAAAATGAAAATATGCATAAACAATGGCTGTTTTTCACATTTCCATGCAAAAATTGAAAATGGGCAGAAAATTTCATATTTTGATATAAAAAATGAAATAGACAAAAATAGGGATGATTTTCATATTTGCATATAAAAAAGTAAAAATACAACAAAAACTATAGCTGCTTTTCATAAAAAAGTGAAAATGGACAGAATATATGGCTGATTTTCATATTTCCGTATACAAAAAATGAAAATATGCATAAACAATGGCTGTTTTTCACATTTCCATGCCAAAATTGAAAATGGGCAGAAAATTTCATATTTTGATATAAAAAATGAAATAGACAAAAATAGGGATGATTTTCATATTTGCATATAAAAAAGTAAAAATACAACAAAAACTATAGCTGCTTTTCATAAAAAAGTGAAAATGGACAGAATATAAGGCTGATTTTCATATTTCCGTATACAAAAAATGAAAATATGCATAAACAATGGCTGTTTTTAACATTTCCATGCAAAAATTGAAAATGGGCAGAAAATATCATATTTCAATATAAAAAATGAAATAGACAAAAATAGGGATGATTTTCATATTTGCATATAAAAAAGTAAAAATACAACAAAAACTATAGCTGCTTTTCATAAAAAAGTGAAAATGGACAGAATATATGGCTGATTTTCAAATTTCGGTATACAAAAAATGAAAATATGCATAAACAATGGCTGTTTTTCACATTTCCATGCAAAAATTGAAAATGGGCAGAAAATTTCATATTTTGATATAAAAAATGAAATAGACAAAAATAGGGATGATTTTCATATTTGCATATAAAAAAGTAAAAATACAACAAAAACTATAGCTGCTTTTCATAAAAAAGTGAAAATGGACAGAATATATGGCTGATTTTCATATTTCCGTATACAAAAAATGAAAATATGCATAAACAATGGCTGTTTTTCACATTTCCATGCAAAAATTGAAAATGGGCAAAAAATTTCATATTTTGATATAAAAAATGAAATAGACAAAAATAGGGATGATTTTCATATTTGCATATAAAAAAGTAAAAATACAACAAAAACTATAGCTGCTTTTCATAAAAAAGTGAAAATGGACAGAATATATGGCTGATTTTCAAATTTCGGTATACAAAAAATGAAAATATGCATAAACAATGGCTGTTTTTCACATTTCCATGCAAAAATTGAAAATGGGCAAAAAATTTCATATTTTGATATAAAAAATGAAATAGACAAAAATAGGGATGATTTTCATATTTGCATATAAAAAAGTAAAAATACAACAAAAACTATAGCTGCTTTTCATAACAAAGTGAAAATGGACAGAATATATGGCTGATTTTCATATTTCCGTATACAAAAAATGAAAATATGCATAAACAATGGCTGTTTTTCACATTTCCATGCAAAAGTTGAAAATGGGCAGAAAATTTCATATTTTGATATAAAAAATGAAATAGACAAAAATAGGGATGATTTTCATATTTGCATATAAAAAAGTAAAAATACAACAAAAACTATAGCTGCTTTTCATAAAAAAGTGAAAATGGACAGAATATATGGCTGATTTTCATATTTCCGTATACAAAAAATGAAAATATGCATAAACAATGGCTGTTTTTCACATTTCCATGCCAAAATTGAAAATGGGCAGAAAATTTCATATTTTGATATAAAAAATGAAATAGACAAAAATAGGGATGATTTTCATATTTGCATATAAAAAAGTAAAAATACAACAAAAACTATAGCTGCTTTTCATAAAAAAGTGAAAATGGACAGAATATAAGGCTGATTTTCATATTTCCGTATACAAAAAATGAAAATATGCATAAACAATGGCTGTTTTTAACATTTCCATGCAAAAATTGAAAATGGGCAGAAAATATCATATTTCAATATAAAAAATGAAATAGACAAAAATAGGGATGATTTTCATATTTGCATATAAAAAAGTAAAAATACAACAAAAACTATAGCTGCTTTTCATAAAAAAGTGAAAATGGACAGAATATATGGCTGATTTTCAAATTTCGGTATACAAAAAATGAAAATATGCATAAACAATGGCTGTTTTTCACATTTCCATGCAAAAATTGAAAATGGGCAGAAAATTTCATATTTTGATATAAAAAATGAAATAGACAAAAATAGGGATGATTTTCATATTTGCATATAAAAAAGTAAAAATACAACAAAAACTATAGCTGCTTTTCATAAAAAAGTGAAAATGGACAGAATATATGGCTGATTTTCATATTTCCGTATACAAAAAATGAAAATATGCATAAACAATGGCTGTTTTTCACATTTCCATGCAAAAATTGAAAATGGGCAAAAAATTTCATATTTTGATATAAAAAATGAAATAGACAAAAATAGGGATGATTTTCATATTTGCATATAAAAAAGTAAAAATACAACAAAAACTATAGCTGCTTTTCATAAAAAAGTGAAAATGGACAGAATATATGGCTGATTTTCAAATTTCGGTATACAAAAAATGAAAATATGCATAAACAATGGCTGTTTTTCACATTTCCATGCAAAAATTGAAAATGGGCAAAAAATTTCATATTTTGATATAAAAAATGAAATAGACAAAAATAGGGATGATTTTCATATTTGCATATAAAAAAGTAAAAATACAACAAAAACTATAGCTGCTTTTCATAACAAAGTGAAAATGGACAGAATATATGGCTGATTTTCATATTTCCGTATACAAAAAATGAAAATATGCATAAACAATGGCTGTTTTTCACATTTCCATGCAAAAGTTGAAAATGGGCAGAAAATTTCATATTTTGATATAAAAAATGAAATAGACAAAAATAGGGATGATTTTCATATTTGCATATAAAAAAGTAAAAATACAACAAAAACTATAGCTGCTTTTCATAAAAAAGTGAAAATGGACAGAATATATGGCTGATTTTCATATTTCCGTATACAAAAAATGAAAATATGCATAAACAATGGCTGTTTTTCACATTTCCATGCAAAAATTGAAAATGGGCAAAAAATTTCATATTTTGATATAAAAAATGAAATAGACAAAAATAGGGATGATTTTCATATTTGCATATAAAAAAGTAAAAATACAACAAAAACTATAGCTGCTTTTCATAAAAAAGTGAAAATGGACAGAATATATGGCTGATTTTCATATTTCCGTATACAAAAAATGAAAATATGCATAAACAATGGCTGTTTTTCACATTTCCTTGCAAAAATTGAAAATGGGCAAAAAATTTCATATTTCAATATAAAAAATGAAATAGACAAAAATAGGGATGATTTTCATATTTGCATATAAAAAAGTAAAAATACAACAAAAACTATAGCTGCTTTTCATAACAAAGTGAAAATGGACAGAATATATGGCTGATTTTCATATTTCCGTATACAAAAAATGAAAATATGCATAAACAATGGCTGTTTTTCACATTTCCATGCAAAAGTTGAAAATGGGCAGAAAATTTCATATTTTGATATAAAAAATGAAATAGACAAAAATAGGGATGATTTTCATATTTGCATATAAAAAAGTAAAAATACAACAAAAACTATAGCTGCTTTTCATAAAAAAGTGAAAATGGACAGAATATATGGCTGATTTTCATATTTCCGTATACAAAAAATGAAAATATGCATAAACAATGGCTGTTTTTCACATTTCCATGCAAAAATTGAAAATGGGCAAAAAATTTCATATTTTGATATAAAAAATGAAATAGACAAAAATAGGGATGATTTTCATATTTGCATATAAAAAAGTAAAAATACAACAAAAACTATAGCTGCTTTTCATAAAAAAGTGAAAATGGACAGAATATATGGCTGATTTTCATATTTCCGTATACAAAAAATGAAAATATGCATAAACAATGGCTGTTTTTCACATTTCCTTGCAAAAATTGAAAATGGGCAAAAAATTTCATATTTCAATATAAAAAATGAAATAGACAAAAATAGGGATGATTTTCATATTTGCATATAAAAAAGTAAAAATACAACAAAAACTATAGCTGCTTTTCATAAAAAAGTGAAAATGGACAGAATATATGGCTGATTTTCAAATTTCCGTATACAAAAAATGAAAATATGCATAAACAATGGCTGTTTTTCACATTTCCATGCAAAAATTGAAAATGGGCAGAAAATTTCATATTTTGATATAAAAAATGAAATAGACAAAAATAGGGATGATTTTCATATTTGCATATAAAAAAGTAAAAATACAACAAAAACTATAGCTGCTTTTCATAAAAAAGTGAAAATGGACAGAATATATGGCTGATTTTCATATTTCCGTATACAAAAAATGAAAATATGCATAAACAATGGCTGTTTTTCACATTTCCATGCCAAAATTGAAAATGGGCAGAAAATTTCATATTTTGATATAAAAAATGAAATAGACAAAAATAGGGATGATTTTCATATTTGCATATAAAAAAGTAAAAATACAACAAAAACTATAGCTGCTTTTCATAAAAAAGTGAAAATGGACAGAATATAAGGCTGATTTTCATATTTCCGTATACAAAAAATGAAAATATGCATAAACAATGGCTGTTTTTCACATTTCCATGCAAAAATTGAAAATGGGCAGAAAATTTCATATTTCGATATAAAAAATGAAATAGACAAAAATAGGGATGATTTTCATATTTGCATATAAAAAAGTAAAAATACAACAAAAACTATAGCTGCTTTTCATAAAAAAGTGAAAATGGACAGAATATATGGCTGATTTTCATATTTCCGTATACAAAAAATGAAAATATGCATAAACAATGGCTGTTTTTCACATTTCCATGCAAAAATTGAAAATGGGCAGAAAATTTCATATTTTGATATAAAAAATGAAATAGACAAAAATAGGGATGATTTTCATATTTGCATATAAAAAAGTAAAAATACAACAAAAACTATAGCTGCTTTTCATAAAAAAGTGAAAATGGACAGAATATATGGCTGATTTTCATATTTCCGTATACAAAAAATGAAAATATGCATAAACAATGGCTGTTTTTCACATTTCCATGCAAAAATTGAAAATGGGCAAAAAATTTCATATTTTGATATAAAAAATGAAATAGACAAAAATAGGGATGATTTTCATATTTGCATATAAAAAAGTAAAAATACAACAAAAACTATAGCTGCTTTTCATAAAAAAGTGAAAATGGACAGAATATATGGCTGATTTTCATATTTCCGTATACAAAAAATGAAAATATGCATAAACAATGGCTGTTTTTCACATTTCCATGCAAAAATTGAAAATGGGCAAAAAATTTCATATTTTGATATAAAAAATGAAATAGACAAAAATAGGGATGATTTTCATATTTGCATATAAAAAAGTAAAAATACAACAAAAACTATAGCTGCTTTTCATAAAAAAGTGAAAATGGACAGAATATATGGCTGATTTTCATATTTCCGTATACAAAAAATGAAAATATGCATAAACAATGGCTGTTTTTCACATTTCCTTGCAAAAATTGAAAATGGGCAAAAAATTTCATATTTCAATATAAAAAATGAAATAGACAAAAATAGGGATGATTTTCATATTTGCATATAAAAAAGTAAAAATACAACAAAAACTATAGCTGCTTTTCATAAAAAAGTGAAAATGGACAGAATATATGGCTGATTTTCATATTTCCGTATACAAAAAATGAAAATATGCATAAACAATGGCTGTTTTTCACATTTCCATGCAAAAATTGAAAATGGGCAGAAAATTTCATATTTTGATATAAAAAATGAAATAGACAAAAATAGGGATGATTTTCATATTTGCATATAAAAAAGTAAAAATACAACAAAAACTATAGCTGCTTTTCATAAAAAAGTGAAAATGGACAGAATATAAGGCTGATTTTCATATTTCCGTATACAAAAAATGAAAATATGCATAAACAATGGCTGTTTTTAACATTTCCATGCAAAAATTGAAAATGGGCAGAAAATTTCATATTTCGATATAAAAAATGAAATAGACAAAAATAGGGATGATTTTCATATTTGCATATAAAAAAGTAAAAATACAACAAAAACTATAGCTGCTTTTCATAAAAAAGTGAAAATGGACAGAATATATGGCTGATTTTCATATTTCCGTATACAAAAAATGAAAATATGCATAAACAATGGCTGTTTTTCACATTTCCTTGCAAAAATTGAAAATGGGCAAAAAATTTCATATTTCAATATAAAAAATGAAATAGACAAAAATAGGGATGATTTTCATATTTGCATATAAAAAAGTAAAAATACAACAAAAACTATAGCTGCTTTTCATAAAAAAGTGAAAATGGACAGAATATATGGCTGATTTTCAAATTTCCGTATACAAAAAATGAAAATATGCATAAACAATGGCTGTTTTTCACATTTCCATGCAAAAATTGAAAATGGGCAGAAAATTTCATATTTTGATATAAAAAATGAAATAGACAAAAATAGGGATGATTTTCATATTTGCATATAAAAAAGTAAAAATACAACAAAAACTATAGCTGCTTTTCATAAAAAAGTGAAAATGGACAGAATATAAGGCTGATTTTCATATTTCCGTATACAAAAAATGAAAATATGCATAAACAATGGCTGTTTTTCACATTTCCATGCAAAAATTGAAAATGGGCAGAAAATTTCATATTTCGATATAAAAAATGAAATAGACAAAAATAGGGATGATTTTCATATTTGCATATAAAAAAGTAAAAATACAACAAAAACTATAGCTGCTTTTCATAAAAAAGTGAAAATGGACAGAATATATGGCTGATTTTCATATTTCCGTATACAAAAAATGAAAATATGCATAAACAATGGCTGTTTTTCACATTTCCATGCAAAAATTGAAAATGGGCAGAAAATTTCATATTTTGATATAAAAAATGAAATAGACAAAAATAGGGATGATTTTCATATTTGCATATAAAAAAGTAAAAATACAACAAAAACTATAGCTGCTTTTCATAAAAAAGTGAAAATGGACAGAATATATGGCTGATTTTCATATTTCCGTATACAAAAAATGAAAATATGCATAAACAATGGCTGTTTTTCACATTTCCATGCAAAAATTGAAAATGGGCAAAAAATTTCATATTTTGATATAAAAAATGAAATAGACAAAAATAGGGATGATTTTCATATTTGCATATAAAAAAGTAAAAATACAACAAAAACTATAGCTGCTTTTCATAAAAAAGTGAAAATGGACAGAATATATGGCTGATTTTCATATTTCCGTATACAAAAAATGAAAATATGCATAAACAATGGCTGTTTTTCACATTTCCATGCAAAAATTGAAAATGGGCAAAAAATTTCATATTTTGATATAAAAAATGAAATAGACAAAAATAGGGATGATTTTCATATTTGCATATAAAAAAGTAAAAATACAACAAAAACTATAGCTGCTTTTCATAAAAAAGTGAAAATGGACAGAATATATGGCTGATTTTTATATTTCCGTATACAAAAAATGAAAATATGCATAAACAATGGCTGTTTTTAACATTTCCATGCACAAATTGAAAATGGGCAGAAAATATCATATTTCAATATAAAAAATGAAATAGACAAAAATAGGGATGATTTTCATATTTGCATATAAAAAAGTAAAAATACAACAAAAACTATAGCTGCTTTTCATAAAAAAGTGAAAATGGACAGAATATATGGCTGATTTTCATATATCCGTATACAAAAAATGAAAATATGCATAAACAATGGCTGTTTTTCACATTTCCATGCAAAAATTGAAAATGGGCAAAAAATTTCATATTTCGATATAAAAAGTGATATACGCTAAAATAAGATTGAATTTCATATATGCATATAAAAAAGTAAAAATAGAAAAAACTATAGCTGCTTTTCTTAAAAAAGTGAAAATGGGCAGGAAATATGACTTATTTTCATATTTCCGTATAAAAAATGAAAATATGCAAAAACAATGGCTGCTTTTCACATTTCCAATTTCGATATAAAAAGTGAAATAGGCAAAAATAGGGTTCATTTTCATAGTTGCATATAAATATAAAAATAGACAAAAACTATGGCTGCTTTTTATAAAAAAGAGAAAATGGGCAGATAATATGGTTGAATTTCTTATTTCCCTATAAAAAGTGAAAATATGCGAAAAGTACTGCTTATATACATGTTTCCATATAATAAAGTTAAAATATGCAAAAACAATGGCTCTTTTCACATGGCTGCTTTTCCCATGGAAAAAGTGAAAATGGGCAAAAAATTTCATATTCGATATAAAAAGTGAAATAGGCAAAAATAAGGTTGATTTTCATATTTGCATATAAAAAAGAAAAAAAAGACAAAAACTATAGCTGCTTTTCATAAAAAAGTGAAAATGGGCAGAAAATAGGGCTGATTTTAATATTTCGCTATAAAAAGTGAAAATATGCGAAAAGTATTGTTTTTCTTCATGTTTCCATATAAAAAAAGTGAAAATATGCAAAAACAATAGTTGCTTTTCATATTTCCATGGAAAAAGTTAAAATGGGCAAAAAATTTCATATTTCGATATAAAAAGTGAAATAGATATAAATAAGGTTGATTTTCACATTTTATTATAAAAACGTAAAAATAAACAAAAACTATAGCTGCTTTTCATAAAAAATTGAAAATGGGCAGAAAATATTGCTCATTTTCATATTTCCGTATAAAAAATGAAAATATGCAAAATCAATGGCTGCTTTTCACATTTCCATGGAAAAAGTGAAAATGGGCAAAAAATTTCATATTTCGATATAAAAAGAGAAATACGCAAAAATAAGGGTGTTTTTCATATTTGCCTATAAAAAATTAAAAACTGACAAAAACTAAAGCTGCTTTTCATAAAAAAGTGAAAATTGGCAGAAAATGTGGCTGATTTTCATATTTCCGTATAAAAAATGAAAATATGCAAAAACAATGGCTGCTTTTCACATTTCCATGGAAAAAGTGAAAATGGGCAAAAAATTTCTTATTTCGATATAAAAAGTGAAATAGGCAAAAATAAGGTTGTTTTTCATATTTGCGCATAAAAAATAAAAAACAGACAAAAACTATAGCTACTTTTCATAAAAGAGTGAAAATGGGCAGAAAATATGGTAGATTTTCATATTTCCGTATAAAAAATGAAAATATGCAAAAACAATGGCTTCTTTTCACATTTCCATGGAAAAAGTGAAAATGTGCAAAAAATTTCATATTTCGATATAAAAAGTGAAATAAGCAAAAATAAGGTTGATTTTCACATTTGCATATAAAAATGTAAAAATAAACAAAAACTATAGCTGCTTTTCATAAAAAATTGAAAATGGGCAGAAAATATTGCTCATTTTCATATTTCCGTATAAAAAATGAAAATATGCAAAATCAATGGCTGC
Organism: Acanthosepion lycidas; assembly: GCA_963932145.1. Lineage (NCBI taxonomy): Eukaryota > Metazoa > Mollusca > Cephalopoda > Sepiida > Sepiidae > Acanthosepion > Acanthosepion lycidas. The sequence continues at coordinate 63,072,852 of OZ010592.1, read as the reverse complement.
TTTTCACATTTCCATGGAAAAAGTGAAAATGAGCAAAAAATTTCTTATTTCGATATAAAAAGTGAAATAGGCAAAAATAAGGTTGTTTTTCATATTTGCGCATAAAAAATAAAAAACAGACAAAAACTATAGCTACTTTTCATAAAAGAGTGAAAATGGGCAGAAAATATGGTAGATTTTCATATTTCCGTATAAAAAATGAAAATATGCAAAAACAATGGCTTCTTTTCACATTTCCATGGAAAAAGTGAAAATGTGCAAAAAATTTCATATTTCGATATAAAAAGTGAAATAAGCAAAAATAAGGTTGATTTTCACATTTGCATATAAAAATGTAAAAATAAACAAAAACTATAGCTGCTTTTCATATTTGACTATAAAAAGTTAAAAACTGACAAAAACTATAGCTACTTTTCATAAAAAAGTGAAAATTGGCAAAAAATGTGGCTGATTTTCATATTTCCGTATAAAAAATGAAAATATGCAAAAACAATGGCTGCTTTTCACATTTCCATGGAAAAAGTGAAAATGGGCAAAAAATTTCATATTTCGATATAAAAAGTGAAATAGGCAAAAATAAGGTGGTTTTTCAGATTTGCGTATAAAAAATAAAAAACAGGCAAAAACTATAGCTGCTTTTCATAAAAAAGTGAAAATAGGCAGAAAATGTGGCTGATTTTCATATTTCCGTATAAAAAATGAAAATATGCAAAAACAATGGCTGCTTTTCACATTTCCATGGAAAAAATGAAAATGGGCAAAAAATTTCATATTTCGATATAAAAAGTGAAATAAGCAAAAATAAGGTTGATTTTCACATTTGCATATAAAAATGTAAAAATAAACAAAAACTATAGCTGCTTTTCATAAAAAATTGAAAATGGGCAGAAAATATTGCTCATTTTCATATTTCCGTATAAAAAATGAAAATATGCAAAATCAATGGCAGCTTTTCACATTTCCATGGAAAAAGTGAAAATGGGCAAAAAATTTTATATTTCGATATAAAAAGAGAAATAGGCAAAAATAAGGGTGTTTTTCATATTTGACTATAAAAAGTTAAAAACTGACAAAAACTATAGCTACTTTTCATAAAAAAAGTGAAAATTGGCAAAAAATGTGGCTGATTTTCATATTTCCGTATAAAAAATGAAAATATGCAAAAACAATGGCTGCTTTTCACATTTCCATGGAAAAAGTGAAAATGGGCAAAAAATTTCATATTTCGATATAAAAAGTGAAATAGGCAAAAATAAGGTGGTTTTTCAGATTTGCGTATAAAAAATAAAAAACAGGCAAAAACTATAGCTGCTTTTCATAAAAAAGTGAAAATAGGCAGAAAATGTGGCTGATTTTCATATTTCCGTATAAAAAATGAAAATATGCAAAAACAATGGCTGCTTTTCACATTTCCATGGAAAAAATGAAAATGGGCAAAAAATTTCATATTTCGATATAAAAAGTGAAATAGGCAAAAATAATGTTGTTTTTCAGATTTGCGTGTAAAAAAATAAAAAACAGACAAAAACTATAGCTGCTTTTCATAAAAAAGTGAAAATAGGCAGAAAATGTGGCTGATTTTCATATTTCCGTATAAAAAATGAAAATATGCAAAAACAATGGCTGCTTTTCACATTTCCATGGAAAAAATTAAAATGGGCAAAAAATTTCATATTTCGATATAAAAAGTGAAATAAGCAAAAATAAGGTTGATTTTCACATTTGCATATAAAAATGTAAAAATAAACAAAAACTATAGCTGCTTTTCATAAAAAATTGAAAATGGGCAGAAAATATTGCTCATTTTCATATTTCCGTATAAAAAATGAAAATATGCAAAATCAATGGCAGCTTTTCACATTTCCATGAAAAAAGTGAAAATGGGCAAAAAATTTTATATTTCGATATAAAAAGAGAAATAGGCAAAAATAAGGGTGTTTTTCATATTTGACTATAAAAAGTTAAAAACTGACAAAAACTATAGCTACTTTTCATAAAAAAGTGAAAATTGGCAAAAAATGTGGCTGATTTTCATATTTCCGTATAAAAAATGAAAATATGCAAAAACAATGGCTGCTTTTCACATTTCCATGGAAAAAGTGAAAATGGGCAAAAAATTTCATATTTCGATATAAAAAGTGAAATAGGCAAAAATAAGGTGGTTTTTCAGATTTGCGTATAAAAAATAAAAAACAGGCAAAAACTATAGCTGCTTTTCATAAAAAAGCAAAAATGGGCAGGAAATATGACTTATTTTCATATTTCCGTATAAAAAATGAAAATATGCAAAAACAATGGCTGCTTTTCACATTTCCATGGAAAAAGTGAAAATGGGCAAAAAATTTCATATTTCGATATAAAAAGTGATATAGGCAAAAATAAGGTTGTTTTTCAGATTTGCATATAAAAACGTAAAAATAAACAAAAACTATAGCTGCTTTTCATAAAGAAGTGAAAATGGGCAGAAAATATTTCTCATTTTCATATTTCTGTATAAAAGATGAAAATATGCAAAATCAATGGCTGCGTTTCACATTTCCATGGAAAAAGTGAAAATGGGCAAAAAATTTCATATTTCGATATAAAAAGTGAAATACGCAAAAATAAGGGTGTTTTTCATATTTGCCTATAAAAAATTAAAAACTGACAAAAACTATAGCTGCTTTTCATAAAAAAGTGAAAATAGTTAGAAAATGTGGCTGATTTTCATATTTCCGTATAAAAAATGGAAATATGCAAAAACAATGGCTGCTTTTCACATTTCCATGGAAAAAGTGAAAATGGGCAAAAAATTTCATATTTCGATATAAAAAGTGAAATAGGCAAAAATAAGGGTGTTTTTCATATTTGCGCGTAAAAAATTAAAAACAGACAAAAACTATAGCTGCTTTTCATAAAAAAGTGAAAATAGGCAGAAAATGTGGCTGATTTTCATATTTCCGTATAAAAAATGAAAATATGCAAAAACAATGGCTGCTTTTCACATTTCCATGGAAAAAGTGAAAATGGGCAAAAAATTTCATATTTCGATATAAAAAGTGAAATAGGCAAAAATAAGGGTGTTTTTCATATTTGCGCGTAAAAAATAAAAAACAGACAAAAACTATAACTGCCTTTCATAAAAAAAGTAAAAATGGGCAGGAAATATGACTTATTTTCATATTTCCGTATAAAAAATGAAAATATGCAAAAACAATGGCCGCTTTTCACATTTCCATGGAAAAAGTGAAAATGGGCAAAAAATTTCATATTTCGATATAAAAAGTGAAATAGACAAAAATAAGGTTGATTTTCACATTTGCATATAAAAACGTAAAAATAAACAAAAACTATAGCTGCTTTTCATAAAGAAGTGAAAATGGGCAGAAAATATTTCTCATTTTCATATTTCTGTATAAAAGATGAAAATATGCAAAATCAATGGCTGCTTTTCACATTTCCATGGAAAAAGTGAAAATGGGCAAAAAATTTCATATTTCGATATAAAAAGTGAAATACGCAAAAATAAGGGTGTTTTTCATATTTGCCTATAAAAAATTAAAAACTGACAAAAACTATAGCTGCTTTTCATAAAAAAGTGAAAATAGTTAGAAAATGTGGCTGATTTTCATATTTCCGTATAAAAAATGGAAATATGCAAAAACAATGGCTGCTTTTCACATTTCCATGGAAAAAGTGAAAATGGGCAAAAAATTTCATATTTCGATATAAAAAGTGAAATAGGCAAAAATAAGGGTGTTTTTCATATTTGCGCGTAAAAAATTAAAAACAGACAAAAACTATAGCTGCTTTTCATAAAAAAGTGAAAATAGGCAGAAAATGTGGCTGATTTTCATATTTCCGTATAAAAAATGAAAATATGCAAAAACAATGGCTGCTTTTCACATTTCCATGGAAAAAGTGAAAATGGGCAAAAAATTTCATATTTCGATATAAAAAGTGAAATAGGCAAAAATAAGGGTGTTTTTCATATTTGCGCGTAAAAAATAAAAAACAGACAAAAACTATAACTGCCTTTCATAAAAAAAGTAAAAATGGGCAGGAAATATGACTGATTTTCATATTTCCGTATAAAAAAGGAAAATATGCAAAAACAATGGCCGCTTTTCACATTTCCATGGAAAAAGTGAAAATGGGCAAAAAATTTCATATTTCGATATAAAAAGTGAAATAGACAAAAATAAGGTTGATTTTCACATTTGCATATAAAAACGTAAAAATAAACAAAAACTATAGCTGCTTTTCATAAAGAAGTGAAAATGGGCAGAAAATATTTCTCATTTTCATATTTCTGTATAAAAGATGAAAATATGCAAAATCAATGGCTGCTTTTCACATTTCCATGGAAAAAGTGAAAATGGGCAAAAAATTTCATATTTCGATATAAAAAGTGAAATACGCAAAAATAAGGGTGTTTTTCATATTTGCCTATAAAAAATTAAAAACTGACAAAAACTATAACTGCTTTTCATAAAAAAGTGAAAATAGTTAGAAAATGTGGCTGATTTTCATATTTCCGTATAAAAAATGGAAATATGCAAAAACAATGGCTGCTTTTCACATTTCCATGGAAAAAGTGAAAATGGGCAAAAAATTTCATATTTCGATATAAAAAGTGAAATAGGCAAAAATAAGGGTGTTTTTCATATTTGCGCGTAAAAAATTAAAAACAGACAAAAACTATAGCTGCTTTTCATAAAAAAGTGAAAATAGGCAGAAAATGTGGCTGATTTTCATATTTCCGTATAAAAAATGAAAATATGCAAAAACAATGGCTGCTTTTCACATTTCCATGGAAAAAGTGAAAATGGGCAAAAAATTTCATATTTCGATATAAAAAGTGAAATAGGCAAAAATAAGGGTGTTTTTCATATTTGCGCGTAAAAAATAAAAAACAGACAAAAACTATAACTGCCTTTCATAAAAAAAGTAAAAATGGGCAGGAAATATGACTGATTTTCATATTTCCGTATAAAAAAGGAAAATATGCAAAAACAATGGCCGCTTTTCACATTTCCATGGAAAAAGTGAAAATGGGCAAAAAATTTCATATTTCGATATAAAAAGTGAAATAGACAAAAATAAGGTTGATTTTCACATTTGCATATAAAAACGTAAAAATAAACAAAAACTATAGCTGCTTTTCATAAAGAAGTGAAAATGGGCAGAAAATATTTCTCATTTTCATATTTCTGTATAAAAGATGAAAATAGGCAAAATCAATGGCTGCTTTTCACATTTCCATGGAAAAAGTGAAAATGGGCAAAAAATTTCATATTTCGATATAAAAAGTGAAATACGCAAAAATAAGGGTGTTTTTCATATTTGCCTATAAAAAATTAAAAACTGACAAAAACTATAACTGCTTTTCATAAAAAGTGAAAATAGTTAGAAAATGTGGCTGATTTTCATATTTCCGTATAAAAAATGGAAATATGCAAAAACAATGGCTGCTTTTCACATTTCCATGGAAAAAGTGAAAATGGGCAAAAAATTTCATATTTCGATATAAAAAGTGAAATAGGCAAAAATAAGGGTGTTTTTCATATTTGCGCGTCAAAAATTAAAAACAGACAAAAACTATAGCTGCTTTTCATAAAAAAGTGAAAATAGGCAGAAAATGTGGCTGATTTTCATATTTCCGTATAAAAAATGAAAATATGCAAAAACAATGGCTGCTTTTCACATTTCCATGGAAAAAGTGAAAATGGGCAAAAAATTTCATATTTCGATATAAAAAGTGAAATAGGCAAAAATAAGGGGTTTTTCATATTTGCGCGTAAAAAATAAAAAAACAGACAAAACTATAGCTGCTTTTCATAAAAAAGTGAAAATAGGCAGAAAATGTGGCTGATTTTCATATTTCCGTATAAAAAATGAAAATATTCAAAAACAATGGCTGCTTTTCACATTTCCATGGAAAAAGTGAAAATGGGCAAAAAATTTCATATTTCGATATAAAAAGTGAATTAGGCAAAAATAAGGGTGTTTTTCATATTTGCGCGTAAAAAATTAAAAACAGACAAAAACTATAACTGCCTTTCATAAAAAAGTAAAAATGGGCAGGAAATATGACTTATTTTCATATTTCCGTATAAAAAATGAAAATATGCAAAAACAATGGATGCTTTTCACATTTCCATGGAAAAAGTGAAAATGGGCAAAAAATTTCATATTTCGATATAAAAAGTGAAATAGACAAAAATAAGGTTGATTTTCACATTTGCATATAAAAACGTAAAAATAAACAAAAACTATAGCTGCTTTTCATAAAGAAGTGAAAATGGGCAGAAAATATTTCTCATTTTCATATTTCTGTATAAAAGATGAAAATATGCAAAATCAATGGCTGCTTTTCACATTTCCATGGAAAAAGTGAAAATGGGCAAAAAATTTCATATTTCGATATAAAAAGTGAAATACGCAAAAATAAGGGTGTTTTTCATATTTGCCTATAAAAAATTAAAAACTGACAAAAACTATAGCTGCTTTTCATAAAAAAGTGAAAATAGTTAGAAAATGTGGCTGATTTTCATATTTCCGTATCAAAAATGGAAATATGCAAAAACAATGGCTGCTTTTCACATTTCCATGGAAAAAGTGAAAATGGGCAAAAAATTTCATATTTCGATATAAAAAGTGAAATAGGCAAAATAAGGGTGTTTTTCATATTTGCGCGTCAAAAATTAAAAACAGACAAAAACTATAGCTGCTTTTCATAAAAAAGTGAAAATAGGCAGAAAATGTGGCTGATTTTCATATTTCCGTATAAAAAATGAAAATATGCAAAAACAATGGCTGCTTTTCACATTTCCATGGAAAAAGTGAAAATGGGCAAAAAATTTCATATTTCGATATAAAAAGTGAAATAGGCAAAAATATGGGTGTTTTTCATATTTGCGCGTAAAAAATAAAAAACAGACAAAAACTATAACTGCCTTTCATAAAAAAAGTAAAAATGGGCAGGAAATATGACTTATTTTCATATTTCCGTATAAAAAATGAAAATATGCAAAAACAATGGCTGCTTTTCACATTTCCATGGAAAAAGTGAAAATGGGCAAAAAAATTTCATATTTCGATATAAAAAGTGAAATAGGCAAAAATAAGGTGGTTTTTCATATTTGCGCGTAAAAAATTAAAAACAGACAAAAACTATAACTGCCTTTCATAAAAAAGTAAAAATGGGCAGGAAATATGACTTATTTTCATATTTCCGTATAAAAAATGAAAATATGCAAAAACAATGGATGCTTTTCACATTTCCATGGAAAAAGTGAAAATGGGCAAAAAATTTCATATTTCGATATAAAAAGTGATATAGGCAAAAATAAGGTTGATTTTCACATTTGCATATAAAAAAGTAAAAATAAACAAAAACTATAGCTGCTTTTCATAAAGAAGTGAAAATGGGCAGAAAATATTTCTCATTTTCATATTTCTGTATAAAAGATGAAAATATGCAAAATCAATGGCTGCTTTTCACATTTCCATGGAAAAAGTGAAAATGGGCAAAAAAATTTCATATTTCGATATAAAAAGTGAAATACGCAAAAATAAGGGTGTTTTTCATATTTGCCTATAAAAAATTAAAAACTGACAAAAACTATAACTGCTTTTCATAAAAAAGTGAAAATAGTTAGAAAATGTGGCTGATTTTCATATTTCCGTATAAAAAATGGAAATATGCAAAAACAATGGCTGCTTTTCACATTTCCATGGAAAAAGTGAAAATGGGCAAAAAATTTCATATTTCGATATAAAAAGTGAAATAGGCAAAAATAAGGGTGTTTTTCATATTTGCGCGTAAAAAATAAAAAACAGACAAAAACTATAACTGCCTTTCATAAAAAAAGTAAAAATGGGCAGGAAATATGACTTATTTTCATATTTCCGTATAAAAAAGGAAAATATGCAAAAACAATGGATGCTTTTCACATTTCCATGGAAAAAGTGAAAATGGGCAAAAAAATTCATATTTCGATATAAAAAGTGAAATAAGCAAAAATAAGGGTGTTTTTCATATTTGCGTATAAAAAATAAAAAACAGACAAAAACTATAGCTGCTTTTCATAAAAAAGTGAAAATAGGCAGAAAATGTGGCTGATTTTCATATTTCCGTATAAAAAATGAAAATATTCAAAAACAATGGCTGCTTTTCACATTTCCATGGAAAAAGTGAAAATGGGCAAAAAATTTCATATTTCGATATAAAAAGTGAATTAGGCAAAAATAAGGGTGTTTTTCATATTTGCGCGTAAAAAATTAAAAACAGACAAAAACTATAACTGCCTTTCATAAAAAAGTAAAAATGGGCAGGAAATATGACTTATTTTCATATTTCCGTATAAAAAATGAAAATATGCAAAAACAATGGATGCTTTTCACATTTCCATGGAAAAAGTGAAAATGGGCAAAAAATTTCATATTTCGATATAAAAAGTGAAATAGACAAAAATAAGGTTGATTTTCACATTTGCATATAAAAACGTAAAAATAAACAAAAACTATAGCTGCTTTTCATAAAGAAGTGAAAATGGGCAGAAAATATTTCTCATTTTCATATTTCTGTATAAAAGATGAAAATATGCAAAATCAATGGCTGCTTTTCACATTTCCATGGAAAAAGTGAAAATGGGCAAAAAATTTCATATTTCGATATAAAAAGTGAAATACGCAAAAATAAGGGTGTTTTTCATATTTGCCTATAAAAAATTAAAAACTGACAAAAACTATAGCTGCTTTTCATAAAAAAGTGAAAATAGTTAGAAAATCTGGCTGATTTTCATATTTCCGTATCAAAAATGAAAATATGCAAAAACAATGGCTGCTTTTCACATTTCCATGGAAAAAGTGAAAATGGGTAAAAAATTTCATATTTCGATATAAAAAGTGAAATAGGCAAAAATAAGGGTGTTATTCATATTTGCGCGTAAAAAATTAAAAACAGACAAAAACTATAACTGCCTTCATAAAAAGTAAAAATGGGCAGGAAATATGACTTATTTTCATATTTCCGTATAAAAAAGGAAAATATGCAAAAACAATGGATGCTTTTCACATTTCCATGGAAAAAGTGAAAATGGGCAAAAAAATTCATATTTCGATATAAAAAGTGAAATAAGCAAAAATAAGGGTGTTTTTCATATTTGCGTATAAAAAATAAAAAACAGACAAAAACTATAGCTGCTTTTCATAAAAAAGTGAAAATAGGCAGAAAATGTGGCTGATTTTCATATTTCCGTATAAAAAATGAAAATATTCAAAAACAATGGCTGCTTTTCACATTTCCATGGAAAAAGTGAAAATGGGCAAAAAATTTCATATTTCGATATAAAAAGTGAAATAGGCAAAAATAAGGGTGTTTTCATATTTGCGGGTAAAAAATAAAAAACAGACAAAAACTATAACTGCCTTTCATAAAAAAAGCAAAAATGGGCAGGAAATATGACTTATTTTCATATTTCCGTATAAAAAATGAAAATATGCAAAAACAATGGCTGCTTTTCACATTTCCATGGAAAAAGTGAAAATGGGCAAAAAATTTCATATTTCGATATAAAAAGTGAAATAGACAAAAATAAGGTTGATTTTCACATTTGCATATAAAAACGTAAAAATAAACAAAAACTATAGCTGCTTTTCATAAAGAAGTGAAAATGGGCAGAAAATATTTCTCATTTTCATATTTCTGTATAAAAGATGAAAATATGCAAAATCAATGGCTGCTTTTCACATTTCCATGGAAAAAGTGAAAATGGGCAAAAAATTTCATATTTCGATATAAAAAGTGAAATACGCAAAAATAAGGGTGTTTTTCATATTTGCCTATAAAAAATTAAAAACTGACAAAAACTATAGCTGCTTTTCATAAAAAAGTGAAAATAGTTAGAAAATGTGGCTGATTTCCATATTTCCGTATAAAAAATGGAAATATGCAAAAACAATGGCTGCTTTTCACATTTCCATGGAAAAAGTGAAAATGGGCAAAAAATTTCATATTTCGATATAAAAAGTGAAATAGGCAAAAATAAGGGTGTTTTTCATATTTGCGCGTAAAAAATTAAAAACAGACAAAAACTATAGCTGCTTTTCATAAAAAAGTGAAAATAGGCAGAAAATGTGGCTGATTTTCATATTTCCGTATAAAAAATGAAAATATGCAAAAACAATGGCTGCTTTTCACATTTCCATGGAAAAAGTGAAAATGGGCAAAAAATTTCATATTTCGATATAAAAAGTGAAATAGGCAAAAATAAGGGTGTTTTTCATATTTGCGCGTAAAAAATAAAAAACAGACAAAAACTATAACTGCCTTTCATAAAAAAAGTAAAAATGGGCAGGAAATATGACTTATTTTCATATTTCCGTATAAAAAATGAAAATATGCAAAAACAATGGCTGCTTTTCACATTTCCATGGAAAAAGTGAAAGTGGGCAAAAAATTTCATATTTCGATATAAAAAGTGAAATAGACAAAAATAAGGTTGATTTTCACATTTGCATATAAAAAAGTAAAAATAAACAAAAACTATAGCTGCTTTTCATAAAAAAGTGAAAATAGTTAGAAAATCTGGCTGATTTTCATATTTCCGTATAAAAAATGAAAATATGCAAAAACAATGGCTGCTTTTCACATTTCCATGGAAAAAGTGAAAATGGGTAAAAAATTTCATATTTCTATATAAAAAGTGAAATAGGCAAAAATAAGGGTGTTTTTCATATTTGCGCGTAAAAAATTAAAAACAGACAAAAACTATAACTGCCTTTCATAAAAAAGTAAAAATGGGCAGGAAATATGACTTATTTTCATATTTCCGTATAAAAAAGGAAAATATGCAAAAACAATGGATGCTTTTCACATTTCCATGGAAAAAGTGAAAATGGGCAAAAAAATTCATATTTCAATATAAAAAGTGAAATAAGCAAAAATAAGGGTGTTTTTCATATTTGCGTATAAAAAATAAAAAACAGACAAAAACTATAGCTGCTTTTCATAAAAAAGTGAAAATAGGCAGAAAATGTGGCTGATTTTCATATTTCCGTATAAAAAATGAAAATATTCAAAAACAATGGCTGCTTTTCACATTTCCATGGAAAAAGTGAAAATGGGCAAAAAATTTCATATTTCGATATAAAAAGTGAATTAGGCAAAAATAAGGGTGTTTTTCATATTTGCGCGTAAAAAATTAAAAACAGACAAAAACTATAACTGCCTTTCATAAAAAAGTAAAAATGGGCAGGAAATATGACTTATTTTCATATTTCCGTATAAAAAATGAAAATATGCAAAAACAATGGCTGCTTTTCACATTTCCATGGAAAAAGTGAAAATGGGCAGAAAATATTGCTCATTTTCATATTTTCGTATAAAAAATGAAAATATGCAAAAACAATTGCTGCTTTTAACATTTCCATGGAAAAAGTGAAAATGGGCAAAAAATTTCATATTTCGATATAAAAAGTTAAATAGGCAAAAATAAGGTTGATTTTCATATTTGCATATAAAAAAATAAAAATAGACAAAAACTATAGCTGCTTTTCGCAAAAATTGAAAATGGGCAGAAAATATGGCTTATTTTCATATTTCCCTATAATAAGTGAAAATATGCGAAAAGTATGCCTTATTTTCATGTTTCCATCTAAAAAATGAAAATATGCAAAAACAATGGCTGCTTTTCACATTTCCATGGAAAAAGTGAAAATGGGCAAAAAATTTCATATTTCGATATAAACAGTGAAATAGACAAAAATAAGATGATTTTCATATTTGCGTATAAAAAATTAAAAATAGACAAAAACTATAGTTGCTTTTCATAAAAAAGTGAAAATGGGTAGAAAATATGGCTAATTTTCATATTTCCCCATAAAAAATGAAAATATGCAAAAACAATGGTTGCTTTTCACATTTCCATGGAAAAAGTGAAAATTGGCAAAAAATAACATATTTCGATATAAAAAAGAAATAGGCAAAATAAGGTTGATTTTTATATTTGCGTATAAAAAATTAAAAATAGACAAAAACTAAGCGGCTTTATATAAAAAATTGAAAACGGTCATAAAATATGGCTAATTTCCATATTTCCGTATAAAAAATGATAATATGCAAAAACAATGGCTCCTTTTCATATTTCCATGGAAAAAGTGAAAATGGGCAAAAAATTTCATATTTCGATATAAAAAGTTAAATAGGCAGAAATAAGGTTGATTTTCATATTTGCATATAAAAAAAATAGACAAAAACTATAGCTGCTTTTCATAGTAAAGTGAAAATGGGCAGAAAATATGGTTGATTTTCATATTTCCCTATAAAAAGTGAAAATATGCGAAAAGTACTGCTTATTTTCATGTTTCTATATAAAAATGTGAAATACGCAAAAATAAGATTGATTTTTATAATAAAAACGTAAAAATAGACAAAAACTATAGTTGCTTTTCATAAAAAAGCGAAAATGGTCTTAAAATATGGCTGATTTTCAGATTTCCATGGAAAAAGTGAAAATGGGCAAAAAATTTCATATTTCGATATAAAAAGTGAAATAGGCAAAAATAAGTTTGATTTTCATATTTGCAGATAAAAAAGTTTAAAAAAACACAAAAAATATAGCTGCTTTTCATAAAAAAGTGAAAATGGGCAGAAAATATGGCTGATTTTCATATTTCCGTATAAAAAATTAAAATATGGAAAAACAATGGCTGCTTTTGACATTTTCACGGAAAAAGTGAAAATGGACAAAAAATTTCATATTTCGATTGAAACATTGAAATAGGCAAAAATAATTTGATTTTCATATTTGCATATAAAAATTTTAAAAATAGACAAAAAATATAGCTGCTTTTCATAAAAAAGTGAAAATGGGCAGAAAATATGGCTGATTTTCATATTTCCCTTTAAAAAGTGAAAATATGCGAAAAGTATTCCTTATTTTCATGTTTCCATATAAAAATGTGAAAATATGCAAAAACAATGGCTGCTTTTCACATTTCCATGGAAAAAGTGAAAATGGGCAAAAAATTTCATATTTCGATATAAAAAGTGAAATAAGCAAAAATAAGTTGATTTTCACATTTGCCTATGAAAATGTCAAAATAGACAAAAACCATAGCTGCTTTTCATAAAAAAGGGAAAATGGGCAGAAAATATGGTAGATGTTCATATTTCCTTATAAAAAAGGAAAATATGCAAAAACAATGGCTGCTTTTCACATTCCATGGAAAAGTTAAAATGGGCAAAAAATTTCATATTTCGATATAAAAAGTGAAATAGACAAAAATAAGATTGATTTTCATATTTCCATATAAAAAAGTAAAAATAGACAAAAACTATAGCTGCTTTTCTTCATAAAGTGATAATCTGTAGAAAATATGGCTGATTTTCTTTTTCCGTATAAAAAATGAAAATATGCAAAAACAATGGCTGCTTTTCACATTTCCATGGAAAAAGTGAAAATGGGCAAAACATTTCATATTTCGATATAAAAAGTGAAATAAGCAAAAATAAGGTTGATTTTCACATTTGCATATAAAAATGTAAAAATACAACAAAAACTATAACTGCCTTTCAAAAAAAAGTAAAAATGGGCAGGAAATATGACTTATTTTCATATTTCCGTATAAAAAATGAAAATATGCAAAAACAATGGCTGCTTTTCACATTTCCATGGAAAAAGTGAAAATGGGCAGAAAATATTGCTCATTTTCATATTTTCGTATAAAAAATGAAAATATGCAAAAACAATGGCTGCTTTTAACATTTCCATGGAAAAAGTGAAAATGGGCAAAAAATTTCATATTTCGATATAAAAAGTTAAATAGGCAAAAATAAGGTTGATTTTCATATTTGCATATAAAAAAATAAAAATAGACAAAAACTATAGCTGCTTTTCGCAAAAATTGAAAATGCGCAGAAAATATGGCTTATTTTCATATTTCCCTATAATAAGTGAAAATATGCGAAAAGTATGCCTTATTTTCATGTTTCCATCTAAAAAATGAAAATATGCAAAAACAATGGTTGCTTTTCACATTTCCATGGAAAAAGTGAAAATTGGCAAAAAATAACATATTTCGATATAAAAAAGAAATAGGCAAAATAAGGTTGATTTTCATATTTGCGTATAAAAAATTAAAAATAGACAAAAACTAAGCGGCTTTATATAAAAAATTGAAAACGGTCATAAAATATGGCTAATTTCCATATTTCCGTATAAAAAATGATAATATGCAAAAACAATGGCTCCTTTTCATATTTCCATGGAAAAAGTGAAAATGGGCAAAAAATTTCATATTTCGATATAAAAAGTTAAATAGGCAGAAATAAGGTTGATTTTCATATTTGCATATAAAAAAAAAATAGACAAAAACTATAGCTGCTTTTCATAGTAAAGTGAAAATGGGCAGAAAATATGGTTGATTTTCATATTTCCCTATAAAAAGTGAAAATATGCGAAAAGTACTGCTTATTTTCATGTTTCTATATAAAAATGTGAAATACGCAAAAATAAGATTGATTTTTATAATAAAAACGTAAAAATAGACAAAAACTATAGTTGCTTTTCATAAAAAAGCGAAAATGGTCTTAAAATATGGCTGATTTTCATATTTCCATGGAAAAAGTGAAAATGGGCAAAAAATTTCATATTTCGATATAAAAAGTGAAATAGGCAAAAATAAGTTTGATTTTCATATTTGCAGATAAAAAAGTTTAAAAATACACAAAAAAATATAGCTGCTCTTCATAAAAAAGTGAAAATGGGTAGAAAATATGGCTGATTTTCATATTTCTGTGTAAAAAATGAAAATATGCAAAAACAATGGCTGCTTTTCATATTTCCATGGAAAAAGTGAAAATTAGTAACAAATTTCATATTTCTATATAGAAAGTGAAATAGGCAAAAATAAGTAGATTTTCATATTTGCATATAAAAAAGTAAAAATAGACAAAAATATAGCTGCTTTTCATAAAAAAGTGAAAATAGGCAGAAAATATGGCTGATTTTAATATTTCCCTATAAAAAGTGAAAATATGCGATAATTATTGCTGCTTTTCACATTTCCATGGAAAATGTGAAAATGGGTAAAAAATTTCATATTTCGATATAAAAAGTGAAAATATGGAAAAGTATTGCTGCTTTTCACATTTCCATGGAAAAAGTGAAAATGGACAAAAAATTTCATATTTCGATATAAAAAGTGAAATAGGCAAAAATAAGTTGATTTTCATATTTGCATATAAAAAAGTAAAAATAGACAAAAAATATAGCTGCTTTTCATAAAAAAGTGAAAATGGGCAGAAAATATGGCTGATTTTCATATTTCTCTATAAAAAGTGAAAATATACGAAAAGTATTGCTTATTTTCATGTTTCCATATAAAAAAAATGAAAATACGGAAATACTATGGCTGTTTACATTTTCATGGAAAAAGTGAAAATGGGCAAAAAATTTCATCTTTCTATATAAAAAGTGAAATAGTCAAAAATATGTTTAATATTCATATTTCCATATAAAAAATGAAAATATGTAAAAACAATTGCTGCTTTTCACATTTCCATGGAAAAAGTGAAAATGGGCAAAAATTTCATATTTCGATATAAAAAGTGAAATACGCAAAAATAAGATTGATTATCATATTTTCATATAAAAAAGTAAAAATAGACAAAAAATATAGCTGCATTTCATAAAAAAGTGAAAATGGGCAGAAAATATGGCTGATTTTCATATTTCCGTGTAAAAAATGAAAATATGCAAAAACAATGGCTGCTTTTCATATTTCCATGGAAAAAGTGAAAATTAGTAAAAAATTTCATATTTCGATATAGAAAGTGAAATAGGCAAAAATAAGTAGATTTTCATATTTGCATATAAAAAAAAATAGACAAAAATATAGCTGCTTTTCATAAAAAAGTGAAAATAGGCAGAAAATATGGCTGATTTTCATATTTCCCTATAAAAAGTGAAAATATGCGATAATTATTGCTGCTTTTCACATTTCCATGGAAAAAGTGAAAATTGGTAAAAAATTTCATATTTCGATATAAAAAGTGAAAATATGGAAAAGTATTGCTGCTTTTCACATTTCCATGGAAAAAGTGAAAATGGACAAAAAATTTCATATTTCGATATAAAAAGTGAAATAGGCAAAAATAAGTTGATTTTCATATTTGCATATAAAAAAGTAAAAATAGACAAAAAATATAGCTGCTTTTCATAAAAATGTGAAAATGGGCAGAAAATATGGCTGATTTTCATATTACCCTATAAAAAGTGAAAATATGCGAATAGTATTGCTTATTTTCATGTTTCCATATAAAAAAGTGAAAATATGCAAAAACAAAGAATGCTTTTCACATTTCCATGGAAAAAGTGAAAATGGGCAAAAATAATGTTGATTTTCATATTTGCATATAAAAAAGTAAAAATATACAAAATTTATAGCTGCTTTTCATAAAAAAGTGAAAATGGGCAGAAAATATGGCTGATTTTCCTATTTCCGTATAAAAAATGAAAATATGCAAAAACAATGACTGCTTTTCACCTTTCCATGGAAAAAGTGAAAATGGGCAAAAAATTTCATATTTCGATATAAAAAGTGAAATAGGCAAAAAAAAGTTTGATTTTCATATTTGCATATAAAAAAGTAAAAATAGACAAAAACTATAGCTGCTTTTCATAAAAAAGTGAAAATGGGCAGAAAATATGGCTGATTTTCATATTTCCCTATAAAAAGTGAAAATATGCGAAAAGTATTGCTTATTTTCATGTTTCCATATAAAAAAGTGAAAATATGCAAAAACAATGGCTGTTCACATTTCCATGGAAAAAGTGAAAATTGGCGAAAAATTTCATATTTCGATATAAAATGTGAAATAGGCAAAAATAAGGTTGATTTTCATATTTGCATATAAAAAAGTAAAAATAGACAAAAACTATAGCTGCTTTTCATAAAAAAGTGAAAATGGGCAGAAAATATGGCTGATTTTCATTTTTCCGTATAACAAATGAAAATATGCAAAAACTAGAGCTGTCTTTCATATTTCCATCGAAAAGTGGAAATAGACAAAACATATGGCTGATTATCATATTACCATGTGAAAATATTAAAAAACTAATGCTGATTTTCATGTTTTCATAAAAAAAGTTAAAACGAGTAAAATATATTGCTGATTTTCGTATTTCCTAATGAAAAAAAATGAAAAATATGCCTCAACTACTGCAGCTTTTCATATTTCTATATAAAAACGTGAAAATACCCAAAAATATACAAAAAATATTGCTTATTTTCATATTTACATATAAAAACATGAAAATGGGCCAAAATATATTTGATTTTCACATATCACATTAAAAAAGGGGAAAATGTGCAAAAATCACTGCTTATTCTCATATTTCCGAATAAAAAAGTAAAAATATGCATAAGCTTTGCAGATTTTCATAGTTCCATACAAAAAATTGAAAACATGCTAAATTATTCCTTCATTTCATACTTCCGTATAAACCATTGAAAATGGACAGAAAATATGGCTGATTTTCATATTTCCATATAAAAAGAAATTTTAAAATATTGCTGATTTACAGATTTCGTTATGAATAAGTATAAATGTGCATAAAGTATTGCAGATTTTCATATTTCTATATGAAAAATTCAAAGATATTTATAAACTAGTGCAGAATTTCATATTTTCATATAATAAGTGAACATATACATAAACTATTGCTGGTTTTCATATTTCGATATAAAAAGTGAAAATGGGCAGAAAATGAGTCTATGAACATATTTCCATATAAAAAGTAAAAAAAATACACATAAACTGTTGTAGATTTTCATATTTCCATGTACGGAAATGGGCAAAAACCATAGCTTTCATATTTTCATATAAAATGTTAAAATAGGGAAAAACTATGTTTCCATATAAAAATTGAAAATATGCATAAACTATTGCTGATTTTCATATTTCCATCAAAAATGTGAAAATGGGCAAAAATATGAATGATTTTCATTTTTGTATATGATAAAGTGAAAATATTCATATTTCCACATAGAAAATTGAAAATGGGAAAAAATATTACATATTTCCATATAAAAATTTGAAAGTATGCATAAACTATTGCCGATTTTCATATTTCCATATAAGAAAGAAAGAAATGAGCAAAAATAGGTCTGATTAACATATTCCCATATAAAAGTGTGAATATATGAAAAAACTATTGCTGATTTTCATATTTCTATATAAAAAGTGAAAATGGATAAAAAATATGGCTGATTTTCATATTTACATATAAAAAAATTTAGAATGGGCAAAAAATATGGCTGATTTTTTTTATTTCCATATGAAAATGGGTAAAAAATCTAATTTCATCTAAAGTTGAAACTACGCAAAAACTATTGCTGCTTTTTATATTTCCATATAAAAAATTGAAAATGGGCAAAAAATATGGTTGATTTTCATATTTCCATATAAAAAAATGAAAATATGCATAAACTATTGCAGATTTTTATATTCCAATATAAAAAACCAAAATGGGCTAAAAATATAAATGTTTAACATATTTCCATGTAAAAGTGAATCTATGTAAAAAGTATTCTTGCTTTTTTTTTTCAGTGAAAAAAGTAAAAATATGCAAGGTGCGTTATCACCCCCAAATAATAATAATAATAATTAATGTATACTGTGAAATAGAAAAACACCAAGTGAAGAGATGCGTTTTCGAATAACCAAGATGTTGATATGCCGTATAAACTTTGAAATATTAATGCTACAGGTTTTATTTAGAAAACGAAATACAAACTTTTTTTAAGCGTACAAAAGTTATTAGCTTAATAATAGAAGATAGAATTAAGAATGTATTGGTGAAAATGTTAATTTTAGCGATAACAAGACAGTATGAATCTATGTAAAGTTTACCAAAATTGTTCAGAGCTATTAATAGATAAACTTAGAACAATGGCAATACGGTCAGGGCACTGAAAGATGAAGCGAGTGTGAAGTTTTAATTTAGAAGTATGACGGGAAATGAGTCGATCCCGTTCCTAATAAAGTATGTCAGTACGTACGCTCTAGAAAAAACAAATTCGTCACCATTTCTCTATATAAAGAGCAGATTTGATTTGAGAACAGGGCAGAGTTGGTTTGAGAACAGAGCAGAGTTGGTTTGAGAACAAAGAGTTGGGTTAGTGACAGTGAGGAAGTGACGTCAGAGATTGGAACAAAGCGCCCGCTAACATGTGCTGTTGATATAAGTACTGCTGCTCCTGCTACCACTAATATTACTACTACTATTACTACTACAGAGGACGGGAACATCGACGGTTGTAGTAGTTGGACTAAGAACAGACCAAAAAGGGTTAAAACGAAGCCACTTCTCTGTTTAACGACGTATTTTCTTCTGTTCTTTTTATTATCGTGCATAGACAAGAGACGTTCAACTTTTTGCCACGAGAATTGTATTATTATATGTATTGTTGATGACCAGTTGACAGCAATACCCTTTCTCAC
This sequence comes from Acanthosepion lycidas, assembly GCA_963932145.1. Lineage (NCBI taxonomy): Eukaryota > Metazoa > Mollusca > Cephalopoda > Sepiida > Sepiidae > Acanthosepion > Acanthosepion lycidas. The sequence continues at coordinate 63,053,357 of OZ010592.1, read as the reverse complement.
CTACCCAGACCTAAGTAAGCCGATGATGCTTTACACAGATGCCAGTGACAGATGTATAGGTGCGGTACTTTCCCAACCATGTCCAAATAAGGATGGACAAGTGCCAGGTATATCTGAGGAAGTACCTATATATTTTCTGTCTCACAGACTATCAGAAACCCAGCCGAGATGTCAAGTGATAGAAAAAGAAACGTTTTCCATTTTATATGCAGTCCAAATATTGGACTATTACTTGAGTGGAGCTGTGTTTACCATTAAAACTGTCCATAAGCCCCTTAAACATTTATTGGAGGCGGAATGGAGAATAAAAGATCCAACAGTGGGCATTGAAGCTTAGCGGCTATCAGTACAACATAGAGTATCTAGCTGGAAAGGATAATACCTGCGCAGATCTGTTATCTAGGACCCCCAAAAAATTAGAGTCTGAATTCATTAGGTTGGAACCGGTGGACGACAGAGCGTATCAACTGAACGTGATAAATTCTCACACCCTAAGTAAATGTCTAGTTTGGGAAGCAAAGGATCAGGAAGAAGAAGTTATTAGGGACTCTCATTGAAGAAGAATCAGGAAGATAGCGAAATTAGTACTCTGAGGAGTAAGGTAGAGGCAGGGACTACCTCTAAGTATGTTATGAGGTGTTGAACTACATCTCAGGACCAGAGGAGGAAAAAAGTCTAAAAATAGTAGTACCAAAAATAAGACAAGAAATCTTAGACCAGTGTCATGAAAAGGTGGAATATATGGGGATTGAGAGAACCTAAGAATTAATAGACAGGAATTATTTTTGGCCAAGATTGTATAATGATATACTGGATTATATGAAGAAGTGTATAACGTTCCAACTGAGTCGAGATAATAGGGTCGCCCCAGTGAGGGAGACAGATATTCCTAATTACCTATTTCAGAAGGTGAGCATGGATATTAGGGGCCCTATGGACAAACTTCTCGTGGGAATTCATATATATGGACTGTCTGACAAGTTGTCCAAAGGCTTTCGCGATAACTAACAAGAAAGCCCGAACATATCAAATATGATACTTCAGGAGATATTTCCTAGATAAGGACCGGAGGATGTAAATGAAATGAGGGAGGAGTCTCTGAGAAGATTGAATACTATACACATTACCACTTCCCCATACCATCCCCAGAGCAACGCGAAGGTAGAAAGAGTCCACCGGACCTTGGCCGATGTACTAGCGAAGTTATCAGGAGATAATAAGGACAGCTGGGATGACTATCTAACTTTCGATGAACGAAACCGCGAAATGTTAGCCTTATATGTTATTTGGCAGAGATGTGGTCTTACCGACAGATAATTTGCTAAGACCCATATATGGGAGATCACCATAAATTGATCTTGGAGCAACAACATAACGTTTTCACACAAGTGAGAAGGAAAATCAGGAGAGCTCAGAAGAGGCGTAACGACAGAGTAAATCAAAATAGGAAGGAAATTAACTTCCAAGTGGGGGATCCAGTATATTACAAAGTACACCTGAAGGTGAACTGGATCAGAGATGGATTCCTTTTAATAGAATAGCGGAACAGACGGTGCCCGTTACTTACATAATTTGGGCTCAAGTAGCAAGAATGGTAAAACGAGTACACGCTAATTATATAAAATTAGCTGAGATAGATGAATGGGAAGGAGCTAAAGAGAAGAAAGCGAAAAGAGGATTGAGAAGGGTAACCTTAGTTGAACCCGAAGAATTAGAGACCGATAGCGTAGAAGGGGAGGAGGAAATTATGATTACCCGTGAGAGTTTGAAGAGAATAAAGGGGATCGACAATCATGGAAGTAGCTCTCTTGAGGAAGGTAATGAAGCAGATGGTGCACTGAAGATGAGTAGTGAAGGGTCATATAGTTGAGAAGAAGAAGATGAGATTTCCATTAGCCCAGTTGAAAGAACGGTTAGAAACCGAAAAAGCATGTACGGACGTAGAATTACCTATAAAGCTACGACTCAGAGAGGGGTGAGAACTAAGGCCCCCAAATAGAAGAAATAAGGAGATTGATAAGATACATGCAGAAGAGTCTGAGAGGTGGGCCTGACTACAGTTATCGGTGTTAACGGGTGTATGGAAGGGCCTCCATGCATGCGTGGCACCGCTGGCCGTCGAATGGATTATTTTCTCGGGTAATTTTGCAAATCGATAACCATAAGAAAACTACAGAAAGGAATGTAGTATGCTAATGATAGTTGGGAAGAAGACGATGAGATACCATTAGCCCAGTTGAAAGAACGGTTAGAAACCGAAAAAGCATCTAAAGACGTAGAATTAAGTATTATAGTACTTTTGTTTTATAAATTTATATACTGCATTTATACAGTATATATTTTCATTATATATTTTCATTATATATTTTCATTATATCATTTTCATAATTAGCCAATTATGAAAATAAAGCTTCATTTTTCACCATTAAGAGACGATCAGCTTTACAATATAAAAAGTGAAAATATGCTAAAACAATTAACTATTTTCATATAAAAAATGAAGATATGCTATGAATATGGCTGATTTTCATATTTCCATATAAAAGAGTGAAAATATTCAAAAACAATTTCTGATTTTTATATTTACACATAAAAAGTTAAAATATTCAAGAATAATTGCTAATTTTCATATTTTCCTAAAAAAGTGAAAATATTAAAAAACAATAGCTGATTTTTATATTTACACATGAAAAAGTAAAAATATGCAAAACCAACTTCTGATTTTCATATTTCCACGTAAAAAAGTAAAGATATGCTAAAAATATGACTTATTTTCATATTTCCATATAAATAAGTGAAAATCTACAAAATATTGCTGATTTTCATATTTCTATATAAAAAGTGAAGATATGCAAAAACAATTGCCGATTTTCATTTTTCCATAGAAAAAATTGAAGATATGCAAAAGCAACTGAAATTTTCATATTTTCATATAAAAAAGTGAAGATATGCCTGAAATATGGCTGATTTTCATATTTCTATATAAGAAAGTGAAAATATGGAAAAACAATTAATTTTCATATTTTCATATATTTTAGTGAAAATATGCGAAAAACAATTGCGAATTTTCATATGCCAATAGAAGATAGACAAAACATGTATAAGCTTTTGATGATTTTCATATTTCCATACACTAAAGTAAAAATATTCATAAAGTAATGCTGATTTTCATATTTCCATATCAAAAACGAAAATATGCATTAAACTAGTGTTGATTTAATATTTCTATAAAGAAAAGTGAAAATACAAATAAACTTTTCTTGATTTTAATACTTCCATACAAAATAGTGAAAATATCCATAAACTATTGCTGATTTTCATATTTCCATAGAAAAAAGTGAAATATACATAAACTATTGTCGATTTTCATATTGCTATACAAAAAGTGAAATTATGCAGAAACATTTGATGACGTTCACAATTTCATACAAAAAGGTGAAATAAGCATAAACTACTACAGATTTTCAGATTTTCATATAAAATATGAAAATATCCTTTAACTATTTCTGAATTTCATATTTCTATATAAAATGTAAAAATATGTATAAACTATTGCAGATTTACATATTTCTACAGAAAAAAGTGAAATTATGCTTAAACTTTAGATTATTTTCATATTTCCGCATAAAAAGTGAAAATATGCATAAAGTATTGCTCATTTCCATATTTCCATTCAAAAGAGGAAAATATCCATGAACTTTTACTGATTTTCATTTGTTCATGTAAAAAAGTGAGAATATGAATATGGTATTGCTGATTTTCATATTCCCATATAAAAAGTCAAAATATGCATTGCTCCTTTTCATATTTCCATATAAATATTTTAAAAGATGCATAAACTATTGCTGATTTTCATATTTGCATATAATAAAGAATGTTTTCATGTTTTTATATCAAAATATGTAAATCAGTAACAATTTATCATGTTTTCACATTTCTATAAACACTACTATTTTATGCAGGATTTGACCTTCATATATAGAATATGAATATCAACAATAGTTTATGCATATTTTTTAATTTTCTACATAGAACAATCAGGTATAGTTTTTGAACATTTGAAATTTTTTATATATAAAAAAGAATCTGTTATAGTTTATGTATATTTTCATTTTTTATATAGAAATTTGAAAATAAGCAATTGGTTATGCATCTTTTCACTTTTGTTATAGAAATATGAAATCCATTTATAGCCCATGTATATTTTTACATTTCATATTATAGTACCCTGGGATGTGTCACATTATTGGAGAATAATAAGTTTTATTTTACTGTACCTCTGTTGGATAACGGTAGTATAAACCAGGAATAATTTAAGCATGTTTTCACTTTTTTTTTATATAGAAATAAGAAAATAATTTATATTTTATGATTACTTTCAAATTTTATATAGAAATATGAAAACAACCTATATTCCATATATATTTTGGTTTATACATGTTTCTACTTTTTCATTTTCTCTTGACCAGGCCGTTTGGGACGATGATGCAGCCAGCTTCCATCGACCAAATCTGTTTTCTGCCTGATGAAACAGCGTCAGAATGTCCATCCTTATACATTCTTTGATGTTGTCCATCCAGCTTTTGGACTGCCTCCCACTCCAGTTATCATGTTCCAAGGTACCTTGAAGGACCATCTTCGGTAGGGTATTGTGACGTATGGCATGTTCAAACCGCAACAGATGTATCCTCTTTACTGTTGCCAACAGGGTTACCAGGATGCTTACCAGTTGTGTTACTTGTCTCTGTACAATGTAATTTGTCTTGTGCTCTCTTGTGGCTTTTGCTATCAGTCCAACTTTCATATCCATAGAGTAGAAAGCTGATTGGAAAGCTAATATTTTTGCTATTCCAGATGTTACTGCGTTTTACCATTCCTGAAGTTGCCATAGCCAGTTTGGTCTTCATCTCTGTTGTAGAGCGTCCATCTTTGGTGAGGGTAACACCAAGGTATTTAAAGGCGTCCTCTTTTAGTTGTTCTCCATTTTGGGCCCTGATTGTGCTGATGACCAGAATTTACTCTTCGTAGTGCTCATTTCCATTTCATACGCTCCTGCTTTGTATATCAATTTCTTAGTTAGACCCTGCAATTCGGAGTTTCTGACGCCCAAAAAATTAATGTCAAGTTGTTAATGATTCTCCCTCGTATAGATATAGTGAACTGAAAGTTTTTGAGTGTTTCTCACATAATGTTCTCAAGAAATAGATTGAACAATGATGGGGAAAGCAAACATCCTTGACATTATTAGAAATCCATAGCTGATGTTGTTTCCTCTGTTGACCATGTACTTCTGCTGTTTCGCGGACTTCATCATTGAAGCTGTTGGTGAAGTCGTTTATGTCCCTCTCCAGCAGGTGAAGTGCCGTAAATCTGCCTCCGAGCTATGCCTGAAAAATCTCAATCACTTTTGGGTCTTTTAATTTTTCAAGGTTAAATTTAATACGTGGATGAGCAGCTTGAAATTTCCTCTTTAGTTTGACCTTCATTATCAGCAGCACCAGATCGTGATCGTTGTCTATGTTCATTCCAGGATAGTTTCTTGTCTTTGCTCTATTGGTACTTGAATTAATGCGCCTTGGGGTCAAAATGAAATCAATTTGGTCGTGTGTTTTCCCATTCGGCACATGCCATGATGTTCTTCTCAACAAGTGAGGGTAAAAGGTGTTAGCGATGGTGAGCCTCTGGTTGTTCACAAGCTCCAAAAGTCGAAGTCCCCTATCGTTGATAGCTCCAGTGCTGTACTGTCTAACTGTACAGTTCTCATAGACATCAGGAACAACATGCCACTGCTTTTTTATCGTTTCATCCAAATTATTGCCGACGTAAGAATAAGTTTTCCGAGAGAAAGTTCAAATTTCTTAAACTCGCATGGTAAACAATTTGTGCCAATTTTCCGTCAGTATATTTTTACGTGTAACATTTTTCGCAGATTCTCCAGTTACTACACTCTGAGCCTAGACACAGCAGACAGATATTTTCATGCGAAAGTGCCGATCTATGCATCAATAATCTCATAGGTACTTTTTTTTGTTTGCGATTTTTGTAGCATATTTTTACCCACAAAGTGTGTTTTCCGTCGGTACTATTTACTGATTTTACTTGTGTAATATAAAATCTGTTTACAATCCGTGTAAAATTGGACTTATGGGGCCAATAAATTCAACTAAAGTTAATCCTTCATAGCTTAAAGATGATGGGGAGAAGCAAGTTGCGAGTAATATTTCGCCTTGTTAAGTTATCGAAGAATAGTAGACTGATTTCTACCAAATATCTTTTGACTGTTTCTTTAATTTTGTCTCGGTCAATGGCATATAGCAAATTAGCAGTATTTAACACGACATCAAGAGTAGACTAGAAGTCTATTTAGAATAGAGGACGAAATATGAAGACAGTGAAAATTGATGCCTTGAGTAATACCAACAGGGAATATGAGACTCACTGTCTTTTATTTTTATAAACGATTACAGAAAGGTGAATAACTGGAGAAAGAAAGGTTTCACTGATCATAGAATAGAATTCGTTAAGGGAAATTATTGGTTTCTTGTTTCGTCTTAAGTTAAACCAGAATCTTCGAATTGCGATTTATTAAATATATTTGAAAAGTTCAAGACTGATCGCAAAGGAAGTAGATACACTTGATGGTATGATTAGGATATTTTCTATCCCTGGCAATCTTTTCGCTATTAAATAACGGACAGAGTTGATATGCCGCTAAAACAGAACGATAAGTCAAGATCTCAAGGAGATAAAAAAAATTTGTCTAATTTCAAATATTCATAAATTAAATACATCTGATGATAATTGTTGAATGTAGAAATTGTGTATGGTAATGCCGGCGCAAACTATTCCCGAAACCACCAACAGGGTGAATGGCAAGCGCCCTGTGTTTCAACAATTATAATAATAATTGAATAATTGACAATAATGATCAACTATTATCTCTTCAAATATATATATATATATATATATATATATATATATATATATATATATATATATATATATATACACACAGAGAAATATTAAAAACATTGAATACATAAATTTTACATATTCAATGTTTTTAAGGTTAGTTAATACATGTTTCGAAATAAATATTTTTTAGCTAATCATTTATTTGTGGAGAAATGCAAAATATCATACTACTCGTGTACCCGTCCAGTAAAAAGTGTCGATACTTGTTAAAAAGTTCTAATAGTGCGATGCAATGAAACAAAAGTCTTGAAACAATGTAGTGTGATTCAATAATGGAGAGATAAATATTCACAACTAAAATAGAAGTCAATCAACTGAAATTCATTCTTGCGACTACTCATTCCAAATAGTCACTCGTTACGGAACAAAACACCTTCATTATAAGTAAGAAATTTCTCTCATAGCATGTAAAAAAAAATTTTTACCCACCGTAACATAAAAAAAAAATAGTTGGTAATTCTGAATAGCACCCCAATGATCTTTTGCTTGTATAGCTGTAGTCTACTCATTTCATTATTTTTTCTATTTTAAGGTAAACTTTGTTTTATATATGAGTTAATTAATCCTTAAATGAACCAATGTTCTTGATGCTTTTGTTGATAGAAAAAAATTGCAAATCAAAAAAAGCAGAACTTTCCTCAATCAAACCAAACCATCTTAAAATTTTCCATTCACAAATTGTTATAATTTTATATAATGTTCAGTTAACTTATTTTTGCATATATCATTTGCTTTTTGTTTTTTTGTCTTCAAATAACGAAATTAACATTTGAAGGCCAGGTGCTTCTAAATTTTGAATTCACTTTATTTAATTAATAGTTCAATTTAGCCTAGTTTATTATCAAAGGAACAACGAAAACGGAATCCAGAACTTAGTAGTGCTGAGCTTTCAAAATTTGCTCAATCCTTAAAACCCGACGCACTATTTGATTAGTTAATTTGATGAGTAAATTTAGATTTTACATTCTAGTATTGCATTTTTATACTGTAGCTGTTATAGTTTTTTAGCGTTAGTAAAAAGCCGATGTTTTAGTTGACTGAGCATCCTGTAAAATTTGTCACAACATTTATTTTAACTATTAGACTTTAAATATATAAAACGAAATTGCTTACCCGATTCAATTCCACTCGCCTATTAAATATCATTGAAATATGAATTTGAAAATTTGAATCTATTCTTTAATAGGTTGACTTAAAATAAGTTTCAAACGTCGGGCTATTAACATAAAGCATTTTATTCGCTTCTTATCTTCTGAAAGCACCAAGCCTAAGTATTTTATTTAAAAATTCAAAGGAAATCTAGCAACATTTTCCTGTCTTATTTGTTTTTACTACGCTAGCATTTCACTAGTCGAATACTGAATGTTGAAAAATAAACATCCTTAGTCTGTGCAGTTCATAAAAAATACGAATGAAATATTCAAAATCGATCAGCCAAGGTGTGCGATAATTACTTACAAAAAAGGAAGTTTACTTACTAGAGAAGAAAATAAAAACCGCTGAACGTTTGAATATTCCTGTCATTGTGTCATTTTATTAGATTTTCTTTTCCTTGGTTTATTAGTATTTAGTATAAGTAAGACACTTTTTAAAAATGAAGCAAGAACTGTTTTTTTCGGCTGCATGATTACAGATTTTCGGTGAAAAGAACGAACATAAATTTGATCATAAAATTTACTTATTTACACAATTTGATGAATTTAATAACGAGTGACTGTTGCAAAACTTTTAAAGAATCTATATATATAAAGTTGTAGCCTCTGTCTGTCTGTTATCAAACTCCTCCTAGAGTTTTGGAGATAGACCCACATAACCATATATATTCTCTAACTACATTACCCAGGGTACTTGGATATATTTCATTTTGATCAAAGGAGGCTCCCGCGAGGCACAAACCTCAAATTTATTTTTCTCTTTGATATAAATTAAATTTAAACAAGTAGATGACTCCTAGGGTACTTGGATAAGTATATTTAATTTTGATCAAAGATGGCCCCAGGGGAACACAAACCCCTAACTGATTTTTTCCCTTTGATTTAAATTAAATTAAAATTTGAACAAGAGAATGACTCCTATCCAAAATATAGGAGGAGAAAGCCAAAAGATGGAGATCACATCAGCAAGATCATTGAGTAATACTGAAATGTATCATTTTCTCCCATAAATTATAACAATGATTTAAAATCAATCATCATTTGCTTATAAAAATCATATGTGACACGCAGTAATGCGCGGTTAATTCGACTAGCATATACTAAAATTAGTTGACAATAATAACGCTGCTGAAAAAAAAGTTACGAGATAATCTTTGGTAAAAGGAGATTTATCGAGGCGCAAAAAAGACTGTTACAGTGCATTTCTTGCCTTATTTAATTGTAATATACGGAAATAATATTCGTTAATATCAAAAGATCAAAATAAACAGACGTAATATTTGTAATTTATTCAATCAGATATTTCAGAGGGTGCGATGGATAAATTATTGTCTAAATTACATAAAAATGAAAATAACACTAACATTTCATTTTAACAGGTATATTTATCAAAACTACACAAAAATATCTTGAAATTCTAATTATTCAATAAAATCACCATTAGCTTCAACCATGGACTCCAATTGACTCCGGGATCTCCTGCATCTCTTCTGAACGGTCTCCATGTTGGTGAATGCTGCATAATCCTTGCCTTTAGTTTATCTTTGTTGTTACAATGATTTTTGTTGGTCTCTTCTCTCGCTCAACTGTGCCACACACATAATAATCAAGGGGTTGCATGTCTGGAGAGTTCGGTGGATGATGTGGTCGTAGAAATTGTCTGGCAGCCAAGACTGTGTTCTCCTGCATGCTTTGCATGGTGCAGAATCCTGTTGCCAGACATGGTCTTCCAGCAACCACACTCTTGACCCAGGGCAGCACTTCATCCTCAAGGGACTTGATGTAGGTCTCCTTGTTGAGGCCCTGTGGGAAGATGAATGGAGACATAACATCGCCATCATTAGTGATCACTCCAAACACCTTAGTAATCACCATTAGACTCATCGAACTCTTTCCGAATCATCTGCACTGTCCTGATTGACACCTAAACACTCTGAAATGTTCGAATTGGAGCTTCCATCGCGAATGCTAAGCAGTACAGCATGCCGTTTCCAAATTTCTGGCGGAATGACTTGAGTCATAGTGCTCTTCTTTAACAGACGGTGCCCACATAACCTTACTACACTGTACAGTCAATTAAATCAAAAACAAACAACGCACAAGCGCGAAATTAAAAATATAAAATGGCGACAATTTACACATCGCATCTTGTATATACACACACACACACATATATATATCAGCAAAATAAATAAGGTTGAAACAAATTTAATCATTAAAATAGATAGCATTAATATTTAATTGTATGAATTTAAAATCTTATTAACTAATAATTTAAACAAAATAAAAGTTTAGTTACCATTATTAACATGAAAAAAAAGAGATACTAAAAAGGGGTTGGAAGACCTGCATCCCTTTCGTGAGTTAACAAAGGGTAAGGTAGAGCAGGAGAAAAACGGTAAGAGATAATTACAAAACTGCTGAAGATGAGAAACAGCCCTCATAATGATGACGATGATTCGAAGTAAACCTTGTTTCATCAAAACATAGCATCGAACTATATATAAAATTATAAAAAAGTGCGTTATTAGAAGTCATTTGTCATTTCTAGAACATCAGTCAGAGTTAAAATAAATATAATATGATTCGTTGCAAGGAGTTAATCCTCCCGGCAACAATATTCTCATTTCATAATTCCTGATGTACGTGTGAGAATTCCGCTTTAAACCTGATCTTATGACATATTCCATTCGAGTCGACATACAGATAAACAGCCTTTTCATCCCCAGAGAAAACATTTAAATTTTCAAATGTGTATATGGTTCTAGGAGATTGGTCTCTAGAGAACTGGATAATTTTTGTTCTCCTCATCTACATGTCTTAGATAGCATCAAAGTAGGGTGTTGTTTAAATACACCTTTTTAATCCCAGATTCAGCAGATATGAAAGTCAATTTTCCTTTTGAATTCATTAATATTTTCTTGCACGCACATTTTACCCATCAGTCAATGCATTTTATACTCTACATGCCATTCCATATGATTTCGGAGTCGATAAAGGTACCATTTACACGGGCTATGAAACATCAACAATGAACTGCAAATAAATGACATCATGTTGCCTAGTCAGATGAGACAAGTTTCCAGCTTTTTCGAAAAAAAATTCAAGTTTCATATGCGCCAGCATTTGAAATAACATGTGACAACTGATTCAAATAATCTTTAAATAGATGGGAATATTTGTTTAATAGTTTTCAGATATTTGCGCTAATTACATTATATTTGATTAATTCTTATATTCAAGATATAGAATTTAGAAATATTAGAGTCGTACAATGTATTTGAAAGCATTCTTAACCTTCTATAATACATTATATTATTGCTTTATCATGTGACGTTTTACATGATAAAATCTGCTTCGAGTGGCTGAGGAGCATGCGTTTCTATTACACAAAGAGTAAGATTGTTTTAATATCCCGAACAGGAAAATTTGTTTGGTGTATTTTTACAGATAAAAATCATAAAACTTCATTTTCAAGTTTTCTGTCGGTGTCGATGTCATTTCTTGATTTTAATCCGTTGTCACTTTTATGTTTTTAAGACTTATCCAAAAGACTGACTTCTCAATCAAACAAGCCCCCCCCCACACATGTTCATGGATTCCGTGAAAAAAAATTATAACTTCAGATTTAATGTAGGAAAATAATGCAGTCATTCTTTCGTAGCGAACCGTTTATGCCAACACGATTTGACTGTCGTAGTCTCCAACCTTCGATTTGACTGTTCTAGTCACCAACCTTCCTTAGCTATATGGTGTAGCTTAGATGTGACACAAGGCCGAAAGTATGGGGCATCCAGTGAGGAACGAATTCACTCCTCAGTCGTAATTGTGTTATTCAGCAGTGTTGAAAAAAAAACAACTTTTTTTTTTATCTTCATACTGTAAATTGTTTAGATAATTTAAAACCTGTCACATCCGGTGCTTTTATTCGATAATTTCAGAATTTAAGCCTGTCGATTCTTTTTCTTCTGTCAACATACATATTCATTGAATGGGAGTATAATTTTATACTACCTGTCTTAGGAATGGTTTATCAGGACTTTTATCCGTGAGGTTATGTCCCGGAATTAGTCCGAAATAATCATAATATCTCGTCTCCGAAATTCTGATGTATAATATTTTCTTTCTTTCTTTCTTTACACTTTTTAGGTTTATTTCTTTGTAACATTCATCTGATTAAATAACAAAATCTTTAGGAACACTGCAGACGTGAACGGATAAACAGGCATATTAATATCTCAATATTAACATTTGAATTATGAAATTTAATCAGAAATTAAGTATGTTTCTTCAAAAAAAAAAAAAAAGAAAAAAAAGGCCAACCAATAGCTCTCCGTACGACTATTATTATAGTACAGTAGTATAATTAATTTTATAGCCATTTGTGTTGTTTTCGTGTCATTATGTTGGAATCGGCTGACTGCAGTTCGGCATCACCTGGAAAACGCAATTGTATCGTTTATTTGTGACATCTGGATATATAATTGTATCTTAAGAGTGTAGTTTTACTCTTGAAGTCGTGGCAAGAAGGATAACGCGTTTTCATATGACAAAGAATTTAATTAATTCTTTCTTGTAATTCTTTCTTCATTTAAACTAAATATACCATTTAATAATTCGTTGGAAGCTTATACGAGATAATCTTTAGTAAAAGGAGATTTATCGAGACGCAAAAAAGACTGTTACAGTGCATTTCTTGCCTTATTTAATTGTAATATACGGAAATAATATTCGTTAATATCAAAAGATCAAAATAAACAGACGTAATATTTGTAATTTATTCAATCAGATATGTCTAAAAAAGAACTATGTACACAATTGATACACAGAGAAAGTGTCAGATGCAGGATCTTTTTATTATATGAAAATGGAGAAGAAAATAAACTTTAATAGATCATTTTAATGAATTTTTTTAATTTATTTCACTGTACATAATATATGTTTCTGAAGTAATTGTGCCTTTTGCAACATGAAGTTATTTATAATATTATATTTTAAGTCAAAATATTACCATCACTTTTAAATTTTAACTTGTAATTTGAAATTGCTGCTTATTTCAGAAAGATAATTTAATGTTTAGAAGGCGCACCGTTTACAGTGTTATTTATAACTTCAAACTACACAGTACTGTACACTAATTGTAACTCATTTTGATCACATCTCTCTAAAGCTTGAGGTATTACTTGAAAATTTTTGTCTATATCTCTGAGATGAGGTATTATGACTACATACATTATTTACATTATTCGGATTGTTATCTTCATCTAAATTGCCATATTCACAACGTTTCGGCTGTTGTGCACCTCGGCTTTCTTCAGGTGATTGGAATTTCGACTCGAACCCTTTATTTCGTCCATCGGAGGTAGATTGTTTTAGTTCCACGTGCCATGCCTCTTCCGGGTGTGATATTTCCCTTTAACTCAACTCTCCAAGTTTAGTTCATCACTGCTGTGGCCTGGTATTGAACTCACAACTGTTTGGGTCTAGTCACTGGATCTAAACAAGATCTTTAGCCACTGGGCCATGTATCCTTGAATTAAAGGGAAATAACTGAGACATCCAGAAGAGGCATGACACGTGAAACTAGAACAATCTACCCCGATGGATGAAATAAAGGGTTCGGCTCGAAATTCCAATCACCTGTAGAAAGCCGGAGCAAAACGGCCGAAACATTTGAATTTTTTACTAAAAGAAAGGTGTCTTGTGATCTGTCAAGTTTGAACATTCTTTGAGATGAATATAATTGTTGCTTCATGAATAATAGAAAACAACAATTTAGTTTTGCTTATAAAGAATAGCTATTGCACTTTAATCTCATCAGATATAAACATTTTTTCTGATAATATCCTTTTCTTTCTCTTTATGTGGAAATGCTATTTTACTTTTCCTTGTGAAGATTTTGCAAAATATTTGACGATATATCAATTTTAAGAGACAAATACTCTCTTGAAATGTGCCAGATAAACGATATTGCATAAAACTGTTTCGAACAGTACAACCACAGTCATTTGTTCAACATTCAAATTGGATAAAGGAAGTCTACACTGAAAACATTCAACATTTATGAGCAAAAGTTATCAATGTACGATTCAGTGATAATCGAAATACAAATATCATTTAATTAGAAAAATTAGAAAAATATTTTCCATATTTCATTGTTTTTTTGCAAAGATTTTCAAAAAGTTAAGCAAAATTAGTAATTGATTTTTATGAAGAACTTTATATTATGAAAAAGATTAGGTTATTAATTTTTCACACTGACACTAAATATCAGTGAGACCTGTCTTTTGGTACACATTTTTTTAATAGAAATTAGAGCAAAGCTTTATCCTTAGTAACACATCTAAAATTTGAAATTGGTTCTAAGTAATAATGATTTGAATGATAGAATGTGCATTTATGCTCCTAAATACGCAGCATATTCATTTGTCATAGGGTTATTTCAATCATTTTTGAGTTGCGTACGATAAACACAACCGAATGCTTTCAGGTATTGATAAAGCCTAACACAATGCACCTAAAAGACCAACACTTAGTTTTTTGATACAGTTAATTTTATATTAACATTCAAGAGTCTTATGTTGTTGTCGATTTGTGTTACTGAAGACATGCGGTTACATTTTCACAAAATTGAAATGAAAAATGAAAGCCTTGTTTTATGTTCCACAATAGACATCACGTAGTGAAACAGATGCTGGTCAGTTTGACGAAGTCAAAACGGGAATAAAAATAATCTTCACAGAAACAGAAACATGAAATTAAAACAGAAAAAGCAAGAAAAACTACATCATAACTGTATTTCTATTGTAGAATATATATTAATTGCTGTGTTAGTAAACAGTGAAACGGTTTTGAAAGTAAAAATTGTCTATATTTAGTTCTATTGTATTAATTTTACATGAACAAAAACTAATTCTGTGCTTGGCGTCGAATCAAATGACGCAGACAAGAAAATAAAAATATACTGATTACAATAGACTTTCTAAAACACTTTCTGCTCATCATCCTCAAACCGACGAGCTTAAATTCAGAAAATAATTACAAAACCTGGTCATTAATTTCAATGACTGAATGTAGATAAAATTTCTCTGATTCAGTTTCCGCTTTATTATTTCTTTCCTATCATACCGCTCAAATTATGTTGTTTTATGAATGCATCAAATTTATGGTGGATTATTTAGATTGTCTTCTGCCTTTATTTTATATGATAGGTGATCATTCGTATGGTTATTTCGTACCACACAACGTCTTAGCTCACTGAAAAATTATTTTCTGTATACGCTTTCTAATATGAACAAAATTTACTTTTAGATTATTCCATTTGAACGACATTTTACTGGTTGTAAGATCTTGGGAAAATGCTTATTAATAATGAAATGATAAATTTATCTCTTCATAATCAACACTGACACTAATTTCTTTTTGCACATTTAGCTTGTGGCCCTTAACTCAATCAACCAAGGTTTGAATTATTAGTATTGTTGCTGTTTCCATTTTTTCTTTCTTCTTATTCTACTATACTCATAAAAGGTTTGAATCTCAAATGTTTGATTTGATTGTTTTTCTCACGCCGTGTCAAGTCACTGAATTATCCCTTTTTTCTACAGCGGTAATTATCTTTTCGAACAAACTTAAACAGTATAATACCGACAAATGAAATTACACATTCATTTAAATCATTATGTTGTGCAACTACAACTTCTAAAATTTTGTTTGTCTTTGATGATTTATTACTTTACTCGGATTCATCGTAAGTGAAATAAATAGGTTAAACAATTTTCCGAAAGCAGAGACTAAATGCTAGCCCATTTTGAATTGTGTAATTTTAATATGCATTACAATATATTTCCTCCCTTAAAACTTTTAATTTAAATACGTGAAGAATGATAACTTTCTTCCAAAATGGTCTACGGGCTATAATTTGTCAAAGAATAATAAATGTGCTGAATTCAAAGAATTTTGGTTTCTTTATTTTCCTGAAGGTTTTCAAAACATTTGTTCAATATAATCACCTTTGGAAAACATGTGACTATTTATAACTCTACTCCAACGTTATAAAAGTATTATCGGGCTTGCAAGAAAGGACTACATATGGAAAAGAGCTTATATTATTTTATTATTTACAATAGTTTATTTACTCTAAATTCAAGCCAAAGGCAATGCTATTCATAAAAAATGTCCTAGATTGCATTATAAAGTGTTTGAGTCGATAATAACAAAAATAAAGTCTTTGGTTATATCTCATATTCAAACTAGTTAACCATTTATCTCTATATTTTCTTGAAGTCGAGATGTCATAATGAAACGGGTTATATTAATATTGATATAACCTCAATGTTAACCAATGGGCCAGCATCGAATTCATATTGAATTCAAGGAGACAGTTCCAGGAAAATCATACGTGATAAAATGTTTATTCCTAGACAATTTTATAATATAGAAATAAAAGTTATTCTGAGAAACACGCTTAAATGTACTTCAAAATAAATCAGAAACGTAAAATATATATATCAAGTCATCGAAATATTGATATTCTCTTTGGATTTTTAAACTTTTCATGCATTATATAATCAACATAACTGTAATTATATCTCTTCTGGTATCCTCTTTATAATAAATTACCTAAGTGCCGACTGAGGGAGCGACCACCATTCACTAATAATAGACTTAAATAGAGTTAAACTACAGAAAATGAAGAGGACCAGAAGAGCACCCAAAGTACAATACGACAAACTCCTGAATGACATGAATGAGAAAGAGAAAATATATGGAGAGTGTTAAAGGGCGATAAAACGAAGAAAATGAGAATGGAATCTCAAAGTGAGATACATTAAGAGAAGCTTTAGTATCACACCAGAGAAAACTAGACAAAAAAAAAGGAATGGATGACAGATGAAAAGAGACACACAACAATGCCAAGGTAAGGCACAAAAAATACGAACAAAATGCAGCCAGGCAAAAGAGAAATTACTCCACGAAAATTTTGAAGGAATAGAAAGAATGAGTATTACAGATATACGTAGATATACATAAAAATAAGAGAACTAACAGGGAAAAAGATATTCTCATCAATAGGATGCATAAAATCCGAAAGACGGGATAAGGGATAGGAACGAATACATCAGCTTGATCCTTGTATAACTTTTAGATTGTTCTAAATATCCTTCTTAAATAAGTCAATATTATCTAGCAGTTCCAATTGTTCTTTGAGAAATACCTTATCAAATGCATAAAACATAGGTAAATTTACTAAGAACTACAAAGGACAGGAAATTGTGGAGAGCCAAGTTTCCTAACGTCCTGAAGGTACTTTTTTCGGATCATTCAGTGTATAAGTTTAATGGACCACTTTTGTGTGTTTTTTTTAGAATTCGATTTAAAATTATATATATATATATATATATATATTTAAATAAGTTTTTTGTGGTACAGAATTTAATAATAGAAAGGAAGGCATTTTTTTTAAAAAAGCCAAAACAGAACGACCGGTTTCGTCCCAGGACTTATCAAGTATTTATTCTAGGAATTTAAAAGCGTGTGAATTATTTAATTATCGAATGTAATTAAATGGGAGAAGAAAAAAAAATTATGAATTACAAGGAGACTAGAGTCCAATAATATTCAGACCCAGCAAGCATTCCCTCTGTTTACAAAGGGAAGGCTCACGGGATCTGATATACATGGATTCCAGGACCTTGAGGTGAAAAGTGGAGTGGGACCTCGATAAAATAATAAAACGGTCACCACGATATTTATTTGTATATAATACAAAATGTGGCACAAGGCCTAAAAGGGGGATGGGGAAGGACGGTCATCTTCTGTCTTAAATCTAAACTTAACTAGTCTCAGACACGGACCCAAAAAACCAACAATAAACCAATCACGAAAACACCACATTCACTCCTACCTTTCTTACTGCGTACACCATAAAGCCTCAGATTCTCTATGAAGTCCTAACTAGTCCCCTTATGTACAGATATTGTTCGTGGGGGGAGGGTCATAAAATAACAACTTTTAAAAAGACCCCCAAATGACTATGTACAATATGACTTCAAATATTTACAATAAAACAAAACTGTGTTAGTAATAAAAACCCCCACAAACCATAAATGTGGCAGAAACATCAGTTAACTAGATGAAATCAATGCGGGACTAAGAAAAATAAGAAAAAACATTCATTCCTCCAAGCATTCACAGACACACACACATTCATGCACGACAACAAATACGAAAATCACACACACGAAACGAAAGGCGCCGCGCATCCACCAGAGAACTGACGTCACTGACCACCTAACGAGGGAGGGGATGGGGAATTAAACAAAAGAAAAATATGGACTGAAATAAAAGGGACCAATGCGCATGCATACCCTAGCTAAGTTAACCAGAAAACGGAAAAAACTAAAGAATCAAAAAATATAAAGCCTAGTCTAACCTAATATCTGGGTGGGTTGCCTATGTTCAACCCTGTTAGGACAAAATTCTGTACCTAACGGACATCCAAGTGCCACTCTAGGTCAGCCCCTTTCACTCTACACATTCGCGCAAGATTCACCCACCTTTTGCCAAATTCCGATGAGGTGAGCCGCCGCCTTTCCGTCCTAATCTTGACTTTAAGCTGATGCTTAAAGAACAAGATCAGTTGGGAAGAGGTGAACTTCTCGCCCTCATGGAATCCCTTCTGACGCGTCGTCCAAA
Organism: Acanthosepion lycidas; assembly: GCA_963932145.1. Lineage (NCBI taxonomy): Eukaryota > Metazoa > Mollusca > Cephalopoda > Sepiida > Sepiidae > Acanthosepion > Acanthosepion lycidas. The sequence goes on along the minus strand of OZ010592.1, from coordinate 63,034,530 downwards.
TCACGACTCTCATAATCCCTAGTAAGCAACAGAACACATAGTGTTCAGCCTTCGTCAATTGCGGCACCACATTGCTACAACCAGAACTGGCTTCCAGGACAAAAAACTTTCCCTGCAGCATGCGAACCATGAGGTCTTCAACAAACTTGCGCAACGGCACTACCGTCTTGCACAGAAAAAAGGCGTGACCAATGGTCTCGACTTCCCCAGTACAGCGACGACAGTTTGGATATTTCTCCAAGCCTGCTGAACAAAGTCTCTTGCCGATCCAGAGGGCCCCACGAATCATCAGCCAGGTGAGTGATGCCTCATCATTATTGAGACATTTCAACCCAGGCGCCCAAGGCCATATCGAGCGAGCCTCCTGCTTCGTAAGACCAAGCTCGTCGATCAGATCATTTTGAACGGACCCCCTAACTAACAATTGATACAATGCCTTACGAGACAACGCCTGGGCGTCGGAGAGGCCATCCGTCGTCCGTAAGAGGAGCTTCAAAGCACGACGACATTCGCGGTAGAAGGAGCACTCGGCACGAGGTCTACGGCCGGCCTCCTCCTCGCACATTTCTCAGGGATGGGAAATGTTTTCGGACATCTTTCCAAAAGGTGCCCACATCATCCAATCCGCGACACATTCGGTCTAGAAAGGTAATGCGACCCACATTACCCCCGAAACCAACGCCTGCCACGAAGCATGTATTGACGAATCTTAATGCTAGGCATACCCAGACCGCCCTCAGAGGGATGAAGGCAACAGATCTCGCGAGATACCAAAGGGACCTTGTCTCTCCACAAGAAAGAGAACAAGGTCCGGACTAATGACATTAGTCTGGCATACGGGAGTGGAAGCACAGAGAGTCGGTAAAGGAGGATCGGATATATGTGTGAAACACATACCTCCGCCCTTCCCTTCAGGGAAAGTCTCCTCCGAGACCACAGATTAACCGCGATCTCGTCCTTCCCTTGCACCTCCGACCAATTCATTTCCAACTGGAGATCAGGACCGAACCAGACGCCGAGTATCTTGATCGGCCCATCCGTCCAGAGGAAAGGTCCGGGAAGAGAAACTTCCTTCCACGCACTCAACCGCAAGCCCTCAGACTTATCGCGGTTGATCTTGGCCCCTGTCACCATCTCATACCCACTGATCTCTTTGCTGACTTCGTCAATCTCGGCTCTGCTCGACACAAGAACCGAAACGTCGTCAGCATAGGCAGAATAGCTGGCTGAGGTGGAAGCCCCAGGCAGGGAAATTCCGCGCAGGACCGGATTCGCCTTTAACTTGCGAAGGAATGGTTCCAACGCAAGAACGTAAAGCAGAGGCGAGAGCGGACAACCTTGACGAATGGAGCGAGACAATACGAAAGGCTTTTATCTTACCCCATTCACTTCCACCAGCGCACCGGGGGTCGCATACAAAATATACAAAATAGCTAAGGCTATGTCCCCACTAACACGGGATTTCACTGCCCGATCGACTTTATCTTCTAAAGCAGTTTGCGCCGCTAATCTATCTAGATTGCGCCGCTAATCTATCTAGATTGAGTCGACGACTAAAATCGGCAGCAAACGTTCGAATTTTAGATTTTAAATTTCCCCACCAGGCGTTTCCCACAACCGCTCCCGTGAATTCCCTTTGGATGGTTAGTAACAGCTGGTCCCGGAAACCCTGATCACCAAAAAGTGAACAGTTCAATTTCCAGTAACCAGCCAATCTAACCTTAGGCTTATCTAAGTTTACACGGACCCGGACAAGCCTATGATCCGTATAAACTATATAATGGAAACTTGGACACCCTAAGAGCCCTACATCGACTCTCCTAACTAAGACTCGGTCCAGGTAGCTCGCAAGCGTCCCAGGAGTCGAGTTGCCACTAGTTGTCCAAGTCCATGCTACCTCCCGAGGGTGTTCATTCCGGAACTTATCGACTAGATCAAACTCATCGATAATGTCCCGAAATGGTTTCACATCCGGGTTGTTAGTACCTTGTTTATGCCCCATACGATCTATATTGGGGTCAAGGACGGCATTCCAATCCCCCGCTTAAACTACCCGACGAGACGTCGTCAAGAACGGCGCGATCTGCCGAAACAAAGCAGGCCGCTCGGAATGGGCATTGGGCGCATAAACCCCACTGAGTCGTAGAACCTTATCCTTTATGGTAACATCCAGCACGCAAAGTCTGCCCGCCGGATCCGCGAAGACAAGGGTACAAGCAGCCTTCAAAGACTTGCTCACTAGCCAAGAGACACCCCTCGAACGACCATCAAAACAGGCTGAATAAAGGGCGAACCCCCTAGACAGTATGTTATCACGATCATGAGAAGAAAAACGGGTCTCTTGTATACAACATACATTCACCCCGAGGCGCTGAAGGTCACGAGTGAGCCTCGCCCTGCGAGACTCGGACCTCAGCCCCGGACATTTAAACTGGCTAACCAGAGAGCCATAATGAAGCCGATTAGGGTTGTCCTTCAGGATAGAACATGGCTGGGGTGAGGACACCGACAGCTCGTCCCATAGATCCAGAAGCCATCTCACTTTCGACGGAATCATCCTGAGATAAGCCGCCGATGTCCGAAGGGTAAGTTAATTTCAGAGCCCTATAAAGGGATGGGTGAACGAAAACGGGGACCCTCCCTTTAAGTTTTTGATTTGCATCATCAGATTCAGGGTCTAGAAGATAGGCAGCTGAGGGCACCATTTTGAGCGACGACTGGGCCTCCTCTATCATGCCCCAAATCTCCCGCGTACCCGGGCCAGTTCGAATCACCGTCAGAATTCTCTGAGCAGAGGGAAAATTATCCGGATTTTCGATGTCCACGTCATTTATTTGCTTAAAGTTCCACAGAACTTTCAGATCCTTCGGGTTTCGCGTCTGCCTGGTCCCGGGATACGCGGCAGACGTCTTCCCCTGGGAGATAATGTGGTTTGGATTTTTTTTTCTTTTTGTCAGTCACAGTTTGTGACTCTGGAATTTTGCCCCTTTTTTATGAGGTGACTGAATCGGTGTTGCCATAGGTGTGATGTTAGGTGTAGTTGATGGAGTCCAACCAGTAGGTGTCCTCACTGGGGAAGGTTTAGGTGAATGCTGTGTTTTGACAGGAGAGTTTGACAGAGATTTGGGCGGAGGTGGCTTGGTGAATTTTGATTTAGATGAAGGAGGGGAAGACGGGGCAGAGGATAGGGGGCCCGGTGCCCCCAGCGATTTTTGGTTTTTACCCCGCTTAGCCTCCAAATTATCCTTTAGCGTTTTTAAATCTAAATTTTTTTCCCAGCTGGGCTCGTTTAGTTTATGGGCTGCTGTAGCTGTTTTGGTATAAGACGCCGAGGCGTCGCCCTCAGAGCTGGTAGAGGGAATGGGGCTGTAGGTGACATTATCCCCGGGGTCATGTTGGGACTGAGGAACCGCTGTTTGGGCCTTCCCCTTGCCCCTAACTACGAGGCGCCATTCCCCCTCCTCCTTCTCCTTAACCACTCTAGTGGCAGGCGTTGGTTTCGGGGGTAATGTGGGTCTGGGCCCAACCGGGGGATTTTCCTCACCGGTCCGACTCGCAGCTAGGCCCATTACAGGCGCTGCGGATTATAACTTCTCGGCCAAGGGAGGATTTTGGTCGCCAGCGACCGGAACTCCAGTGGCCTTCTTTCCTGGGCAGGAGGAGGAAAGGTGACCAGTCTCTCCACACCTCCAGCAAGTTGGTCTCCTACCGGTGACTATGATCGGCATTTTCCGGTCGCCATACTCCAAACAGTTGGGGACGGACTTGAAGGCCTTCTGGTCGAGCATTATATCGAAAGTCCATCCCCCGTTCAAATTGTCGGAGAGAGCCCCTAAAATTTGGCCGAACTGCATAAAAAATGCAGCCAGGAGCTCTCCCGAAATTTGAGGAGGAACCTCGAAAACGGCCACCCTGTTTCGCCTTCGGCCTTCATACTCTGTTCTTAAAATGAAATCTTTTGTAATTAATTCTTTTTTTGCCATGGCTAGGCAATCTTCTGGGGTGGGTAGCAGAATGTCCCACATGAAGAACCCTGTACCCTTAATTACTCTTTGGGGTTTTATCCCCAGGGACAAAAGTGATTTAATCACTGTGTATTTTGTGGAGCGACAAATCTTTTTAGTTTTCTTATCGACCACAAAAACGGTCACCATTCTTTTTGCGAACACATCGAGTTCCTGGACAATATCGACGAACCCATCTTTATTAACAAGATGGGCGTACCCCTTCGCCTTATCCAAGAAATCCGCCATGTTCAGAATACAACTTAGGGGGGACTTCCAGCATGAGGGCAATTCCTCGGCAGTCTTCTTTTGTGCCTCCTTTGGCACCTCGTCACTCTTTCTAGTTTCTCCTTTCTTGGAGCTACTAGGCTGTTCTACATTTGGGCTATCATCAGCCCGCTTTTTCGCTGATTTATCAGGCGGGTCGGCTGCTAAAGCCGACCTGAAAAGGTCTTTTTTGGCATTTGACCGACTGGCACCGTCGGCCATGTTGAAATGAAAGTGGAGACTACCACCTGCGGGTCTTTGATTTTATCCTCAGATTTAGGGAAAGGAGTATGGGGAAGGCAAAAAAAAGAAATTAAACAAATAAGGAAAACCTGGATGCACCAGTAAATTAAAAAGAAACAAGGACAATAAACTTTTTAAAAATAAATGCAATGGGAAAACTAAAAGAACAATAAACACAAACTATATTAACAAAAATTAGACAGGAAAAAAAATTTAAAATGTGGCGCCCAAAGGCAGCCGAAAATAAAAACAAAAACTGCTGTCTTTTTTTTCAAAAAATTCAAAAACAAATACATAAAAAAGAAAAAGAAAAAGTCTGGTTTAAAACCAGAAAAAAAGGTTTGCGGCCGAAGCCGCTAAAGAAAATAAATTAAATGCAAAAGAAAAACAAACTAGTCAAACCAAAAAGAAAGAAAGCGACTGAAGTCGCTAATAAAAGAAGGTGGGTATAAAATAAAAACGAAAAAACAAAGCTTTCTTTTTCTTTTTTTCCTTACACTGTACTAATTTTTTTTAAAAACAACTAGAAAGAAATAAACAGAAAAAATAAAAAAGCAGTCGTCCGGTAAGACTTTGTCAAACCGGACTAAAATAAAAAAATATGCGGGCCGAAGCCCAAAAAATAAAACAAACAAAAGAAATAGAAGAATAAAAAAATAAAACTTAAACAATGACTTAACAGAAAAAGACTTGGTGAGTCGTATGAAGTTGTTCGTCAAGCACTGAAGCAAAACCTCGTGGGTCACAAAAAACAGGTTCGTCGCACTGCAACACAAAGAAAACAATTAGAAGTCGTAGGACTGAAAAGTCTGACTAGCCCAACACCATAAATCGGTCACCCCTAAAATTTTCCACACATTCCCTACTATTTATCAAATTTTCAGCAATGGCAGAACCAGAACTGTTAGTCAATTGGCTATTTCTAGAGGACGGATTCAAAATCCTGGAGGGTAAATGCTGTTTAATTCTTAAATCCAAACGCTGGGACGTCCTACCTATTTAGTCATGTCCACAACTACACTTGTATTGGTAAATCACTGAATTAACATGATGGGGAGGTAGGACATCCTTACGAATGGAAGAGAAAGCAGAACGGGTACCGAATATTACCCTAGCCTTTGCCGAAAAATAACAGCTATTAATTAAACGTAAAATACGTTTCGATAAAATCTCACCCTCTGTACCAATATAGGGAAGACGCAAATAAACAGGACATTTATCAGCTAATTGCGGCTTCACCCTATGGAATTTACTGATGACATCTTGTATAACGGATTCCAAAACATCCAACGGATATCCATTTTTTGATAATGTCATTCTAACAAGGTCAATTTCACCGCAGAGAAAACCCTCTGAGCATAACCTAAGTGCCCTGTAAATTAAGGACTTGATTAAATTAATCTTACGCTGTCTGGGACAAAAGGAGTCCCAACGCGTGTAAAGTCCTGAGAAAGTGGCCTTCTTAAATACAGAAGTCTCGAACTTGTCATCAATCTTATGGACAAAAACATCCAAAAAGGAAAGACAAGAATTAGACTCCTTCTCTACGGTGAACTTAAGGGCAGGATGGACAGAGTTTAATTTGGTGAGAAATTTGTCAGCTTCCGCCTCATTATTAAAGAGGCAAAAGGTATCATCAACATAACGATGATACATAAGAGGACGAAAAATAGGAGTAAATAAGGAAGCCTCATGAAAACCGACAAAGATATTCGCCAACGCTGGACCCAAAGGCGAACCCATAGCTACCCCGTCGATACATAATATTATTAAAGCTAAATTCGACAGACGCAGTGGCAAACATCATAAGCTCAACAAATATAGCCTCAGGAAAATCTGGAGGAGACAAAGAGGTACGATACAATATATCGCAACACATCTCAATAGTCTCAGACAGGGGACCACATGTAAACAGGGAGCAGATATCAAACGAACACATGAACCCACTATTAGTAGAAGAATTACGTATAATTTCCACAAAGGAGAAGGAATCTTTAATACAATATGTACTAAAGAGCGACAAAACTGGTTGTAGCACATTCGAGAGCCAACTAGCAACTTTATGCTGGCAAGACCCAATCATAGACAAAATGGGTCGTAAGGGAACTCCGTCCTTATGGATTTTTGGTAACCCATACAAACGGGGACGAATGGACCCAGTGGGTCTAATTAACTCTGAAATCTCAGAGGAGAGTAAACCACTCTTGACCCACTTTAATAATTGCCTTTGAAATTTAGTTTCAATTGTGGCAGTATGATCATAGGTCCCGATCATAGGTCTCGATCATAGGTCTCATATATATATATATATATATATATATATATATATATATATATATATATATGATTAATGGTAAAATGACACATCGTGTAATGCTTGGTGAGCAGGCAAGTGTTATAGAGATTAATGTCTGTTCAAAGCTAGAAATTAATGGCAAATTAAAATCATAATTATTCTAAAGTCAAATTAGTCTTGGAATGGTAATCAGTAAGCGTATCTTGTCAATTTATGTTCGTCGCACGCATAAATTAAGCAATTAATGGGTTTTAGATACTGAAGTGGTTTTCACATTTGGAAATGAATTTATATCAATATTCGTTTCGAAACACATAGCTCAGATGGATAACTTCTTCCGATGTCTACGTTTGAAATCTATTCATATGTACATACATGAGTTTGTGTGTGTGTTGTTCATGCGCGTCTATATATATGTGTGCGCATGCGCGTCTATATATATGTGTGCGCATGTGTATGTGCATAGGCAAATATACTCGGGCATACGTGTATATGTTGATGTTTTCGTCCCTGATTTATTTACCTACAATTATTCTACTACGGTCTATGTGCGTGACAAACAAAGAAAAACAAAGAAAAACAAAGATAATGTCTTTAATTTTTAGATCAGATTCCACTCTTGCAATATTGTTAAAATTTGTTTTGTTTCTTTAATATTTGCATCTGCTACTTTTGCGAAATGTTCAAGTTGTAATGATTCTTGGTACTTTAATAAGAAGGTAAGAAACGAGAGGAAAGTAAGTCATTCTTGTACGCAATCGTCTTAGATTGGCGCCGGGGTAGAGAAAAAGGGATAAAATTTAAAATATGTATTTTCTTCCGTTGTCTTTCAAACAAATGAGCATCCTGCTCAATATAAAATAATTTTTTCAATGTATTTTCAGTAATTTGCCACAGCCACTATGGAAAGACAAAGAAGCGAAAGAATGAATTAGAAGACACAAAAAAAGATTTATTGAAAGATTCTAGATTCGACAACAAGAGAAAGTACACATGCGAGAAGGTCGTTGAACAGAGAAGAGAGACAGCTTCGTCTAAAGGAAATGAGAGAATATTATTAAAATAGAAGACAAATTATTAACAAGGAAGAAAATAACAATATTTAATAAACAGAAAACAAAAATATCAACAGGTTAGTTGAGAATATAAATGCACGCAATTGATTTAATACTGACCTTTCGTTTCACTTGTTGCCAAAATAGAACATTCCACAATTGCAATTCGACTGACAAGCTCTTCGTGGCTTTCTTGAAAGAAACACTGATGAAGTTTTAATATGGTATTTTCTTTTGCGTTATTTGGAGTAAATATTCGAACAGATTCATCATGTAAGGTCACTCATATTCAAATATATAACAAATACAGACAGCTGGAGTCACAAAGGAAATTGAAAGGATAAGAATAAGGATTACAAACAATAAGAAGAGGGAGAGCAACAAACAACAAAAAGTGAGAACAATAAGCGTGTATGAAATATGAAAACTATAAGTAATATATCAACGTCTGTAATCGTTATACTCAGGCTATCAAAAGCATGTATGAGATAGGACAGGAAGAATGAGAATCAACGGAATGAGAAAGAGAGAGAGAGAGAGGTGGGGAGAGAGAGAAGTGTAACAATGTATTTTAGACGTTAATTAGCCTTCTGCTTATGAAATTGAGGCCATTTTTGCTGGAAATCCTAGTAATCAGTCTCTTCAGCGAGATTTTGCTATATATATTAGGTTGGTGCAAAAATAATATTGTTTTTTGACGTATTTTTTAACGTCAAAAAACGTTAATATTTTTGCACCAACCTAATATATTCGTGGGTAGGCGACAAAAACATATACAGTATGCAAAGCGTAATTTGTCGCCATTTTATATTTTTAATTTGGCGCATGAGCGTTGTTTATTTTAGATATTGTCGACTGCATTGTATAGTAGGGTTACTTGAGCACCGTCTGTGAGAAAAAGAGTCCCATGACGCAATTCTCTCCACCAGGAATTTGGAAACGGCATGATGCAATGCTTGGCATTTGCACCGGAAGCTCTAGTCCGAAAATTTCAGATTGTTTGGGTGTCAAACTGAGGAGAGTCAAATGGATTCAAAATGAGTTGTACGTGTTCAGTGATTACAAAGGTACGGAAAACTCGAAAAACTCACTCTGACCGATCTGATGAGAAAAGAACTCACGGATTTGTTGACGAGGGCCAACACGGACGGAGGCCTACATCAAGTAACTTGATCACTGGATCAAGAGGGTGGCTGCTGGAAGAACCCATGTCTGGAAACAGGATTCTGCACCATACCACACATTCAGGAGAATCCGGTCATAACTGTCAGACAATTTCTGCAACTATATCACCCCTTACATTTGGCCACATTCCCAGACGACACCCCCCTTGATTATTATGTGTGGGGCGCATTTAGGCGAGGGAGCAATAAAACTCCTTGAAACACCGAAGGTGAACTGAAGGCAAGTATTATGGTAGCATTTACCAACTTAAACATGGAAACCGACCAGAAGAGATACAGGAGATTTCGAAGACATCTGGAGCCCATGGTTGAAGTCAATGGCCATTTTTACTCTTTAGTATTTCAAGATATTTTTGTGCAATTTTGGTAAATATATGTGCTAAAACGAGATGTCAATGTTATTTTAATTTTTTTGCGTAATTTAGACAATTTATCCACCGTACCCTGTATCTTTCACACTACTAGGATTCAAAGATATACCTATTTGTGTATGGTTGAACTTGGTTGGAATCCTTCCTTACAACATGTTACTGAACATCAAGCACACATCAGACGGAAACGCAAAATACAGAATTTTTGTTTTTGTTATAATGCAATGTTTCAGACATGTGCGAATGTCTTTCAATAATATTTAATGAATAAATATGTTGAAAGTTGTCAGTTGCCGTGCATTAGAAGTAATCAAGTTCAGCTTCAAACAATGATAATTTTAACATTAGCCATTTCGTTATAAGAAAACATTCAACATACTTTATTTTCCTAGCAGCTAGTATTACTGTCTGTTAAAATTTATAACATTTATAAAATTTTTCTGTTAAAACATTTTTCTGGAAAATGGATTTCTAAATGGATTTTCTAACTGTTATCGTCCCTTTCTAACTTTTTGCTTGAAGTATTGTGGAGATGCAACATTTTGATTATGTCCTTATTTTTTCTTCGAGTTACATGTGCTGACCATTTATTTGCTGCTACTTGCTCATAAAGTGATGGCGTTTCTTTGTTTATGATTCTGTAGCCTAAAGCGCAAGGTCCGAAGAAGGAGGATACTCGCTAAGCCTCGCTGGGAGCTACATGTTTCATTCACTCGGTTATTTTTAACCATTGATGGTTGTATAGTGTTGGGATTTCAGAGCTTTCGGAACGAGGTTATCACTTTATATAACTTCTATATGAAAGTCTCGAAATTTTATGCTAATGTTTTGGTTTTGTCACCATTTCTTTTGTTGGGCGAAACAAATGGTACAGCCTATTCTATGTTTAATTTCCTTATCTTCTATACTCAAGTGATTATAAATGATAATTGAAGTGTTTACTATATAATAATGGTTTGTCTAAGTAATTTAAAGAAAGATATTGCGTTACATTCTAGTGTTTCTGCAAGTTTTCCATCTTTATTCAGTGGCAATTCTCGCAATATGGTAGGTTTACGGCCATATCAGGTTCAAACACCGGTTCGCGGACATTTACCTAAGTTAATTAACGTCGAGCCTGATCAGAAGCTAAATGGCTGACCTCTTGGAAATACCAGTTGCTGTAAGCTTAGATGTGCAAGTAGTGTAATGGATAATGGCTCGGAATTGGAAATTGGGTTTCAACTCCAGTCGGATCCGTTATATTCACTTATGCGCAGATAATCTTGGGGATGGCATGAATCCAGCTATAGGTTAATTAGTAGGACTTTTATCAGTAAATCTTTGTTGTCTCCCTCGCCACCCCCCACCTCAAAAAATTTTACAATGTAAAAATATGCTATGGCTTTAAATAATCTGCAAAAAAGTTGATAAGCAGTAAAAAAATAAATAAATAAATCAATCGCAATATGAAGCAAAATTATCGTGATGATAGGGCACTTGTTATTTAATATGGAAAGCCTCTCATTTACATTTGTAGATTCTTGGTATAAATAAACAATCTATAATTCAACCTGATATGGTTGTTCGAGTGCATCATTCGAAATAATTTCTTACAGACATCACAAAGCTTTTATTACTTAAATGTCATTTTGGTTGATACTCATATTTGAGTAGACGTTTCATTTATTTAATTAACAGTATATTTATTTTCGTCTACTGGCCTGAATATTTGGGAAATCTTATTAAAGAAAAATATGCACTCTCTGGCAGGATTCGAACCTGTGTTCCCCTGGGCAGGGGAAATTCTCAATAGATCCGACTTGCGTCGATTATCAAGTAAATTTGAATAGTGCCTTATAAACACAAATCTTTCGAAATATATATATCTGTTCAATTTCATATTTTACCGTAAACAAAACGATTGCTAAAGGAGTAAAGTGTCTACTAAAATATGACTATCCACTAAAAATGACGTTTAAGTTATAAAATCTGTTGGATCAATAAATAAAACTCCATCACTTTTTTGGAAATTACATCAGAAAGTGTCACTTCATGAGGATATTAATCTAACAATGTTAATGATCTAAAAAATTTGAACTTGCTTCCCACCACATAACTATTATTTTATGAATAGAGGATAAAATAAGAAGCAAATAAGTAGTTTATAATCTTATTTTGGTTGAAATTCCAATTTTTGTTGAATATTTCAAGATTTATGGATGAATCAAACCTTTTATGATCCGAATTCTGTGTGCATAGAGAATGGAAAATATACGACATATTATCCAAAATCTATACAGAAAAAGATTTATATCAAAGCTTCCAACAAAAGAAAGTATACATGTGAGAAGTGAGGCAGTGCCATCTTCAGAAAGAGGGAGAATCCTATGAAAATAGGAGGGAATTATGAACAAAAAAGAACAATAATATTTAATAAAACAAAAATATCAACAGACTCGTTGAAAATATTAAATTGATGACTTGTATTTGCAAGTAATTAATTTAATAGTGGCCTTTTGTTTCAGTTGTTGCCTAAATGGAAAAGAAAAGTAAACATTCCACAATTGCACATATGTTGTATGTCTTGTAAAATCTTATTATATATCGTATATAAATCATTCTTATTGAGAGGTAGATTATTTGTTTAGGAACCATTAATTTCTTTATTGACACTTATTATTTCTAAAGCATATTCACCTCATGACAGGAATATTATCATAATAACAATAGATAATGACTCTTCAGGTAGAAGGGGATGTGACAAGTAGTGAATAACAGAGAATAAAATTTCCAAAAGATCTGTCTATATTTCTGAGATGAAGTATTATGTACATTATTTACATTATTCGGACTATTGTCCTCATCTTTGTCGCCATATTTATCACAACGTTTCGGCCGTTGTACGCTCCGGCCTTCTTCAGGTGGTTGGAATGTCGAACTGAACCCTTTATTTCGCTCACTGGGGTAGACTGTTCTAGTTCCACGTGCCATGTTTGATGGATGTGAGTTATCTCCTGTTAATTTCCCTCTGAAAGTTCTCCACTGCCCTAACCGGGTATTGAATTCACACTCTTTGGGTCCTGTCACTGGATCTAACCAACGCCTTTATCTTTGAGGACATCTGGGTATGAATTTCTGGGTATTATAAACCTAATGTCTTCAGCAACCATTTTTACCAGTGCTCATATTGCAATTTTGCTGTTATCATTTTATGTTTTTACCAGAGCTCATATTGCAACTATTTTGTTATCATTGCTTTTCTCTGGCACTCCTTATTACTGGTTCCCATATTGCATTTATTTCTATGCTTGGTCGGCTCAGGAGATTTTTGTGGCCTTGCATATGTGCTGATTCCTTAAGTTTACGAATTTTCCAATGGTGTTCCTTGTCAATGATCTCAACATGATCCCACAAAGGGCGGTGATCTCCCTTCTCTCTCCATATGTGGTCAGCCATGCCTGATTTTTCTACTTCCCCTCGTATTACAGTTTTCTGGTGTTCTTGAAGCCTTACCTTGAGTGGGAGGCCTGTCTCTCCTTTATATTCCTTTCCGCAGATGCACGGGATAGCGTACACATAGTCTTTAGTCATGTTCTCCTCTATCGGTGGTCTTACTCGGGAGAGATATCTGCGAAGTGTCGTCAAGCTTTTGAAGGTTGTCCTGATGTTGTATGGATCGCAGATTCTTTGTATTTTCTCTGATAACTCCTTCACATAAGGCAGGCAGACTATTTTCTGAAAGGAAAGAAAATAGACATAAATAATAATTATAATAAACAACAAATGAAAATTCAACAACAACAACAACAACATTTACTCACTTTGGTTTATTAGCCAGTAAATTTACACCAGTTAAGGCCCTCCATAGTTTACCTTTCCTAACACAGGACAAATTTTAAGTATATTTTAGAGCATTTTCAAATTTAAAATTTGAAAACGCAACGATATTAATCTTTTTTCTGTGTATAAATACAAGTTAAAAAATTATATCTCTATATTTGCCTTGATAATGTTCCCCAGGGGGCAAAACGTGTTGGTAAAGCAACGTTTTCTTTTTGTCTTTTATTTACATATGTATTTTATTTATATCTAGATTTATACACACACACACACGCAAACACACACACACACACACACACACACACACACACACACATATATATATATATATATATATATATATATATATATATATATATATAGCATCCCCGAAAAATATATGCAATAAATAGATTACTTTGAATTTGATTTGTAATTTTGTCCGTGTTCTATTTAAATTGATAAGATTACTTTCCAATATTATTATAGCATAAACTTTCTTCTGCTTAACATGTAGCTGCGTACTTGTAAAATCAGAAATCGATGCCAGTTCATTTTGTCGTCATTCTTACTGTGCAAAAGTCATGAGCCACAATTTATTTCTTTATACGAACCAACGGAACGAAAATTTCATGTAGCAATAGTTCTTTAGATTTTCTGAAGTTTCTCTTTGTCTTCTTGTTTACCCATTTTCATTCAAGTTCTTCTACTCGCCTATTTTCAGAGAAATATTTTATTGTTGTTAAAACACGTAACATTAACCTATGAATCATTCAGGGATTAAAAAAGTGACACAGTGACATAACACCAGCGTTGGGCATACACATAAGGTGACCGAGCAAAGACCCGATTTAAAACTGGATCTTTACGGACTTTGTTCTAATTTGAATTGTATCTTTAGGCATATACTAATTTGTTCCTAGTTCTTTGCAGCTGTAGTATTGTCAAAACATACCAAAGATAACTGAGTTATAGTAATTTTGTACATGCAGAGTGATTCCCAAAGAGCAATTAGCTCCCAAATTTATATCTCGGGGTTCAGTGTCATTAAAATATTTGAAGATACTAAACAAGTGAAGGGGAAAGGAAAAAGTAGAAAGCTTAAAAACCATCTGCTGCACAGAATTTTAAAGTCATCTCCTCAAAAAATATATTTAAAAAAAATTCCAGCAATAACCTGACACAGGATCTGAGAGATGCATCTAGCCGTACATCTAGTCATACAGTTGTTCATCGTTCGACAAAGAATAGTTCGATATGGTTTCAATGAAAGTGTGTCTACAAAAAACTCATTGTTAAAGAAGAGAACGAGCTGAAAAAAGTAAGATTTGAGTAATTACACAAGGACGTCATAGATTATCAGTTTCAACGTATCGCATGGAGTGGTGAATCCAAATTTGATGTTTTGGGTTCAAATCGTCATTAATATATATATTTACGGAGGAGGTTAGTGAGTGTCTGCATTTTCACCAGTGGTGTTAATCTTGTCAAAAATTGGTGGACATATGAACGTAGAAAAGTACCGCCAGATATTGATCTACCACGCAATACCATCTGGAAAACGTCTGATTAGCAACGGTTTAAGTTTTCAACAGGACAATAATATCGAAAATACTTACCTGGACGGAAAGAAAAACACATGATGAAATACTATCAGTCATGGATTGACCTCCTCAAAGCTTGGACATCGAGAATATTGAAGCTGTATGAGATCATCTTGACAGAGAACTGAACAAATGCGCACAACATCCAATGAAGAGTGTTGGAATTTCATTCAAGAAACCTGGATAATTATTCCTGATGAATACTTAAAGGAATTGCAAAAAAGCTTGTATAAGAGTTTGATGCTTCTGACTGGTACTATGGAGCCCTAATTCTTTGGTAGCGTTTAGATATGCTGTTTTGATAAAGAGTCATATAAATTCGTGGTACATGTAGTGTCATGTCGCTCAGGGATAACTGTCCCTGTATGTATTTCCGGTGGGCAATCCTGAGACCACATTTTGCTTTAGTCTTAGCCATCTTCTGGTTAGTTTATATTGCCATAGACAATGGATAGTGATAATTATTTGGGCCTATTTCTTCTTAAAATATTTTTATGACAATAATGAAAAGAAATACGTGTAAACCAGTGAGCATAAAATCCCCTGCACCTCAAGCTTTCTTTCACCAATAATTTGGGTTTTGTTACAATTAAATAGTGTAGAATCTTTTCACCTGAAACGTTCTTCAGATATATTGGCACTTTGTGAAACTAATTCAAATTCTTCTATAGCTCTCACTGAATTATATGTTCCAGGCTATCTTCTCTTTTGTCGTAAAGGTTCTACAATACGTATGCGTGGCTGGGGGAAAATATTCCAATTGCAAGAGAATTGTCTCTTGAGTCCGCAGATGATTCTTCCATGTGCTTTCGACTTTCGTTATTGCACTTTGTTAGCTATCTCTTTTTTACTTCTTCTCACGTCTGTAATATTTTAAAGAACATTTATGACAATGTAGAAATGGCTCTCACCCTTCAGTCAGCTTCTCACCGCAGTGACGTAACTCCCCTGTGATTTTCGCTTTTCTTATGTAAAGCTTGATAGACAAATTCATTGAGAGCTGAATTCAAATAATTGTCTAGTAGTAATGTTAAACTTATTAAAGGCCTAGATTTAGCAGTGGTTTAAAAAAACAAAAGCAAAAACAAAAGCACAAACAAATTATTATTTGCTCAATCCAAGACTCAAAATAAAATGTTTTAGTCAGACTTCAACTTATATATCACGAAAACGCGATTTCTAATAATAATGATGACGATGATATTTCCCGACAAATACCTACTCAAGATTTGACAATGGTAATAAATTTACAAGAGACATATGACATTCTGAATGACTGTTTGACAAAAGTACACGAACGCACACACACACACGCACGCACACAGAGGAGTGTGTGTATGTTTATATGTGTGTGTTTATTTACTGTAAAGAAATGAATCAAATATAAATAGAGAAAAGAATGATTGAAAGCTAATTTTAATCGACTATTGGTCACAGAAAAAATCTCTTGAGAATTGGCCATTCCCTAACTGTATCGAAAAAAAGATGGAACTTCTATTTAATCCTTTTTAGCCATTAAAATCTAACAGCATGATGATAGAACAAGTGTCAGTTTGAAAACGTTTTTGTTGATCAATTATGTGATTCGTGTTCAGTATTGTTCATTCATAGTGTATATTTCATATTTTAACCGTGTTAAGCTGCGCATCGTTCGAACATTAGCATTACGATATATAACAAACATTTTAAACATGGCGTTACGTTGGATTCATTTGAATTTCAGCTTTTCCATAAATGGAAAATATAGCCAAGGTAATTTTATACATCACACTGACAAAACAAAGTTTTTCATAATGAATTAGATGGCCGAAAGTACTTAAACAAAAACAAATCATGAACTTCAGATCGTTTATCTCAAATTTTGATCCCGATATACAACATCCTATTCGAAAATTGGAAAGATACATAAATATATTAAACAGAGATTGTCTATCTGTTTACTATATTCATTTAACAAAAATGAACAAAATTCTTGCTGTTTAAATATAGCATCATTCCCACACATATGAACGTGATCTTGGAAAATTAAGAAAGAATTCATAGAAATAAGAGACCGTTTAAATCTGTGAATAGGTTTCTTTGTATATACTTGTTTTCAGTATTAGCTGAAGATGAATATAACGAACGATAGAACTACAAATTCAATATGATTTACATTCTTGTTACAGACGTCTTTAATATGACTTTTTAATGTGATTATCAATTTAGGCAACCATTTTTTTCATATCTCAAAGTATCATGACTTGATATCGTTTCGATTAATGATATTGATATTTTTTATTTCTTTCTGATATTTGACTACTTGTTGATATTGGTGATTGCGTGAACACATCTGAAAATTATAGTTATTTCTAGCTGTCATGTAATTGAGAAGCAGCTCTTTGAATTGATAACATTAAATTAATTACATTACCCAAACTGTATGACTAAAATACATTGACAGTTTTGTTGCATGTAACAAGAATTATTGCAGGCAAAATATCGAAATCGAGTGGAATTGGAGTTGAAAATATGTTAGTTCTAAAGTAGGTAAATATATAAGTCAATTTTTTTAGTGATAGTTCATCCAATACAAGGCGCAAGGGCCACTCAAGGTAGAGGGTTACTATGTGAGAGTGTAAGGGAGAGGGAGGGGGAGGAAAGAGAGTATTATGAGGGCGCGTAGGATAGATACTGATTGACCTTGGACTTAAAGAGAGCAAGAGTGTTGTTATCAGGGAAAAGTTCCACAAAATACTAGTTCTCAAGAAGAAACTGTGTGAATCGAACTTGCTTTTTATCAAAGGAGCGCGAAAGGAACATAGGAAAGTTTGCCACCTCGAACACGTCATGGTAGCGGTCCTAGCTGTGAAGGTCCAAGTTGGTGGTACTAATTGTTTAAAATTTCACTTTTATGTTAACAATTCTCAATTTAGATCAGTATATTTTTGCATAGAGGTGTATTTTTATTTTAAATTAAAGGTAAGAGCAACCGTAAAAAAGTATTGGAATTTATAAATGAAAAGTGTGATTGATAATGTCATAAGCAGGATTTTAATGTACGTTGAAATTTTAACAAACTTTAATAAACTTGTTGCTGTTTATTAGAAAATATTGCATTTTCAATATTAAAACATGCGCAGATGCGCACACCCCACTAGAGAAAAAGCACATACTTGGGCTACAATGATAATATGCTAAAACTATATATCCTAAAAATCATATTTCGCAAATTCAAAAATGCCAACTCTGAGCAATCATCATATAAACCTAGAAAATGATTTACCGTGTTTCTATCTTCAAATCACCCCTAATATTACAGTTCATATAATATGATTAGAAAACCTGTTCATTGCAATTAAAATGCTACATAATTATAAATAAGTTCGAATCGCTGTCAATAATATTAAACATATTAACATATCTCCTCCAGTTGAACGTAAACTATTGCAAAAAGTTAAAAACATGTAATATTATCATTATTTAAAAAAATATAAACCCTTATTTATCAATTAATCCAAAATATACCCGAATACAAATCATATAGAAACGTTCCTGCCAAATTTATATACATATACGTATATATGTCTATATTTCTGAAATGAGGTATTGTAATTATTTACACTATTTACATTGTTTGGATTATTGTCTTCATCTTTGTTGTTATATTTACGATGTTTAAGTACTTTTCAGGTGATAGGAATTTCGAACCGAACCTTTTATTTCGTCCGCCGTGCCATGCCTTTTCCGAAAACTGAAAGTGATGGCCGTTCCTCATCTGCAAAACGGAAGCCATATTGTTTGTCATAGAGTAGGTCGTGAGAGGAAAGATGCTTAACCATTTCAGCATTGATTAAAGCTTCGAATAATTTGCCGAAAAATGGTAAGAGACTAATAGAGCGATAGTTAGAAAGGTCAGAAGGTTCTCCAGAGTCCTTAAAAATAGGAACTACAGACAAGGACTTCAAACAAGGTGAAAAGAAGGAAGCAGCGAGGCAATAGTTGTAGAATTCTAGAGCCAGCTCGGTGACACATTTCTTTAGAAATGTGCACCCGGCTTGGAGTCTAATTTAGAAATGATGTCCGATACCTGTGACGGGGATATGTGCATATCGCTCAGTAGAGCCTCTGTTCTAGTGGGGGGGGGGAGTCGCGTGTTGAGTTGTAAGAGAATTTCCGAGCAAACCATTCAACCTTATCCTCTATAGATGTCAGGACTTTGAATTGATTGAATAGAGGAAGGATTGAGGTTTTGCTATTGTTCAGGAGACTCCTGCGGCGCTACCAATAACCACTAGAACATGCGAGAAGTTTTTATCAGCAAACAGTAACTTAGCTTCTTTGACGACACACTTGCACTCGCTACGAGCAGAGACATAGATACATATGTTGTAATCAGATTTGTCGGTACATCCGGAAGAAGTGATTCCTGTGGGCTATAGCGGCTGCGCATGCAGGGAGATAAACGTTTTTTAACATGGTATTTCCTTGCTGGAACGAAGGCATCACTCAGGAGAACTTAGTCGCACATTTATGAACAGGATGATTAAAAATTGCATTCTAAGGGACGTCACGAAGGAAGTCACGGATCGAGTCACAATCGGCACGTTGATAACAGAAAGTTATTCTGTTGGTTCTTGGCTGGTAGGGGAGCGGAAAGAGATGTTTACAGACACTATCGCATGATCAGAGTTGTCAAGAACAGTAGAGAAAGAAGAGATAGCTGACTGAGTTAGGTAGAGACAGACGGAGAGACATATAAGAGTGTTGTAGAGATTCAAGAGAGAATTCCCTAGCCAGCGGGAGATGTTCACGAACTTAAACACTCAGGCCATGCATGTGGGCATTAGAGTCCTTCCTAAAGAGAGGAAGATAGCCAAGAAAGGAGAAATCAGAGAAGGTCGTTGAAGAGTTAAGATTAGTTTCACAGAAAGCTAGGATATCCGGAAACTTTTCGGGAGGAACTATTCCATACTGCAGAAGTTGTTACGAATACCACGAATCTTGGAGAAAGAATGGTTTAGGTGATTTTTTTTGAGCTAGTTTAGATTTATCTTTGGAATCTTAGTCATGTGTGTTGTTTTGGTAAGTAAGGGCCTAGGGTAGTAGTAGTACACAGTCGTCTTATATAACGCGTGCAGGAAGAGGACTGGCACAGACTGCAACGTAGTGTGGCCTCGGGGTTGCCTAACGGAGGTGCTTGCAGGGACACCCATTCATCCACGACATAGCACAGCCAGAATCCCGAAATATTTATGCAACTGTTGACCAGAGCAGCCTTTCAAGTCACGCAAGATTTCGGGCTCCTAACTACCAGTCGGAAAAAGCAACCAGAAAAACTACTAATCCACATATCTCAAGAAAAATATGACAGCCCCACGAATAAGGTCTGAGATAAAGAAAGGAACAGGGAACTCCTTTCTAAACAGAAAACAAGGTATGAGCTTCTACTTTTGTTCAGAAGTAGAAGCTCATGCAGAGAAGGGAGAAGAGTATGTTCCAGGCTGTTGGAAAGTCAATTCACTCCTATTAAAAAACAAAAACCAAAAAAATCAAACAAAAAAATCAAACAAAAAAAACCCAAAAAAAAACCAAAACAACAAAACTAAACAAAAAAAAAACAAAACAAAACAACAAAAAAAAAACGCAAAGCAAAACAAACAAACAAGTACAGTCCTGGTTCTAATTTTCAGTTATTTCGAGGAATGAACATTCAGATAACTAATTTAGAGATTCAGTTAGCGGTCAAAGAAATTTTGACCAGACGATGTTTAACTGACTAGCAAACTCAGTAACCTAATAGACATAATATTGCAACCATATACAAAACAAATTAAAAGCAACATCAGAGACAATATCCATTTCCTTAGCTGCATACCACAAAAAGTAGATCCGGGAACGCTTATAGCAACTTTTGACATTAGTAGCCTATACGGCAACATACCCCATGAACTAGGTAAAAATGCAATCTCATTCTGGATCGAATGCTTCCAACATCCGAAATGAACATACCTCATTGTCTGAGAAGGATCACTCGTAATTTTGGAAATTTGATCAGCAAAATGTCTGTTGTCTTTAATATTTGCCTTAAGGAACAGTTGCTGCCTAAATACAGTGAATATATCAGGTGCTTGATAACATTTAGGGTATTTCGAACTGAACTTTTATTTTAATCTACCGCTCAGTTATTGTTCGCCTTGTTTCCAATGAGTCTGCACTAACTGGCCCAGAGATTAAACTCACAACTAATATGTCACTAATTAAAGAACCGACGCTTTCATCCCCTTAAGCTATTGCTCCGTGGGACAATCTTGAGTTTAAAATTTGGCAACTTAAACTTACTTTGATTGCTGTTGACGTTGCTTCACTGCATTCTCTTTCCTTTACAGTTTCTGATGAGTGATGTCCTGTTTTTGTTTCTCTTTATGTAATATTAGAGACGTGTTAATTACATCCGTAGATTGAATAAAAAACCCAGTTTGAAATTCTTTCAAATTTACTTTGATCGACAAATACCCGATGAAGGCTGGTGAGCACACCACACAGCAGTGTAAATAATAGAAAGTGTGTGTGTGAGAGAGAGAGAGAGAGTGTGTAAAGTTGGAGGAAAATCCGACGGAATGGCTAAGACAATTTTTACTTTGATATGTTACGCCTATGAGACGGCATCATCAGGAAAATAATTTAATTTCAGCAGATGTATATTTTGTTCATGAAAAATATATTTTTCTAATGATATCGATTCATTGGTGGAACATATAATAGAAATTTTCATTTATATATATATGGTGCTTTGTTTAAGTTTTTTTATATAAATTTTCATGTGATCTTATAATTTTTTTCTTTTCAGTAGATAAATTATATAAAAACTGTCCAATGTTGTTTTATTCCAAACGCTTTCAGCTATACATTTAGCCATTTTCAAGGCTGAAATATATTAACTGTTAACTAGAAACAGATTGTTGTATGTATGGATTTATGTGTTTCATTTTCAAAACACGGTCAAGATAGTGTGTCCATGTTCATAGTTGATATTACTGAGTGCTGTTTTTGTTTTTATTAATAAGGCTTCCATTATTTTTAGGCTTTTATTTTACATGTAGACCATGCTATTATATTTTTGTTATCGAAATTGTTTCGAAAATGACAAAGTAGGTCTCCATCAGTATTTAAATGAAGCCTAATTGAGCTATGAACAGAAAGATGTCTTGTGAGTCTTCTTGTCAAACATGATGTAGTGTAGCCTATTTACGACATAGACATTACAGCCTATATTTACATTTAATAGACATTTAAATTCGTAAATAATATTTGTCCTATTTAATTTTGATCTAAGAGATGAATTATTTTTAACTATAAGCTTGGTGGTTTTAAATTTTAAAATGTAAAAAAATATTATGTACATATATATATAATGAGTGCATGCGTTTTGTTTTTTTAAAAATAGGGCAATTTGAGAATTTTTTTGTTGTAGGAGTTTATCAGTCAATGTGATATGAACTAAATAGTTCAATAAGTAGAGTAATGTCTCAGTTGTTATTCCGAAAATTTGCATGTCGGATCAGTTCTTTTAAGTCAAATATGTGGTGCAGTTCAATTTATATTACAATGAATCATTCATACAAAAAGTAAATATTAAAAATGACTAAGAAATATATTCTTTTTTATCGGAATTGTCTTTAACAATATGTCGACATGAAAAAATAAAACAAATTCTTAGTAAAGAAAAAAAATGTTACCAATATCCCGGAGGAAGTTTACATAGGAGCGTTTCCTTTATAATATTTTGAATGTGATGTAATTACAAAACATTTCGCTTTTAAACTGGCCTTCATAAAGTCAGGATTGACGAAACGCGTCGGCAATGACTAAAAAATATTTTCCAATTCTCTTTTTTATACAAACTGACTAATCTTTAGAATTATTCTGAGTAATTTAACAAGTAATCACATTAATAAAGAAAATATATTGTATAGAAGTTAGTAGCCATGTTTTTACAGACATACAAAAAGAAAGATTTTTTTAATTCTTATATTGATGACCACGTGTACAAGGACCCAGAGCTACTCGAGGTAGAGGGTTACAGAGTAAGAGGTAGAGTTTATGTGGATATGTGGGGAAGATAACGGTTAACCCTAGACCTGGATAGGTTAAGATTGTGCTGATCGGAGAAACAACGGTTCGTGGAAAGAAGCAGCTCGAGTGGGACCTACATCTCACCAATGGAATACGAAAAGGAATGAAGGTGGTTCGCTACAATGTGGGTAGCATGACGGGTCTTAGCTGTGAAGATGAGAACTGGGGTGGAACTAAGGAATGTAGTTCATCTGAACACTTTCCATGGAAATAGGAATAGAGAAGCGAGTAGATTGCGACGTTTCGTCTGTGAGAAAAAGGCTTGTAGGGTGGGAAATAATTTTCTTAGCACTCAAGCTGCTAATCTGCCACTGAGTGGCATGCCACGAGCGTTTACCGCAGGTGGCCATCGGCGAGTTCGTCTCGGCAATGTTACCACTGGCGGATGGCACCGGTGGCCTGTCGGGAGCTGCCACCAGGGGATCGCTGACCTTGCCATAGGCGGCCCGTCAGCGAGCCACTAGCAGCTTCTGTGTAGGGTTGTCAACCACAATGACGCGGATACGTTTTTGGATTCTATCGGTACTCGAAAGTGGAGACTTAGTAGCCCTGTCTATATATATATATATATATATATATATATATATATATATATATATATATATATATATAAGCATTTCACCCCAAGCAAGGCGGGATGCCACTAGTACGCAGGGGTTTACAGTTTACAGAGTGGGAGCGAGAGTAAAGAGGTGTGATGGAAGAAAGGATGAAGAGAAGGGCAGAGGATAGTTCAGGGCATCTGGAGATGTCGACTGACATTACATCTAAATAGTTGGAGATTATAGCTATCAGGGAAACAAGTAATAGGAAGGTAATTCCATAGACGAGAGTTGCGAGACATGAAGCTATTGGAGTAGAAGAGACTGCTACATTTAACCGTCTCGACAGTGAAAGTGTGGGACTGTGATGTCAGCCTAGTAGCACGTTTAAATTCATGAAATCTGGGAACTAGCGAAAGTAGCTCGTCGGAGCAATTACCGTGAAAGTATTTGACCTTAAGGCGAACAGCGGAGGCACCAGACCATATATGGCAGCAATAGTCCATGCAAGGGCGAATGGTTGATTTGTAGATTTGAAGGGTGGACTCAGACGAGAAAAAACTTTTTGTCGCGACACAGGGAACCAACTTTCCTTGCGGTGGATGAAGCTATTGATTCAATGTTATTGTTCAATCTCAAGTCGGCGGACTGTGTGAGACCAAGCAGTCGTAAAGAGGTTCTCTTGTGGAGTTGAACCCCATTTTTGACTTTTGTAAAGGTAGAAGATAGCAGGAGTAGTCAGGTACTTACTGGAGTAGTTACAAGGAACATTTTTTCAACATCTTTAGCGATGGATTGTATGTACGCGATCCATTTGAGGTCTGGGTTGAGTTTTTCCCAATAGGCACTCAAGGCACGGGGTCTGTGAGTGAGAACATCTGTTCATTATGATTGGTGATAATTTTTGGTTTGATTGGTGATGATAGAACGTCACTAGTTTGATATTCGAAGCATTGAACGTAGCCAGATATTTTTTTTTATTCCAATGAGTTGTTAGAGCTAATTCTGTGGAAATACCAATATATGCTCATCTAGAATTTGTGGGGGTGCACCAATATAGCGTTGTATCATCGGCGTAGATATTCACAAATCATCGGAATATATTCTTAGATATTTTATGTAAAGTAGAAAGAGGGTTGGTCAGAAATAAATAGTTTCACTAAGATCGGGAGTAATTCCCGGTTGATATTCTTCAAATGAACCACTGGGATTTTGTCTGGGGCAGTGGCTTTCTTAAGATCAACACCTTTGATAAATCTAAGATTTATTACTGAGACAGTAATTGTAGCACAAAACCGAAAAAAGGGGGAGAAAGGTCAAGGTTGGTCATCACTAGCTATCTTATATCTAGTTAATCAGATTCACAACACTTTTATTCATTACAATATACTCATTCACAATAAGAAATTATCCGTCTCCATTCGCTCCTTCATACAGCAAAATACCTCACACAAACTGACCGCCTTCTGGGGGGAAAAAAACACCCCATGAGTTAAAAATCCCAATATGTATAATTGAGTATAATGACGCTTTTTCCTATTCAAAATTTGAGTGGAGATCTTTCAGAACTTTCGGGATCCAATTTGTTTGTTTTCAACATTAGTCTGGATCACTTGTGCATTTTCTAGAACTCTCTTAAACTGATTTCGGGCAGTTCTGAATGTGGCAAGTTTCCAACGGCACCCCTCCCTGCGATAGATATTGTAGTATTTGTTAAGGTGATCTATAGCTGTAGCACATTCAGAGGTGAACCAAGGCTGGCTGTTCAGATTTTGCTGGACTTTGTTTTGGAGTATAAAGCCATCCATTCCAGAAAGGATCCATTCAGTTTGGTTGACAGTATGTTTTTAAGAAGGTTGAAAGAGGAGTTTCTGCCATGTAAGATCTGAAGCTGCCCCAGTTTGATTTGTCGAACGAAAAATCAGGGGATGTATTTGGTTTAGTATATCTAATATAACCGCTATCAGCTTCGATTACGGCCTCGATGCTACTTCTAAAAGGATTACATGCATTGAACAGAAATTCTTTATTTATGCTAGCCATGATTTTCCCCGATAACAGCCTTCAGTTAGACCTTTTATTGTGAGCATACTTGTTGGTCTCCCTTTAAACGATGCCCCAAATATTCAATTAAATTTAAATGAAGAGAAGAAGTAAGCCAAATATTAGGCGTAACATACAGCCTCCTAGAATCTATTTCTTCGATCTAGGGCTTAACATCGGTGGCATTGATCCTCAGGTTCCTTTGGAAAAAGAGGAGAGCTATGACGTAACTTTCATTTCTCAAGAACCAGGGACTGATGCACCTGTCATTCCTTCTGTTAACTTTTTGATCTTGATAAAAGTTATTTCCTTCTGAGAAAAACCACGACAGATTTACATCTGATGTCTTCGGACATTACACATCTGATTGTAGAGCCTGGCACATGGATCTGATTGGCAATGTTCCTCATTGTTTTTCTTGGGTTCTCGTCTATGATATCTTGGACTTGCTGGACGAACACGGTATTCCTCACAATATCTGACCGTCTAGTATAATTTTATTTTGACCACTGGAGGCATATACTTGTCAGAAGCCTTAAACTCGTTCTTTATCTTTAAAATCTTAAACACGAAGATTTAAGAAACCTGTAATCTGATGGCTAAAGCAGGAAGGGCAGCATACATTTCATCTCCTGCGTAAGAATCGAGGCGTCCATACGGTGCTGAAAAAGAGACTTTATTCTTAATTACTGTTTGTCACACAGATGCGTTCTCAAATACTTGACGCATCCTATATATATATATATATATATATATATATATATATATATATATATATATATATATGGGTGAATATGATATATCAAGTGTCCATATACCAGAACAATGATAAAATGAAATAAATTCTGTGTAGCGCGTTTCGTCATTTAGAACATCAGCAATATTTTTGTTAGTGGTATTAGATATACGTAGTAAGTGGTGAGCGAATATAAAAACACTAGTGTCAAGTATAATTATGCACCGACAGGAAACGCTGAAAATGGAATACTAAAATTTTTAAGTTTTAAGTTGAATTTTTCTTTTCTGAGGTGCGTCTGAGCATGTAATCTAGTTTTCCTTGTGCTTTTATTTTTATCACGCTTCTTATTTATTTTATCATAATAGAAGATATACCAAAAAAGATTAAATTTACGGTTGGATGATCCAGTGATCAAAACACATTCTGTACAATTTTGCCTTCGTAATTTTTCTCTTTTAATTGAAGGATAATTTTTATCTCACACACACACACATATATATATAATAAAAAATATCCTTTAATATATATGTAACGACTGATAAGGTACAGCGATTAAGCTTTTTATTTAATGTTTTTCTTGTGTTCGTATATGTGATTTCTTTTTGTGTGTATAAACAATACACATATTCCATATATTCGATTGATATCGGCTACTCTATTTCCCATTTTTGTATTTGAATTTTTTAAAACTGAAGCTGTATATTTTTCTATATGTATCTGGAATTATAAGAAACCTTTTTTCATTATTATTTTCCAAACACGGTCAACACATAGTGACCATGTTCATTATTAATGTTATTGAGTTTTGGCTTTTTCTTTTTTATTATCAACACTTAGATTATTTTGAGACTTTTTACATATAGGTATGGCTACTATATTTGTATTTTCTACGACTGTGTTGCGGATGGAGTTTGGTAGGTTTCTATGTGTGTTTAAATGTGTCCGAATTGAGCTATAGTCAGGGAGATGTTACGTGAGTCTTCTTGATAAGAATGTGATGGTATGTCCAATATAATTATTCATGAATTTACTTTGATCAGGAACATAGTTTCTTAAAGAAGATGGGAATTCATAAATAATATTTTTTTTGCAATTTGGATCGTGCAGGTGAGTTGTCAGTTTTAAATTTTTTTAAAGTAGATAATTAATTTAATGTTCTTATTCTGATAAACTGGGGTTGTGTATTTCTTTATAATGTTTCTAAGAGAAAATTTATCCTACTTATAGTTTACGTGCATTTTATTTTTACAGAAACTTTTAACGTTATATGTATGTGTTACTATTGGTTACCGCAGAAAGAAATAGTGATTTAGTGATCTATGAGGTATTTTGGAAAACTGTTATTAATTAGCGTCTGTTTAACGTTGTTGAGTTCTTTAAAGAAAAGCAGATGTGCTCTCGTTTGTGGAAATTGTTTATAACGCCCATTTTATATCTAAATGAACATTCACTCGTAAAATTAAGGTGGCGAGATTTTCTACTTGTGGGTTTTTGTATAACGAAGTAGTGAATGTGTTATTAATAGATTATTCAAGAACTATGAACTAAGTCAAAAACACTCCAATTCTTGGACGAATGGGAGTGTTTTTGACTCAGTTCATAGGTAAGTGTTTGGAAGATAATAATATAAGCATTCTTATAACTTCAGATACATACAGGAAAATTTACATATTCAGTTAAAAAAAGAAATTAAATATAAAAAAACAACCTTGATAATGGGTAACAGAATAGCCAAAAGCACTCTGATATATTATATAGATTATTGGGGCTTGTATAAAAGAGGGATTGCTTCCCAAATGCACAATTCTATATATATATATATATATATATATATATATATATATATATATATATATATATATATATATATATATATATATATATATATCACGTTAGAAAGAAAATATTAAAATGAATATTAATAATAACCTTCAAACGATTAATGCGCGCTAGCCGCACTTTTCCTATCACCAATATTCATAAAGACTATACTTTAAGAATGTAAGATCCAGATACCTGCTGACGATGTAAGCTAATTTTACACATTCACTTACACAATTTCGTTATATTCATCATACAAACGAAAAATACGTTAATACACGCTTCTACTATACATTAAATATCTCCCAGTATACACAAAAAATTATATAATAAAACAAACTACATGATAATAAACTGAATCGATTGCATGCCAATATACTAATTCTCAGTGCAAACCAAAACATTTTCCAATACACATGAATTTTCTTCAATAATAAAAACTAAACATTAATAATAATAATAATAATAATAATAATATAAATTTAATTCACACTATACACACATATTCCCTCAGCCGTCAGCACACGCTTATATATAAATTTGATACACAAACATATACACATACTTCTTCCATTTCTTCTTCCGCCCTGGGTATAACAACAAAGTACATCCGACAGCAAGGTCTATGACCGGGAGAGTAGAGGTTTTCAGGAGCGTGGAAGCACCTCTTAACTGTTGTTGTTCCCAGGTTCACCATGACTCGAGGTCGTAGCTATGGGGAAATCGTAAACCCCCAAACAAAAATAAAAAATACATTTTTGTAGTAAAATTACCAGCAAGAACTTTTTTTATAAAATTACCAAAAATACATTTTATCATTTATGAACTATATATTTAAAATCGTACTTTTACCCTCGAAAGTATAAAATTATGTACAAAGTATTTTTAGTTGAAGGTATATAATTACTACATTAAATAACCCATAGATATGCCGCTAAACAAAATCAACCAGCCAAATATTTCTTCCCGTACAGGCACTATGAGATATGCACAAAATTTCACTAGACACGCCCCTCCTCTTACACACTAACGTCACAAAATATGAACACACGATATCCACCTGACCAACGAAAATAAACAGCATAGATTTATACTATTTACATTCGTAGTATTGTCCTTGTCTATTTTTTGTGAATAATTGTAATTCTTCATCCCAGAGATTCAGACAGAGAACAATATAGAATTCGAAATTCCTAAATATTCTCCACGTGTCCCTTTATTCCCCAAATATTTCTGATGAAGTTACAATGAACTTAGAGATGCATGTCAAATTTATATATATTTTCATAATTTAATAATTCTGTCAGATTTGATCCATATTTTTCAATCATTAATTTAACATAATTTTCATTTCATACATAAACACGCACGTGCGCGCGCACACACACACACACACACACACACACACACACACACACACACACACACACATATATATATATATATATATATATATATATACGGAAAAAAATCCAAAATTCGTGTGGGTATAACCTATTTCAGACCAGCAGAACAGCCATAAGCCAAGTCCTCCTCAGCCCTGGATTTACTGTCTCGGAATGGGGGTTTTGAATTTACTTTAGATAGCAGTCAGTGAAAATGTATGGGGCTACCTAAAGAGACGCCTCGTTTTGATAAGAAATCTGGGTTCGGAGATGGACCGGTGTGGGAGATTATTTATGGCCAAAAACTTTAGTTGTATGTAAATGAATTTAGGTTCCTGCTAGTGGATTATATAATTAAGTGGTGGGGAATTTAAAGACAAGACAATTTAAAGTTTGAATAAATTATCTAAATAATGGATTCCTAAAATCTTTAAGTAAAACTGAGACACCAGATGGAATAAATCATGTCGTACAACACATATACATAGTTATATACCCACTTATACACATACCTACATACGCATACACACACACACACACACACACACACACACACACACACACACACACACACACATATATATATATATATATATATATATATGTAGATATATATATATATACATATATATATATATACACCATCCATTTATGCCATTAAGGTTCGGTTATATTATTATGAATACCAAGCTGTACCCGAAATTCTTTAGGAAGATATTAAAGTAAAAATGTAATCAGAGGGGGTTGCATCAGTTGGGGAGAAGAATCGTTTTTTTTGGTAGTTAGTAAGTAATAAGGCAAGATCTTTATTTTTATATAAGCTCGAACCTACTTCTAGAATTGGGAAATGAGTGCTTATGGGTATAAATTCTCTTTCAATTCTCCAGCGGAAATTCCAATGTAACCATTATAATTTGTCATATTTTCTTTGGGGGCAAAGGTTGCCTGATATATTACCCTAGTGGATCTATATTTGTCTTCGACTGGGCAGTTTTTTCTATCTCTACAGTTACAGGTGGGTTCCGTACTAGATTTGTTATTTTTTTCATAGAATTTACGTAAGGCATAATTGTTATGGGAATTGGCACTTTGGTACATGTTGTTAGTGAAGGAGCAGCTAATTTTGATCGATTTCCTATTGAAGATCTTACCGAGAGAGCTGTTTTTATGGAAGTGCTTATTAATTTTAGAAAGTGTTGTCCTATATTAATATTTGGCACTTTGCAGAGTAGGGTGGTTGAACCAAATGATTTTGCTTCTTTTATTTCTATACCTACATTCCGCATTAGGTGTTTCGGTACTATCTATGAGGGTTAAATAACTTATTTTGAAATCACTTATTTGTAGAACTTTTTCATACGGTTCTTTATTTTTATTAAAGATTTTTCCGTTGGTCGATAATTTACTAATTCTAGTACAAACGGCAATTGTTATATATATATATATATATATATATATATATATATATATATATATATATATTTATTTATTTATTAAAGACATTTTTATGTTTAACGTTCTTTTTATAGATACAAGTATTTAAGTAAATGCTCTGTTTATAATAAACAGTATTAAATAACATTTACCGGCCTTTCAATCAGTTGTTAACAGGGGTAAGAAACAGCTTGTAAATTTGAACGCCTCATAAATGCTACATTTTAATCATCATATAAAACCATTTTTGCCTTCCATCAGCTTAGCTCCAGGAGAACAACTCATTGTGCCTTCTTCGTTCCTCACGTTTTCCAGTGACATGAAGCTGAGTGATTATATTGAATCAATTACTATAGGCTTTCTTTTAGTTTTTAACTATATCGTCACAGACAATCTTTTCTCGCTAGAATCCATTTTAGTATAAATTTACCATTCTTCCCCACATTGAATATTTACGTCACGTTTGGTCTGGTACTCTTCTGTGATATATCTCGAAATTCTCGACAAAATCCAAAGAAGTGTTTATAATTTCTGTCTGAAGTCTAGTGTGAGTTATACTTATTTAAACTAATTACATACAGACTGTTGTGATCGTTATCACATTATTTTGGAATAGGTTAGTCTTTATTCATAATGTTGCTGGACATTGTAAATGAAATTCTGTTTTTTTTTTGTTTGTTTTTTTTGTTTGTTTTTTTTTGTTTGTTTTTTTTTGTTTGCTTTTTTTTTGTTTGTTTTTTTTGTGGTCAAAAGAGACCATAAAAACCAGAAGCAATAGAAAAGATTGTCTACATTGTAGAGAGAAAGCTTTTTAGTAGAGCTGTCAGTCAAAATAAGAAGCATTGATAAACATTAAACAAATCAATCGATACGATGGTGTGGCATCAAAGTAATAGAACCTAAAATAATAATAGCTGTATTCGATATTTTATCTAAGCCAGTCAAATTGTGCAAGTCACAAATATTTTACTAAAGAATTGTTCGTTTCATGCATATTCTGACTAGTTGTGGATGCTCTATGAAGCGATTAATGGAGACTCAATCTGGTAGTAGAAAGCTTCATTTTTCAAAAAAAAAAAAAAAACATTTTTAAAAAATTAAAAATAAATCATCAATGTAATCGCTATTTATCAAATTTCAAATAACAAAAAATCGTAAAAATCAAATTTAAATGATAAATTTCCACAACTATATTGATTTTTCCTCTGAAGCAAATACTTTTGAACACGTCTTCTATTATTCTCAGTCTGAATTATCAAATGAGTTTCATAGACATTTTTAAATTGTTTTCACATCTCTAATCTTTACAATCTTTTTGCCATTACATTTTTTGTGACTCTTTATTTCCGAGGCAACTTTATTTCCTCTGTTACATATAATATTTTTTAATGAATTTAACAGAAGGCAACATCTTTACTATTATTGCAACAGCTGATAAAAGTTTTCCTAACAGTTATTCTACGCCACTGACATATTTTTTCAATGTTTCAGAGAACTTTTCCATTCTGTTCTAAGATAAATATACCATTTTCTGTCTTTATCTCTCTCTTTCTTTCAAAGAATAATAATGTATAAAATACTATTTTTTAGAGATTTTTTCAATTTGTTCTGAATTAATCTTTTGAAAATGTACCCAAAAGTATTTACTCACTTTCCAGATATATTTATCACTCGTTTTATTTTGCTTTTTAAAAAATTGATTTTTTATCCTAACGGGATAATTAGGTTCTTACTTTTATTTGGCATTTAATTCTTATCAAAATCAATGTCTAATTTTATACTTGTTCCTATTAAATCATTTCTTACAAAGTGTTAAAAAGAAGATTCAAGTCTATGAAATGAAAACCCCTATCTTGTGCAATCATCTTGAAACGAAACTAAATTATACACTGAATATAAATGATAACCTAAAAGTAGGTGTAGATGAGTATATGTCCTAAATAATGTAGTTTGTGATTTTTCAAACATATGCGCGGTGTATCAAGGCGTAAGTGACGAAAATAAAAGCATTTTAAGTTGTCTCTGAAATAAGAGATCGACACTAGTTTTGCATCAGGAACTAATACTAATTTTATTTCTTTAAACACGTTCTTATATAACTTATTCTACAAGATTATTTATGCTATTTATGCTTGGGTTCATAGCTAAATCCCTCCTGTATAACTGTGGATTATCACAATTAATGATAAACTGGGTACAATGTCTCTATTTAAATTTGAAAATATATCATGTAAGTGCTTTAGTTAAAAATCATAATTTTATAGCGTGATTTGATTATGGCTTTCCATTTATCGTATTGTATTTCTTAACAAATGCGCTGCACGATAAGATTTCAACTCGTGAAAAAACAATTTCTATTGTTACTTTGTCTCATTGTCATTTTGAATATCGGATGTGTTCTTATTTCGAGTCAACCTTGTCTGTTTTTTATTATATACCGAGATATTTATTTTAAATAGGCTTTCCAAAAGGTTTTAATTTATAATGGTTTTTGTATAATATATATTTTAATGAAATTATGTATAAAATACTTAATAACAGTCATTATATTTAAATGTGTAACTAAGAAACTTGCAGGAAAATGTGCTTACATGGTTTTTTGAAACAATATAACACATTTTGAAGATGGTGACAATTGCTTCAAATGTAGAGAAACAGAACAATACTCTCCCCACAGTAATAAACTAATCGAATGTTTAAACGTGAAGCATCAGGTAATTTTATTTTGTTCGAGCTTGGCAGTTACGGGTTTTGAGAGTATTCTTTCAAAATTAACATCGATGTTCTTTTGCTTTTTATACTATTTTGAATTACAGAAGATCCATTTTAAGGATAGCTTATATGGAAAATACGAAGAAAAAAAAACTTAAGTGTGGCGAATTATTATTTAATTGTCCAAAGAATTAACTTGTCTGAATTTAGTTTTATATGAAGATACCAAATCTGTTATGTTATTACTGGGATAGGTTGGATATAATCGATCACCTGGGATAGGTTGGATATAATCGGACACCTTATGGACGGATAAAATGATCTCAGAATATTGGAGGATCAATAACATTTTGCATTTTACGAATTATAACATTTTGTGAATTTGTAAAAGCATAATGTGAACAAAAATATTATCGATAAACGACTGTCTCACTATATATAAATATGGATAGATATAAACACATGCATACGAAACTATTTAACATTTAAGATGTACATGTATAGGCATGCATATACATATATAAATGTAATTACTTATTTACTTATCTTTTTAGCTTAATACCTCACAAAGATAAATGGAATAAAAGTGGCAAGATTGTGGTGCGTCATATTTTCAGAAAATCTTGTTTGCTTTAAAAATCCTGGCTTTTTGACTGATCTTGAAATACGCAACTATTTCAACCAACAGGAAGGCTTATATATTTCTGCATTTATATTAGCATAAAGATTTGATGTGTTATAATCATTTACATTTATTTGAATTCAATTCGATTTTTTTTATTAATAACCTTTTTAAACGTTTGAGATATCGTAGGTGACATTATACATATATTCATTTATGTTTTTTTATAATAGTCTATAGTTATAATAGTTTATATTTATATTTTTTGTTTGTATTTTCGGCTATTTTCTTCGATGAAAAAATTTCCATTAACTTAAATTTTAATAATTTTATTGAATTAATTTTAACATTTAAAAAAAAATATTTTGTCTTTGCAAATTATTTGTTCTTTTTGGCATGTTCATATTTGTAATGTTTAATTCAGGAAACAATTAAATTTAATTATTTTCGACAAATACAGAATAGATAAGGTGTATTATCTGCAGAAAAGTATCAATGTCGGCCAAAAGGAATATTCGGAAAAATATTCCAGAAAGGATGAAGCAGCCATTTTGAAGATCTTTTGAGATTATTTAATGATAAATTTAAATTCATTGTCACTTCAAGCTCTTTAATATATTTGTTCTGTTTACACTTTAATTAATAGAGATGAATCTAGTGCATTTGCCTATTCGTAATAACGAAGAAAAAGTAGAGAACTCTTTTGAAAAATTAGATTAGAAGAAATTATATGACGTATCTTCACAATGTAACATTAGAGCATATAACAAGTTATATTGCATTATATTAAATTGCATGTAACAATAGAGCATATATATTTCATCACAGTGTGAATCATGCAATAAAAGCGGTGTTTCGTAGGAAGAAACTACTAGAGTACAACTTACATCTCATCAAAGCATTACGAAGGGAATGAGGGTGGTTCACTGCAATACGTGTGGTATGGTGGGTCTTAGCTGTGAAGGTTAGCATACTAAGGAGTGTAGTGCATCTGAACTATAGCAATAGAGCAGCGAGCGGCTTGCAGCGTCTCGTCCGTGAGAAAGGAGTTGTAGAGTGGAAAATAATTTGTCACAGAGAGAGGCTTTTGGATTCTATCGAGAGTTGGTCCGATCGATGATGGTGTAATGTCACTAGTTTTGTTTTCGAGGCATTGAATGTGACCAGCTAATTATTTTGTATTTCCTTTTAGAGCTTGATCAGATGAGAGATTAGCTGCCAAATTCTGGTCATCTAGGTGTTCTGGAGATGCACGCGTATAATACCGTTGTATCATCAACATAAACATGAATATTCACAAATAATCTGAGTATTCTCTTAGATCATTTATGTAAAGTAGGAAGATGGTTGGAGCCAGAAGTGAACACTGGGGGACGCCTGCATTGATAACTTGGGCCTCGGAGGATGGCTGTTAACAACTACCTACTGGGACCCTACCTGTTATGAGAGGAAACTTTCTTTCAGTGATCCCATACCTAGAGAGCTTGTTCAGTAACTCTTTATGCCACACTTTGTCAAATGCCTTTAAAATATCTAATGTGATCGTCCTTGAAATGTATTCGTTGTCAAGTGCGTCACTAATTTTGTGAGTAAACGCAGTTAGGATATCAACAGTGGACCAGGCTATCGAAACGCGTACTGTTTGTCGTTCAAGAGGTTGGTCCTACTGAGGTGATTAACAATCTTCTTGATGATTATAGCTAAAGAGTTTGCTCATGACACTGGCGGGACTGATAAATCTACACTATAACGGAGATGATTGTTCATCCTCGTTCGTAAAAACCGATCATACACTTAAAACCTTCCACAGACTTGGGAAGGATTTCTCCTTCATTCGGAGGCTAAATTATTTCGATAAGATTGGGGATAATTCCGAGTTAATATTCTTAAGGACAACGATAGGGATTTTGTCTGGCGGAGTATAATGAAAATATTACTAAGATTGTGCGCGATGAGACGAAAGGGAAGGTGATGGCCTTTGCCATCTAGCGTTGAGTTCGAGGCAAAGATCGAGGCGAAGAGTCTCGTTTTATCTGACGATGATGAGATGAGCATTAATAATAGTAGGCACTGACACTTTGCATCTATTCATAATTTGATTAGTGGTACTCCAGAACCCCCAGGATCCAATTTATTTACTTTCAGCATTGGTCTGGACTGCTTGAACATAGCTACACTTTGCATTTTAGAGCTCTCTTTCCGTGCTTGAGTGCAGTTCTGAATGTTGCAAGTTTCTAACTACATCACTCCCTGTGATAGATATTTTAATAATCATTACGATGAGTTATTTATTCAGCGGTGAATCAGGTAGGCTGTCCTGTTTCTACTGGATTTTTTCTGGGGTATAAGACTCTCTATTACAGAAGGGATCCATTCTTATACGAGGTAGCATGTTCGAAGAAGGCTGAGATTTCATCGTGTAAGATCTAAAGCTGTCCCAGTCTGCTTTCGTGTACCGAAAAATTGTTCTATGGATCGATCTACCAGGGGATGCCTTTGGTCTGACATCAACTTTGACACTGACTAGTAATTGGCTTGATGTGCCCAGTGAGTGAGGGGGTAAAACATCAGTATCTAACTTTCTGAGATGAAGAATTATCATTATTTACATTCTCCACCTTCCTCCCTTTCTTTCTTTATATACAAACGCAAACGCATGCACATATCTGTGTGTGTGTGTGTATGCGCATAAAGTCATTAATAAAAGTTAAAGACTACTTAGCTGTAAAAAGGTTATCTTTTGTCTTATCTTGTATGATATGAGATTGAATGATGCAATACACTTTTGTTATTGAATCAGCCATTATTCACACCTGAATTATGGTAAAACGACTTTTGTAATTGCCAAATTTGCAGCCATTGTGACAGTATTTGTGTAGTCACTTCACGATGTGTCTTTCTACGAGATGAAAGCTATTTGGAACGTGAACTTAGTGTGAAAGTAGTTCATAGGAAAACATCTGTGTATACTGCTATCGTGAATTTCCAAGATTCAGTGACATTTAGCTACAAGGAAAACTAATGCATGATGGAGCTCCAGGTCAACAGTTAAAGGTTGTTCAGAATTGTTGAAGAGGATCAACGTGGCAACACTGAACTGGGAGGGGAAGATCCCAGATTAGAACACAATTGAAAATTTATAAGAAATTGTCAAAATCAAAGATGTGGAAGAACAAACTTCAATTTTCGAAGCACTTAAAAAAGTTTGGACAAAAAAAATTCCTGTTGACTACTGGAACAACTTGATTCTCAGCATGACCCGCCTCATCAAAGCAGTAATAAAAAATTAGAAATTATATAAAACATGGACCAATGGACTATTTTACTTAAAATGAATAGAAAGCATCGTCATTTACAAATTGTAGTAAAATTGTATTGCAAGATACTTCTGTTAAATTTTTGGTGCATTTTTCTTTTATGTGAACTAAGGCACGAAAAGAAATCTCTTCTTCTTATACAAAAAACACAATAGAAATCTTAACACATTTACGATGACGGTTATTTTATGAGACACACACGTGCACGCAAACACACACACATACACGCACATGCACACTCACAAACATGTATGTGTGTGTGCATGTGTTTCTGTTTGTATATATATTTTGGATGATAGCCAGAATATTTCCACTTCTTTCAATATATAAATAATACAAAAAAAAAAACACTATTTCATATATTAGCATTCACGTTTGCAATTTGCTTTCAGAGACGTGGACAGGTATTATTTCAACAGAAGTCTTACTGTTCTAAGACAAGAGAAATCATAGGGCAATGAAAACAGAAAAACAATGACTCCCTCCCCCCCCAAAATAATCATAGCCAAATTATTTACTTTACTTTCTACAATCGAAAATTCTTGTGTAGAATGAACTCAAATCAACAAAAAGTGAAAGCATTTTATAATAACCTTTAGGGTGCATAGGGCGTTGTAATATTTTCTACCAACTGAGCCAGAAGTTTACAGAAGTGAAATACATATATTCTACTTGCATTATTTTTAGTGGGTAGTAGATAGTCTGAGAATAGTAATTCAAATAACGTACATAAAATGATTGCATATCAGTTTATTTTCATTTATTTATTTTTGGATTACAGATATTAAATGCATAGATAAGTATTATAAATGCACACTTATCTACTTGAAGGAAAATATGGTTTTTATTCTCCAGTTTGAGAGATTATTTCAATATTTAAAGAATAAATTATCCAATTGACTTTTACCGAATCAAATGGTGGAAATAAATCATCGCTTTCCTTTACTTTTGATTTACAATGATTTCTTATTTTGTGATATCTCTCAACATTCTTTGTGATATCGATTCAATATAGAAAATAACGTCAAATCAATATGATATTAATGTTGTTAGATATTTGCAAGAGTACGTCGGATTGCACCACTATACCAGAAGACTTCTATAGCCGCCATGCGACATATTATATAACATTATAAATGAAATAGGACACAAAATATCTCTTTTTTCTATTTCTCTTCACCCACTGGATGCTGTATAGGCAATACGTACCGGGTTTCTCTTTCACGCGA
Source organism: Acanthosepion lycidas (assembly GCA_963932145.1). Classification (NCBI taxonomy): domain Eukaryota; kingdom Metazoa; phylum Mollusca; class Cephalopoda; order Sepiida; family Sepiidae; genus Acanthosepion; species Acanthosepion lycidas. The sequence continues at coordinate 62,995,746 of OZ010592.1, read as the reverse complement.
CTTCTTAGTCTTCAGTAAACAACGTGTCACAAAGATCCATCACTAAATAATATCTTACCTCAACAGCTGCTCAACGTCGTTACAAACAAGTAAAGCCTAATACTGGAACAAGTATGTTTTTTTTTCTATTTGATGCACATAACAAAGTGTAGGGATGGTTCAACTATTTTAAAATAAGTTTCATACAAATATCTGTCCAGTACTGTTCCGGATTCTTCGATATCGTAGGAACATCTCATTTTTGTAATGAAAGCATCAGTGAATTTTGAGGAAAGTGTGAACGACTTCAAGCCAATATCAATTTTTAACATTTATTCTGATAAAGTTGAATTTATTTTCTAAATTGTAGCTTAGATTTGTGTTAAGATATGTGCTTTGTGATTGTATACTCACGCATCTGACTTAAAAACTTAGAAAGGCATTTTCTATCTTCTTTCTCGTTTAATGACATTTTTATTGAAAGTGCTAAAATATATCAGCGAACATAAATAGAACACGAAGGCAAAACATTATAAAAAGGATCAGTGAAGTGGAAATATTTCATTATGTCAATGGTAAGTTTGGAAACTTATGTATATCATCTTGTAATATTTTCAATTTTTATTGATATCAGATTTAGAAAATATGATTATATATTTTGTGATGCTCTTTCCATATACATATATTATTATCATTATATATATATATATATATATATATATATATATATATATATATATATATATATATATATATAAAGTGAAAGTTATATAGGCAGTAAAGAATAATAAGTAAAGAAACATGATTAATTTGTAAAAGTAAACACGATAGTGAAGGAAGTGTAAAATTCTTTGTAAAAAATTAGGGCAATAAAAATAGTTGTTCATGAAATATTAAATCAATAAAATAACATAAGAGATTCTTGTTTACTAAGGGAGAGAATTTGTAAGAAAAAAAAGAATATTTTGTTTTTCAGTTGATCTAATTGCTTCATAATGGATAATGAAAAAGTGTAAATGTTAAAGTAAGATATAAAACAGTACGATATTAGAACTAACAGTAAAATTATTCTAATGTTGATATTTTAATTAAAAAAGCACCCAATAATTAGAATATTATGAAGAAAAAATCAATGACAATATAATAATAAGAAGAGAAAATCTAAAAAGCAATAAATAAAAATACCAAGCAGGAAATGTGGAAAAGGAAGGAACATGATTGAAATACAAAAAAAAAAAAAAAAATAGCAAAAGAAAATAAAAGAAAAGACTTATGTATAAGACAAGATTTTTGAGAGCCTGAGATAACTTTCAATGAAATTAAAATGTTCTCTAATGATTATTTTGCATCGACTACACAGGAAACGTATTCAAGTTGGAAACTGTATGGCTAATCTATGTTTTCTATGCGTATTTAAACTGAGAAAAAATGAAACTAATTAATTGCATTAATTACAAAATTTTCTCTGAAAAAAATAAGGAAGGACTTCTATTAAATTTTTCCTTTGTACTCGACTATGGCAAGTGAAACGCATACAATTTAATGGCGATTCGTATTGAATTTGGAGGAAAAATCTCCAAACATGCAATTCATATAACAAGGTGTTTTTAATAAGAAATGAAGATAAGGAAGCATAACAGAACGAGATTTGCCAATATTCTGACCATTTCTCAGTAAACGACTCGTGACCACAAAAATATTGGTTACTTGATATTAATAAAAAAAAAAAAATAGACAAAAAATGAAAACCTGATAACGCGAGAGTTAAATGAGAGTCGAAAAAACTAGCTAAAGAAGAGCAAGCGAACGAGGAAGGGAGGCAGAGAAAGAGATAGATAGATAGATAGATAGATAGATAATGATTAGGTTAAATTAACCAGCAAGATATTAAAAAGGATAGATAGATAGATAGATAATGATTAGGTTAAATTAACCAGCAAGATATTAAAAAGGATAGATAGATAGATAGATAGATAGATAGATAGATAGATAGAGAGATAGATAGAGATAAAAGGAAAATTAGAGAAGTAATAAAATTTGATGAATTGTAAAACTTTTTCCCTCCTGTATAGCAAACATATTACTACAAAAGAGGACATTGACATGGGAGAATAGACTATTTGTAATTATTAACTTTAAAGTAAAATTCCTATGCTAAACGCTCTATAAAATAGTTTTGTGTTAAACACGTATTAGTTCATGTATAAACACGTATTAGTTCATGTATAAAACACCTTTTGTTAAGTTGAAATGAAATAAAACATTGAATGTATTGAATTTGATTCTCTTTGTTAATTTGTATTGAATTTGATTCTCTTGTGTTAAACTTGATTCAGTACAAATAAAAATGTAAGACACAGTTATGGCAAAATGAACCTGGATTTAGTTGAATGCATACCAATCCAAATAATCAGAAAGCTAATCGTGTATCAAGTTTTAATTAAAACAAATTATGTAGAATCGAAATTTAATTCAGCTGCTTCCATAAAATCATAAAATGACATGTTTTATATTTTGTAAGTATTTTTCGTAGTTATATATAAGTTGTAGATATTGTGTAAATATCAACGCAGATGGGAAGGTTTTAACTGTAAAATCAATTTAAAAGTGATGACAATCCAGTAAGTCATGTTCAACGTGAACGTCACATGTCCTTACTAGCCTCTACGTGTAACTTGACAATGGAGAGTGACGTTTCCCTGTAAGAGAGTTCAAGTAATAGGACAGATCAAAGTTTTGATGGGGGAATGAAATAAAAATCACGCCAAAAGAAATCTTACTACAGAGGTGATGACACTTAACTTCATTAATATCAACATATACTCGTTGAAATAAATATATTCAGGGACTAGGAATGTCAAGTGATTTTTGTAGTAGTGGAGGACATCACTTAACACAGAAAACAGAGCACATTTCTGTTTTTGAGAGCTGAAAAAATATTAAGAGGAAAAACTGAAAAACGTTTTATTTTTTTCTTAAATTATTTAACGTATATTCATATGATTTTATTTTTGTTTATCGTTGTCTTATAAAATACGCCTTTTTAATAGCGAGCGAAACGTCACTTAATGATAAGAACGGTCGCGAGACGATGAGTGAAGAGATAAGCAACTTATTTTCTTGAATCTTATTATTAGATGAAATATTACCATTTATTATGTTAAATAAATATTGGTAGTGACCTTGAAAGATTTAAAATGACTGCATAATTAGATTTCAGTGATCGCAGTAGAGAAACTACTTGGCCGAATCCATTTGCATCGACAGCCGATACTATTGTAATTATTAACTTTGAAGTAAAATTCCAGCATCTGCATCGCCTGTTTGTGAACACTTTCAAACACTGTTAAGGCATTTCTACTTCTTTTGTAAATCTTTATTAAAGCCTGCAAACGTTTAACCCCACTCATAGAATCAATGATTACAAGAAATGATGCTCACCATACGTTGTCCTTAACGGTGGCATATCTGTACGAAGTTTTTGTGATTTATATACATCATTGGCTGATTAACAGTGTATGACATAAATCAATAGAAAGAAAAACCACGTTATTTGGGAAAACTTATCACGTACCATACAGGTCCTAATGATACCAGATTAATGTGGTTCAATCAGCATAGCATTTTATGATTTGATCATAATTATATCAGTGCAATAGTGAAACAGAATTTGAATCGTAATTTCCCGCACTAACCTAGAGAAATGTCTGATAAATTTTTATTGACTAGGCTCAGAAAAAATCGTTAAATAGATCCCAATTGCGCTTAACAATAAAAAAAAATCACTGGATTAACGAAATCTTTTCTTAGTAACCTCAAGAATTCATGCTTTCTTTCGAACTTTTCAAGATTGACTTTAGTGAAGATAAGTAGACAAAGAGTTTTACAATGGAAATATTTGTGGTATAGGGCCAAATATGAAGGTGTGTGGCCTGTTGCCAAATTTGGTTGCCTGAAAACTGCTGAGAATATTTGGAACGATAAGTGTCACGAGATGTTACCAATAGTCGATGCCAAAATGCATTGATTTCACCTGTTAGGTTTGAAATTCGAATCAGGATTTTGGCATGAATGCTTTGGGTTATCGACTATAGTTATGACAAAGTTTTCCAGGATGAAAATCTCAAGGGCTAGTTTTATTTTCGCAACAAGTTGTTTAAGGGTCGGGACTCTTCCAGAACAAAGGATGACCGACAGTAGCACAGATTTTGGCAGGAATCCATGAGAGACGATTGAGAAAAGGATAAAAATGAACGGTTGGAATTAAGGGAGGTAAAATGAAAGAAGGGATAAAAATGTAAATAAAAATTGAAAATGAGAGGAAGTAAGTGAAATGGAGAGGGAGCAAGGATGCAAGAGAAAGTGCAGCAGGTCATAAAAGAAAATCAGATTCTTCTAAGTAGAACAGAAACAAGTACAACATTACACGAGTAAAAAAGTAGGAAAAACAAAATTCTTGATTCTTGAAGAAGTGAAAAATAAAACAAATAATAAGGACAGAAGGAATCGCAAAAGAAAAGGTTAAAGAGTAAAAGAAAGCGAAGCCGAAACAGAATTTGACAGTAGCGAAAAAGTGAAACAACACAGAAACACTAAATTCAAAATAGATCATTGGTAAAAAAAAAAAAAATAAGCCGACTTTTTACAGAAAACTCGAAGACAGAAAGGGTAAGGAAGATTAGATTTAAACAGGAAGAGTAGATTTAAATTTAAGAGAGAGAGAGTGAGAGTGAGAGTGAGTGTGAGAGAGAGAGAGAGAGGCGTGCTATACGGTAAAGGAGACATGCCAGAAATCCATGTAGGAATAGAAAAAGGAGAATTATATGTTTTTCAGTATAAGAAATGATGGATGAGGAGGAAAGATTTGATATGTACGACAGAAGAAAGATCAGTGAGACAGGCGCGTATGCGTGCATAAAGAAAAACGTATAAAGAATCAAAGAATAAAGAGAACGATTGTAAATAAGAGAAAAATAACATCAAATGAAATCAAATGGAATGGCGAAAAAAGGGTAATTTATCGAAAGGATCTGGAAACGAAGAGAATAAAGAAAAATTATGGGATTAATAAAAGGAATCAACGAAAAAAAAGAAAGAAAGAAAGAAAGCGAAAATAAAGACGTAAAATAAAAAGAAATATGATGTAAATAATATATACATCGCCAAGAAGAAAGAAAAGATATATGAGTATTGGTAAAAAGTTCACACTTACCAAAATCTGATCACTGATCAAATATCAGATTTTTTTAATTCTTGTCTTGGTCGAGCTGAGGACGTTTCAGTGCCCCACTCCTATAAAGGAAAGAAAGAAAGAAGGAAAAAAATAAGGGAAAGAAAACGGTACCTGTATGAAGATAATGGAAAATAAAAGGAAAATAAAAGAATAGAAGAATTAAGATCTAAAAATAGAAAAAGAAAGCAAAAGAGAAAATACGAGAGATAAATGGCGTGTTGCATACCGAAACAAATGAGAAGAAAAAAAATAATCATAGAATGAGAATAAAGTAAATGAAAAGAAATAACGAAATGGAATTGTTATTAACAATGAAGTCGATGACTTATTGAAAGGAAGACATGGAAGCGTCAGGTGCGAGAATACTGAAATTAGCTTAGTGAATAGAACATTGCTCGCGGCATCGAACAGAAAAGATTTTAGTGAATTGGCACGAGAAAGGTTATTTTTTAATATGTTGAATTATTTGCTGTTCGACGTTTCGATTAAAAAAAATTACAGACATTACTAATCATACTTAAAAGAACGCCAAATAAGTTTAAGAACATAAAAAATCCATCTCACATATCACATAGTCTCACAAAATTAATCCACACAAACCCACACGCAAAGTTTGAAAAATGTAACTAATTCTGTATTAGATTCAGTATCAGAACACTTTTCCTTGCCAACTGTGTCTTTGATGAAATACAAGCCTACAATGTTGATGAATATGATGTCATATACAGAACTGTTTCCTTTTTATACAGACAACAGCGACTTTTCTCACCTTAAAATTATGTTGAAATTATTCCAATTAAAACATTAAATTTTGAGTCACAAGAAAGCTGCAGAAATTTAACGAAATTCAATTAGAATATCATAGAAGATTTATTCACATTTTCAGTAAAACTGGTTGCATTGATATATTTAGATAACACTAAATGCAACATAACTATTTGGGAAATTCAGTCGTTACATTAAATTTAAAATCTTCAAAAAGGATCAGACAGTGACTTGATAATCATTACTGACTGTTGTTCACGATGTCTTTTCAATAGTTTACTGATTAAAATTATTTCTTCTTTGATAATTTAAAATGTACCTTAAATACATTTTTGATCTTTTTATTGTTGAATCACTCAATTACAATTGCATCATTTTCATTTAATCATGAGTATGGAAAAGCTTGAAGAACAGCGTCATTTTTTAGTATTTCATTGCCTTTTGTCTCAGTTCGTGAGATTTTTCAAGATGTCTCATGAAATAAAATCCTTAAATTTATTTTCAAAATCAGTGGTTGAACAGATGTTAAATTTGCTTGTAGATTTATTAATTTTATTCGCATTGTGTTTTGTTAGCTGTTGTGTTACAAGTGTGATTGATTCCTTTTCTTCCCTTTGTTTTACTATTCACTAAATACTGTTCACCTAATACAAGCCTCAAAAACTACTCAATGAAAAGAGTTTTTAAATCAAGTTGTAAGAGCCTAGAAGAAGGGAGTATGAGATGCTTATTATGAAGATATACAGGATAGCTAACAATTAATCTTAGACATGAAGAGGTTAAGAGTGTTGTGATCAGTGAAGCATTCTCTCGCAGGTCTGCATGTTTTCGGAAAGAATATAAGTGGAACTTCCACCTTACCAATGGAATAAGAAAGGAATGAGGAAAGTCCTACGTGTGAATGTCTGGACTCGTGGAACCAAGGAATGTAGCATGCCTAAATATCTGCTATAAAAAGAGCGATAGAAGCAACTTTTCGTCTGTGGGAAATGGGTTGTACTATGGAAGACAGTTAATAATACACAAGGCTGCGCAATGTTTTTGAACTCTTGTCAGGTCTGCCCCGATGTGGCAGGAATTTTTAGTCTGATCTGACTCTTTTAAAGCATCTTTAGCAATGGATCATATATACGAGTTCATTGAAGGATTCTCATTGAAGGATTCTCATTATGACTGAAGAAAACACAGGATCTGCTCTGTGAAGATGAAGCATACTAATTTTGATTTTGAAGATAATGAGTGTTACAAGTCAATTCGTTTCCCATTTAGTTGCGTGAGCAAAGTCAGAGGAAGGATCAGCTGTCAGTCTCGGGTTATCTAAATCTTTGGCAGTACACCCATAAACATCGTATGTATCATCTGCATATATATTTACTAATGATCAGAAAAGGTTACTAGGTAGATCGTTAATATAAAGCAGATGAGATGGAGAGCCTTGGGGGATACCGGCATTGATATCACGGGCTTCAGAGGACTGGTCATTAACATCGATCTTCATGGACCCATCCAAAAGAAAGGACGGACTCGATAACTGTGAAGACTCTCCCAAAAGGCCATAGCTGGAGAATTTGTTTAGCAGCCCCCTATGCTACACCTTGTCAAAAGCCTTAGAGACATGTAAGGCGGTTGCTCTCGTGATAGATTTATTATCAAGCGCTTCACTGATTCTATGCGTAATGACAAATAAGAACACAGTAGTGGATCTAGAGGCGATAAATTCACCCATCATGCGAGCCCCGAGACCTTTTCCTCACATCATGTCCTGATAAATGTGTCATTGACTTGTTACTCATTGGTTAATATTACCTTACAGGAATGTCTGCCTCGCGCATATAACGAGGTGAGTCGGTAAAAGACATTTTTTATGCACACTGAAACATCGAACCGTAACTTTGGTGACCAATACACCTGTAGCAATGATAGTAATCAACTTCTGTGTCCTCATTTATTATATTGTCATATTGATAGCATTACATCGTGTTAATGGATATCATTGCCTCGTGCTTATTACTTTGCCGTGAGTATATATTATATATATTACATTGCCTTATATTTATTTTATTCTTGATGTGTACATATTATATTGTCTCATGTATTAAGAAAGAATTATTTTATTTTGTAGGTTTTATTATTTCATTACACTGTGTATTCATTTATCACATTGACTAGTGTATACATTTATCATATTGACATTTGTACATATTACATTGTCTAATATTTCCCTGTTAATAAACCTGTCCGTCTTCATCGTAATTTATGGGGCGAAATTTATTCTGGTTGTAAAGTATAAAGTATTTTCTTACCAAATAACTCTGCTAGTACTTTGAATGTTCATTTACTTAAGTATTTGTTGACATATTATTTAAGATGCGTTTATTTAAGAATTGACTGATAAATTTTTTGATCTGCTAAAATACGTGGAATGACAAGAATGATGGTAAAATATGAAAGAATCTTATTTCTATAATTATGTAAGCCAATTTCCTTCATTCTTGCCATAAGCATATTCTTTATTTTCGATCAGCATCGCCAACTTATGATAGTAGACTGACGGTCTTAATATTTATAATAAAAAATCCCAATTAAATGGAAAGTAATACGGCTTAATATTAATAATAGTTAAGACTTTCATTTAATAATAAAAAAATAAAGATAATCAAAAAAGATATACAATAAAATAAAGCGTCACTTCGAGAAAACAATGAGAGAAAAAAGAAAAGAAAAACGAATTATTATTGATTATATCGTCAGTTGTTTTTCATGAGAAATCCACCAAATTCCTCATTTGTTTTTCTTGAGAATTTTTCTAACTTCAGTGGCTGCAGTTTTCAAATGTGTTGTGCGTTGAGGGGAGAGGCAGTGAAACTGTTCAGAATGGAATGTCTGTTTCATGTCGATCAAATGTCCTGCTGGAAAGCATCAAATTAAGCTTCCCAGTCGCTTGTCGGACCACTCATCATCTTGAGATTAGTTAAAAACTAAGTTTGATACATTCATTAAACTAAGAAAGACAAAATGTGTGCAAGAGTTGATAAATGACAACAATGTGTTGATTTTTCACTCTACCAGGTCAGAGGACAGTCGCTTTCATAATGGCTCAAAGTTTTGATAAAATAATTACATTACGTAAATTGTAATATAGAAACGACCATTGTAAAATAGATTACCGATGTAACAAAATGATATGACTAGATTTTGATTTTCTTAACTGAAAGTCAATGTAATTTTGGAATTTAAAATGACTCTAACTGATAAATACCTTTATCTTGTCTCTCCAAAGTATACTAGTAGGGTTCTCTATCCTTGGATGGCAATCAGTCTCGGAGATGAACAATACTAAATTCAAAATCATAGACAACAGGAAAAAGCTCTACTATCTTTTCCAACAATGTTCATAACAATTATAGTTTACAGTTATTAAAGAAAGTCGTGCTTATCTGCATTCAGAAGGAACATAGCTCTTAAGTAGTATTTTACTTTTCCTTTCTTAAAACAAGATGATGATATGAAATACGGTATTCTGTGCCCTAACCCCAGATTTACGATTAAATATTGATGATTCATTTTTGGTTTTTCATAGGCTAAGTACAGACATAATTATATAAGGTGATAAAACTTTATGCCAATATTATTTTTTTTTATTAAGTATCAAGTTCCAGTGTCAGCCATTTGAAGTTTTTCACAAACCCGACAAAACTAAAGGATGAGAGTAACAAAGATATCTGTGAGGCTTACTTCATGGATGTTTTAACCAGAGTTACAAATGTTAATTCCCAAGCCACTATTGGAAACGCAGGAGAGGTCGAGCAATGAATAAAATGTTGCTATGGTAATTTTACAAATCGTATTATCAGATAATCTGCATCAGTTTTTCTTAAATTCTTTTAATCTGCATAAGTTTTTCTTAAATTCTTTTAATCTGCATCAGTTTTTCTTAAATTCTTTTAATCTGCATAAGTTTTTCTTAAATTCTCTATCAACTTTTAACATTGATGCATTGACTTTATAAACGCTAACAAAAATCTTATAGCTAAAAACTTCCATTTATATAAAAATCACATAAAATGCAAAAATCAGTAAAGAATAAAATATCTATTGTAAAAGAGTTCAATTTATGGCAAGCATGAATCATGAACCAAGAAAATGAAATCAAAGCATTGAGAAAATGTGGAAGTTGTGTTTGAAGTGGCCAGTCGATGAAATAGTCTCAAGCGAGCCAATTGGTTCGAGGCTGTCTTGATTGGCGATATCTATAAAACCATTAGTAAGTTGAAAACTTTCAGTTTTATTGAATTTCAATTTCCATAGTGGTTAGAGTTATAAAACATTCTTTGTGAAAGAATGCGTCACTGCATTTGTCAGAGACAGTAAAAGCTGACTCATTAAGTTTGTAGTCTAACTGGTATTTTGAGCTGAAATATATTAATTGCATAATGTTTGAACTATATAATTAACATTTACCACTGAAATGAGTAAATTGGTAAGGAATGAGATTATGCTGTAAGAAAACGATTTGTTTTAAATAAATGACCTTTTTATCATTAAGCTGCGCATTTACTAACGTACCTACGTAGAAATAGGTATATCTTATCAGGTTAATTTGGTTACTTGATACTTTAATGCAAAATGATCACTACAGCCACCAATTTTATAGAATACAGAAATGTTGTATACAATAGTCTTCTTGATGGCAGCGTGAACTGAACCATCTGTATTAACTAATAGCAAATTATGATGTGCTTCTACCAGATCATGGTCTTCTCCTGTGTGACGAAGTGAGACATCGTAGTTATCCAATTCCATTTCGAATTTTGAAGTTAGACAGCTGCTGCTCTCTGTGCCTAGCAACAGTAGTCTGATCTCCGTGCTTAGCAATAGCCATACAGGCATGGCTATTGCAGAAGAGAAACGAAGTACACTGTAGTCGGAGAAAAGAGAAAGTAGAAACGCTCCGGTAGGAACCAACCAACGAAAGTCTTCCAGTCAAAATTCGACTTGTTCATCCAAGCCAACGCTGTCGTACATTTAACTCTATCCTCAATGGGTGCATCCATTGTCTAAACAGATAGACGGAACCATCAATCTCTTTCACTTCATAAACACACATACACGCATACAAAGATCGCTATAAAAATAATACTTCCTATTTTATTATTTTGGCTCATGTTTATCGTATTTCTGTTCATTTGAAACTAATTTTCTTTATTTAGCTCATTTAATATTTCTTATAATGTATCAAATGATTCTGATATTAGTGAAATGTTGGTAGATAATTGTACGTGGTTTAAATATTCTCTATTTATGTTTACATATATATTATAGGACGATAACTGTCATGAGCTTATGTATTTCCTTTTATATAAAGTCGTCTTATTATTTCAAGATATTTTTGGCTTACTGTTCAATAAGCCCAAAACGCAGGCTTATTGTTTCAAGAAGTTTTTAGATGATTTAATTTTCTGAATGCGCTAAGTAAATAGTTTCTCATAATCATTATGGAATTATTTTTTCCATTTTTAAATATGTCTTTTTTATGCAACTTACGCTTCGTGTTTTTTTCGCGTTTCCTAATTTGAAACGCAAACCCTTTTTGATATGTTTTTTTCGCAAGAATATCACTAGCATATACTGGAGTAATTGTTGGTGGTATTTCTACTTCCAAATTATAAAGAGTTCCATCGTACTCCTCGTTTATTCTTAACAACTAACAACATTTGTTAGCATCTCCGTTTCTGCCTTTAATGCAAGTTGCTGATTACCTATGTGGGTCGATCATGGTTCAAGAAGTTCCTTTTCTGAGTAAAGTCTTATACTCTTTCCAAGTTAATATTTTCATATCTCATTCCAAGTTGATTAGTTTCATTTATTTACCTTCTATTTTATTAGTATCCATATTATTTAACTTTATTTTTGATAACGGTTATATTTTTAAGTATAGTGGCTTTCGTCAGTTGTTATAAAGTCAATGTCGTTTATTATTTCTCCACTTTGGCTTTTCCGTGTTCATCTACAACTTCTCTGGTATGAAAAAAAATATTCATAATTGTTATTTTTTCCTTACAGAACCAAAATATTAACGTGAAACTCGAGTCATTTTAGATAAATTTTAAATGTCCGAGTCAGACAGAGATTTTCATATGCATGTTCCAAAACCCGTTCAGAAATATGTAAGTTTTTAGGTGTATACTTCTAAGAGCAATGTTTAAAATGGCTTTGAGCGAGTGAAGCTTGTATATCTTGGCGAAGACCATCCTTCTTCGAACATTGTGGACTGGCACTACGCAATCACAAAGACCTGTACCAAATAACATAAACGAAATCACTTGAGGACTTTCAACAGCAGCAACGACTAAAATGGATAACATATGTAATTAAATCAAGATGATGACGTTTCACACTACTCCAAACAAAAGTTAGAAAGAAATTCCTTACTGGACCGTTTTACGAGAAATATTTTATAAATGTCAATCGACACAGAGCTGATTGCTTTGTCAATGAATGGCGAATGTTTTCTTATACGTAAACGCCTAATATTACCATTATGAGAAATTTTGCCGCTTTAATTTCCCCTCGGTATTCCAAAGTTTATATCACAATATTCTCCATATTTTATTCAGCACGATCGGCTGAGCTTATCAACGCAGGAATTACTGTTGGAAACTTAGTATGACCCCAAAGTTCATACAAACCCAACATAAATTGGTGTTTACTTCATTTTAGACATGTGGTGGTGGGGGGGAGGGGGCACGATCTAAGTGAATGAAAGGTCGTTTCTTTGAAATAATGCTTATTTGATCCCCTAATTCTGCATAGTCTTTCTTTGTAGCCGACTGTTACATGGTTTACAAATGTACATCCACATTAAATTAATATAGGGATCGAAATAATTACTCTTATAAATCATAAAATACACGACAGATATGGATGTTTGTTTGAATTTACACATTCGGCTGACACGGTCTGACGACTACGAAGGTTATTTCGTTAAAAAGAAATCTGAAATCCCCCCCCCCAAAAAAAAAACCTTTTGACCAAGGGTCCTCAAAAATTTAACTACATACAAAATGTAAAGAGGGAGAAAATAATTCTCTCACTTTGTACAGATTTCGTGGTAACTGCAAAGAAAAGAACAATCACATCCGCCAAAGTTACTTTGATATTCCTTTAAATTCCTGTCTAGTGGTCGTCATTTTAAGGTGTGAATGACGGATTCATCGATGTATTGACAGCTTATATCAGAGGAAGTTATCATACGGAAGGACGGAAGTGACATAATAGCTTTGAACTGTGATGCCACTGTGAGCAAATCTGAGTTCTCAACCTCTATGAGGACGAAAACTGCAGCAAAGGCGTTCACAGGTATGTCATTTAATAAATGTAGTCTTCCACTCCAATATTGATTAAAATTTTCATACATGTTAAACAAGCATCGAGTTTGTTACAAAGCTAAGTGATTTTTTTTTATAAAACTCTATAATGGGGCCGCTAGCGCCCCTAGATAGCAGCTCGATCTTACGCACACAGTTCACTGTGTTTAGCATTTAATTTAATATGGAATTAATTCATTTTAAATTTTGCTATGTGCATAATTAAATTAATAATTAAAGTAATTAAATTCAAAGAAATTGGCTCAATCCATCTGGTCATATAAATAATAAAATGACATTTAAATAATATAATAAAATATAAATAATAAAATAACATTTAAATTGAGCTTATTTGCGACTAGAAACTTTACCTAATCTCATAGTTCAACCAACCATTAAAAAGGCATATCGTTGTTGTTGTCTGTGGAATAACAACCTGTTTGAAAGACACGTTCGTGCTATCTATCGTCTGTGTAAAAAAAAATCTAGTTGTGGAAATAGACATCCTTTTTAAAATATCGAAATGTCCTTAATCGTTTTAGTTTTAATTATAGGGGTTTATTTAGACGATAGAATTTTTTAATAGCCTAAGACCAGCAGGCCTCAATTTGCACCTAAAGATTGGAGCACCTGTGCTAAAAACCTGGATCCAACAAAGACTTGCAAAGGCACACGAGTTACAGTTAAGAAGATGATGCCAACAGCCTTGGAGTTGACAATTCTGACTGGAAAAGCAAGCGGTGAGGCTGCATTTATTCCTAAAATTCCATTTATTCTCTCAGATATGTCTTTCCAGTTCAAGCAGCTACAATTCCCGGGGAAACTGAGTTTTGCAATTAGCATTAACAAAGATTATTGCAGTCCTTGGATGTGGTAGGCCTTAACCTTGCTGAATCATTTTTCTCCCATGGCCAAATTTATGTGGGATGTTCAAGGGTTGGCAATCCCAACCATTTATTTATTTATAACTACGCGGAAAGACCAAAAACATTGTTTATCAAGAGGCTCTGCAAACTTGATAAGATACACCCAGTCATCAGATGTTTGTGATTTAACTCTATTATTTTTCAGTGTTGTAAATCTTTTGTTAAGCTATATGTTATTTTCTCTCTCTCTCTCTCTCTCTCTCTCTCTATATATATATATATATATATATATATATATATATATATATATATATATATATATAACTATTTGCAGGTCTATTTTGAAATTATATATCAGTCTATTTGTACACTTATTGTAAATTTATTTTAACATTAGCCCTCTTAAGGGCTATAGTTTATGTGAATGCACAAAAACCATTACTTTGAATTGTTACTTTCGGATAACCAATTTACCTGTTAATTGTGTAAGTCGCTTCACGATTTTGGTATTCATAACTTATTGGCATTTCTTCCAAAAATCATTGCGGCGGGGGTTGGGTATTCTCTTTGAACGCACAAAAGCTTTTGTCAGTGTTGCTTACTTTGAAATGTTACTTTCGGATAACTGAAGAAAAGATATGAGAACGGGAATTGGGGATAACATCCACTTTTCCGCGAATTACCTGGTACGTCAACTAGTGTATATATATATATATATATATATATATATATATATATATATATATATATATATATATAATATCATAATTTCGTTAGTCTTTAGACACAAACTCACAAAATTGAATAATTATAAAATTTCTATTTTATGGGGACATGAAGGAAATGAGAAACATATTTCATTGTTCTACCCCAGCAAAAGCAGTTGGCCTGAAGCAAGTCTAGCCATGAAATGAATGATAATAACCGAATTCCTTAACAAAATCCATAGGAAAATCAGAAACAGAAAAGCTTCAGGTTATGAATGAATTCCATTAAGGAACATGGCTTGTATCATTGTTTAGGCATATATTCATAAATTACTGCTTGGAGCTTTGATTGAAGAGGTGATGTTCGTTGTTAATGTTTTTTTAAAGCGTACTCAAGACATGCGTGGATCTTCGTATCCAGATGAGACAGCAGCACCGAGTTTAGCAGAAACGTTTGCAACATAAGATATCAAAAAACGTTGAAGGTGATAAGCAAATGATAAAGAACCAGGCGAGACTATTTTTGCTGTAGTATTTAAGTATCTGGATTATTTTCGTTTGTAACACTATTTTATGAAATATCAGTCATTCTATGACAGTGAATGTTGGACAATCTCTTCACAGATGATGAAGAGACTTGAAGTAAGCAATAAAGTAGAGGTTCTGCAGTAGGAGGTTGAGAATACAGATGAAGAAGAGACTGGATGTAGTAGAAATGTAGTTCGAAAGAAAGATGCTGAAAATACCATGGACTGAAAATGTAAGCAACAGCAAAGTTTTAGAGAAAATGGAAACAAAAAGGACACTTATACTTAACATCAAGAACAGACAATTGAAATTTCTTGGACACACAATGATATTAGGTTGGTGCAAAAATAATGACGTAATAATGTCGTTTTTTGAGGTATTTTTTAACGTCAAAAAACGACATTATTGCGTCATTATTTTTGCACCAACCTAATAAAAGAGAGCTAGCAAAATATGATACTTACAGGACAGATTTAACACTAGAGGGACAGTGAAAATCAACGTATAATCTACCTGGCAAGATTGAGAGAATGGATGGCAGAGCAGGGCTTGGGAGAGATAGCCAAAAGACATCATTTATTAAGAGCTACAAAAGACAGGAAGTTGTGGAGAGTCATGATCACCAACAACGCTTTTTGCAGATACAGAAAGCACAGTACAACTAATGAATAGAGCATGTTTTCATCTATAAAATATTATCTTTCCACATTCATCGTCATTCCCTATACATTTTCCCGGTCATAAACATGGCGGCTTCTTATACATATCTTTGTCGCTATTGCTAAAACGAATTACCCACCTTCTAACTGTGTTTACATCTAACTTTGGGCGTCTCTAAAGAATAAATACGCAATGTTTAATGTCAATTGATGCAAATATTCCACTAGTGCTTTGTATATACGTTCATATTAGTTGACATTTTGCCAGTCTGCTATAACAAGCCCCAAATATGGATTATTGGCTGAAACGTTCATTCGCTGCTTCTATATGATTAACATCCACCACTGACGTAAAAATAAAAGGCATTATGTTCGGAGAAATTATGTATCTATATGTGTGCGCATACACGTGTGTGTGTGTGTGTGTGTGCATACACGTGTGTGTGTGTGTGTGCACAAGTGTCGGTAAAAATAATACCTGTTCTTTAATTACGACAGAGTTAAGCAGCATAGAAAGCATAATAACATGAAGGGTGTTGGGCAGGATTTAGATAATTACAGGCGCATAACTGTACTAAACACAGAGTTTAAGACTATGTGGGAGCGTTTGTAGTCACCTGTCGAGATTGAGGTTCGGGCAGACTTTTTCTGTGAAGGGTCGAACAATTCTGAGCAAGTTGCATCTGATCCGTACGATCCTAGAAGGTGTAAAAGAAGACGAGCAAGCCACGCTGATCAATTTGGATCAATCCAAGGCATTTGATAGGGTCGACTATCGTACTATCGTAGCCCCCTATATCGCTTCCCTAGTGCTGTGGTATAGGTAAACGAATAGCTCGTCAGAGTTGCCCGCTGTCGCTGTTACTTTACGCTTTGGCAATGGAGCCTCTCCTTCGCCGACTCAGGAACAGGGCATGCAGTCCAGCCCTACGTGGAATCGCTGTCCTGTTGGGGCTTGAGCCAGGTTTTCCGCGGACGACGATGAGGTGTCCCTCTTCATGTCGTCCCGCAGGTGGTACTCTTGAACGGTACGAAAAGATCACGGGACCTTAATATAACTTATTTACAAAAGCAGTTAAAAGCGTTTCTAATTAAATAATGTCATAGTTTGATTACAATTTTTAGTTTACTATTCGGAGGAGATTTTCAGTTAGAATAGTAAAAGTTTGAAATAAAAATAGATGATTTACATTCTCCAAGGAGCCTTACTTTTAGCTAATAAAAAAATTCTGAAAACTAAAAGGAATTTCATGAAATTTTATGAAATTAAGTAAGTGAAGGTGGATAACATATGTAAAAACACTTTACCAAGATTTTCTAAGACAAAGAATTTCAAAAATAATTTAATTCATTTGTGAATACATCCTCAAAGTTTCATTAAAATCCGACAATTATTTGATTTTTGCAAGAATTTCCAAATCAATGTGTTTTCACCGGAAAAAAGTAATTGTAATTATTACGTCCCCCGCTGACGTAAACAAAACAAGATTTTGAACCAAAATTTCGAACGTGATAGAAAATATTAAAAAACTTAAAAAAATAATCAAAAAATAATTTATGAAATGTTACGGTATTTTATTTATTATTAATTGTTATCATGATGGTTATTTTATTATTAAATTTTTATAATACTTTAAATTTAAAACTTAGTTTGAAATTTTGAAGGAATGATTTGTACAGACGTTAATGATGAAACAGAAGTGACTAAGGAAAGTGCCTGACGACACTTAAATCACGTGACCTTTTTAAGGATTATGTCGTGTATTCCCATAGGTAGAAACTGGGAATACTCTATACTCTGAAAATTCTTTTAAAAATATATTGGCTCAAACGATTGTTACGAGCTTTTCAATTTTTGATTTGTAAAATTAATTTTCACTTAACAATATCACCAAACTGTCACATTGATGCAATGAAGAATTTTAAAACGATTTTTTAATATTATAAATTATTTAATTAAAATTTTAAAAAATGAAAACAATTCTTGTAAAAATTAATTATTCACCAGAAAAAAAAAATTTTCCTAAGATAATAGTCTCCTTAATAAATCTTATTTATCAAAGCAATTAAAAGCTTTTCTAATTACATACTGTCATAGTTTTATTGCTTTTTTTTATTTAGCAATTCAGATTTTCGGTGAAAGGGCAATTTTATAAAAAATGATGATTTACTTCCTTCTTTTAACTAAAAAATCCCCGACCTGAATATATAATTTCTCGGAATTTCATGAAATTAAGTAAGTTTGTGGTAACATATGAAAAAGAAAATTTTTACCAAGATTTTCTGAAAGAAAAATAAAAATATATATATATATATATATATATATATATATATATATATATATATATATATGTGTGTGTGTGTGTGTGTATGTATGTATGTGTGTATATATATATATATATATAATGAGAATGAGGATAATACCAATACAACGCAGGGGTTACAGGAAGGAGAAAGGAAAGTAAGGAACAAAGGAACAGGATAGAGATTGACATTGCATTTAAACATCTGAAGGTTGTAGGTGGCAAAGAAGCAAGAAATCGGAAGGGAAGAAAATAAACTATTAGAATAGAAGAAACGGTTGCATCTAAGCTAGTTTAACAGTGAAACGGTGAAACCTAATGAAAATATTTGTAGAAAAGGCAGACCACGTAGGTAAGAAAAGTTGTAATACCAGATCAGAAACGGTTACATTACAGAGCCTCCTTTGAATGTTGTCAAGAATCTAGAGTTTATATAGTAGAAGCACCAAATATGACAACAATATTAAATACACGAACGAATGGTAGATTTGTAAATGTGGTAAGAGTAATTCTGTCGAGAAAAATGTCTATCACGATACAGCAAACCAACTTTTCTAGCAGCAGATGTAGCAACTGATTCAATATAATCACTCCATTTCATGTGTTACCCTCCTGTAGTCTAGCATCGGCCATGTTGATAGCAGTCAGAAAAGTTTTCTGTAATTAAATGAAAGCAAGTTTTCTTTTGGAGGCGTTAAAATTTACAGGCCATTCCTTTCCCCAGTTTTATTACTGGAGGTCCTTTTTGGGAGCATTGGACAGTTTTACTTTGTCGGATCTGTCGGACTCGCTACTAAGACAGGAGTAAATAGTTGTGTCATCTGCATAAATAACTAGTTGGGAATTGATGAAATCGAGAATATTGTTAATGAAGATCAGAAACGGCGTAGGTCCAAGAATATAGTCCTGCTGGGATCCTCCATTAATATGAAACGATCTAAAATCGTGCCAATTCAACGACCTCCATTAGCCAATTTGTTACAAACGACTGAATTAAAGCAAATATTCGTCTAGACACAGTAGCTCCTGACATTGTTGAAAAGGTCAGCATGTCAAACACTCTCGAACGAGATATCGAGAGACACAGCACGAGCTTCACCATTTTTATTTAAAGCTTGATAGACAAATTCTGTGATGGTCATTAATACATCGGTGGTAGTCTTGGCGAAACGGAAGCCACATTGTTTATCTGAGAGTATGAAAAAACAAAAAAAAACAAAAAAAAACCCCAAAAAAAACCCCCAAAAAACCCCAAAAAAAACAAAAAAAACCCAAAAAAAACCCCCAAAAAAAACAAAAAACGCTGCAGCAAAATAAAATGTAAATTCCAAAAGTGCATTATGACGTTATAATTTATGTCATTGACACATATGATTTTACGAATATAAATGTGAAATTCTGATTTCAAATTTAGAAAAAATAGCAAGAAAAAAATGGACGGGAAAGGTAATTCTTATTTATGCAAATTATGATTTTGGATGTTTGTAATATTTATAGGAATTCTGCAATTCCTCCTTTCATGCCTAAGGCTTGCACAAGTCAAAACCTTTATTAAATGTCCATTTACTTGTATATTTCGTGATCAGTTGAATTTTGATTTCTTGGATGATTAAAAGTAGTAAATACAATAATTCAGTGACTGTTGCATTGATCTGATAGCTTTAGTAATCAAGTTCTCTCTCAAAAATGCTTTTATTATACATGCATTTGTACGTGTGTGCCTGTGTGGGCGTGTACGAGAGAGAGAGAGAGAGAGAGAGAGGAAGTGGGTGTGTGGATGCAATAAGAAACTTCAAAACCTTTTAAGTTAGATTTTATTTGATACTATTTTTTATATTTTTCTTTCTTTTCTAATCAATGGATTTTCATTTCCACGCTCCCTGTCAAATACTTGTTCAATCGTCACTTTATCATAAACTTCATTTGTTTCCAATCTTTTGGCTTTTTACTCTTTATTTGTCTATTTAGCTTCAACTCAAATATTTTTCTGCTAAGAAATTTGTTAACATAGAAGTAAAAATGGGAATATCTGCTTTTTAATCAGAAAAAGTTTTCTCTCTGAAAACTAAAAGAAAAACGTCTTTGATTACCTAAAGTTATGAGAATTATATAAAATAAGAGACGAATTAGGAGAAGCAAAATTTAATTCGAGGTGAGTAGACTAAAAATGCAGTCTTGTCAAATCTTTGAGAACAGACTGAAGTAAAATCTCCACTTTCTGAAATTTAAGGAGAGTCATTTTGTATTCTGTGTGATTGGTGTAGATGAAATGGCGGCTTGGTCTATTAATATCTGGGTTATAAATATTTTATACTCCAATAATTTTCTCAGCCAATGAGTTTAGTTTTCTATCTATCTATCTATCTATCTATCTATCTATCTATCTATCTATCTATCTATCTATCTATCTATCTATCTATTTTTATGCTTTGCACCTATGTGTATTGGGTGTTCCTAGAGAAGTTTGATAAATTGCTGATGGCCAAAAGATTATTGATTCATTTCATCTCTGTTCCATAAAATAAATAATAAACCTCTAGACATACTTCAGGTTCACATCCTAAACTTTGTGTACCAGTAAACGTTTAAGAACTTTCTTAACTGATTTGTTTGGTTCGCTTACCGGATTACGCATAGACAAAATGTGTTAATAAGTAGATGGGGATAGTGAGATTTAATTTCTCCCAGAATCGGTTTACGAATAATACGAAATATTTGTCTACATACAAAAGAAATTTCAAATATTGTCAGTGCATATATAAGTATATATATATATATCTGTATGAAATATATTTGCGTTTCACTGCTAATGCACTGAATTTTCGGTTCATTAGAAATCCTGTTTTTGCATCAATTACATATTTCAGAAGTTGATTGTTGAAAGTAGATAATGGTCTGTCATGTGAAATGTGTTCCATTTAAATATATTTTATCGGTTATTTTGCCTATAGTTAAAACCAACTTTTAGCAATATTATTCTGGAACTTGAAATTAATTTTTCAGATGGTAAAATGTTATACCGCATTTGTTATAGTTCCAGTTATTGAATAAAAACAACGTGACTTGATAACAGTCCGAAAGTTTATTACTTGCTGTCATTTGAAATATTCTTCCTGTGTTGTCTGTGTGTAACTTGAGTCTGTTAACACTGATGAAGCTCTTTAGAGTTAATATTTATTGAAGAACTAAATGAAAATGCCACAGTTACACTTTTACTGGGTAACGTTTTCACAGTAGTTTCGGAACATTTTGCCATTCTTCGAGTAACATTATCAACTTAAAATTTTGTATGCAGGATTTTACTTTGAATTTAAGCAATATTTCTATTACCTATTATCTTCACATCTTCTATTTTTGATAAAATAAAACTATAATATGGATGTTCCTAAAATGATCTGCTTTTTTCTTTTCAGGTTACATATTTTTTCTGATTCTGTCGAAAATATTACCACCTGGTCGAGATTTTGCGCTGAGAAGTTGATTATAAGAACAAGTCAAACCAAATCTGAATTTCTGTGATGAAAAGTTTCATAATTTACTGTTTGAATAATGTCCACGTCTATATTATTATGACAACAATTTGGCTGTTGTACCATAAGAGGCAATACTTTAATCGCCGAGACAAAATAACCTAGAGGGTTAAAGTATTGGTTTGTTAATTTGGTGACATGTAGTTCAATTTCTGGGTCGGCTAGTACAGACTCGGTGAAAAATGGAATAGCAATAACTGAGCAGTGCTAAAAAAAAAGAACATGATATCATGACATGCACAGTGGAATGGAAACAAACTACTTCCGTTCATTAAATAAAGGGTTCCGTTTGAAATTGACAATCACTTGAAGAGAATCAAAGGAAACAACGGCCGCAATGTTGTGAGAATAGCAATAATATGAGGACATTAATCCGACTGTAAATAATATAGATAAGATCAATCTATTTTGCATTAATAACACGAAGTTTTTTTTGTATAAGAAACACTAATCGCATACTTTTATATCTCTTTCAGTTCGTTATGTTTAGGACTGAAAATTGGTTTCGTTAAATGAAAAATGTTTTCTTTAAAATTTGACAGGTTCTAAACTAAAACAAATATTGTAAACTACACAACATGATATTATTCCTTTCTGAAGAAGATTATAAATATGTTTAAAAAATAACTTTGAAAATTGGGTTTAAAAGTTTTGATTTGACCTTTAGCCAACCACAAAAGCCCATGTACCTTAAGAACAGCTATTACGAAAAAAAACGTGCTTTCCCATATAAAAACGAGTAAGTTCAAGTCTTGCCGCGACCTCCTCTTTACTTCTATTATTGTGTTATTTACGCACTGCGGTAGACTGACGATCTGTGCAAGGGCTACAAAAAACAATTAAGTTAAGATGAAAGAAATACTAGTCAAAAGTTCACAACGCTTCATTTAATAAAAAAAAAATGAATATCACTATCCATGCAAATAATTCAGATTAATATCGAGAAATGGCCGCAATATTTAAGCAATTAGTACAGTAATTACTCCATCCAATCAGTTTTCTTTTCCTGTAAACACTCATAAAACTCATTATGTAAAAGTTGTAGCATTTGAGCCACAACTCATACGTTAATTATGAATTGTAGCAATGCTGAACAAGTTCACGAGTGTTATTGCAATTGGTTTATTTTGTGGAGTTACCGAGATCCTCCCATTGGACAAGTAATGATGCATTTCTCTTTCATATGTAAGATGAACAGATAAACATCAACAGATGAATGTTTGTCATCAAACTTTTGAGAAAATTTAATAGTCGAAACGAATAAGCTCAGATGATAAAGGATGTCTGAAATCATGAATGCAAATAAAAGTGAATGTGGCTTTAAAAGAAAGTGTTTTCTAAAGTGGATGCACTTATTGTCTTTTGGGAAGACTCAATCATTATTGTATGTGTCGTTTATATTTCTTGGTATGTCTCTGAGGATTTAAAAAATAAATAAATAAAGCATATTCTTGCGTCAAATCTCTTCTAGAAGAAGTTTTCAAAGAACAATAGATTCCGTGTTTGGTTCACCGTATACAATTCTTTTGAACGTTTCATTAGCTCTTATTAAATGACGATTTCAGGATTCTCTTGACTAATAGAAACAAAATATTTTGCTTTTTACACATGATTATATTTCAGAACTGGGTTCTTCTGTTTATTTCTTGAAAAAGTGTTGATATTAATTAAATATATAAATGAATTACTGTGATACGTCAATGATTTCCCTATCTGTGTCGTTTTTCTTGTATTTTTTAATCTGTTTAACTTGGGCGTAAGTTTTGAGTGATTCTATCAAATTACCGACATTATAAATACCCGTGAAAACACGTTTTATTTTTCAGTACGCAGAGATCTTTACTAGAAGATTTAAAGATTCAAATGTAAATGATTCTACTAGACAGTATTCCATTTCTAGATAAACATTTTTAAGTTACTGATAGAGAACAGGTGGTTAGAAAATGATGCCAGAATGAAAAAAAAAATGATGGCAAACATCGTTAAATCATTCAAACATTGCTGAATTTGGACGTACCGCATGTTGTAGGACAGTATCAGGTATTTTAATTAAAAATCGGTAGAAGTGAACAATAACTGCGATGGCAAACTCATATTATACTCCTTTTCATTTCTGACAAAAGCATAATTTAAGATCATATAGCGGTCGTTCTGATGTTCCTCACTAACAATTTAATTTCGATTAAATGTTTTTTTTTAATCTTTTTTTTTATTTCGTCGGTTCACCTCCTCCACCTTCATGTCATTGTCAGTTTTTATAATCATAGGTGTATTATTAAGTTCCCTGCGAAAATGTGGATTTTTGGTGATTATTTCATTTGTTAAATTGAATGGGTCATGAATCGGATTGGCTAGGATAGACATAGAATAAACAGTGCTGACGAGCCTCCCCCCTACCCTTTGGGGATTGTCCCACATAAAAATGTACTCAGTTATAAAATAAACATATAGTGTCATTTGCTCTAATTGTTAACAACACGTCACAATAGAAGCCTTATTGCCATTTCTCATAAAAACAGAAATAGATGATGAAATGATAATAGAAACATTATCATTGCTTTTTATTTTTACTTACAGGAATTATTATCAAACATTATTATTATTATTATTAGTAGTAGTAGTAGTAGTAACAACAACAACAACAAAATAATAATAATGTATTTACATTCATATTGCTTTTTAATTGTAGATTTATTCAGTGAATGCAGCGCAGATACAAAATAAATTACAAGTATTCCTAGTGACTTATAAAGAACTCTTAAAACAATCTTTCGTAAAGGAGAAGAGCCACATTTTTGTGGAGTTTAACTCAGATGAAGATTGTTCATTTCTTTGCAATTCTAATTTAATAAGGCTCTTTCTTCTAGAAACCCTTAAAGATAAAAAACTATATAAAATAATCTATCTGGTTTCCTAGTAGTAAGCTTTGTATTAAATATCTTTTAAAGATATTTCTACAACCTCATTTTTATTCCTTCCGTTCTACACCATTTTTCTTTTTTGACACGTTGTTGTTGGTTTCGCAAGGAAATATAGTAAAATGCGTTTTTTTATGTAATTGTTATGAGGTGGGGTCATTCAGTGTAAGAAATATCGAATAATCAAAAGGATTAGGTGTAGAAATTACAGGTCAAGCTACGTTTCTCGGAATAAATAAAAAGAAAAGAAAGTTGACATGTGAGTCAATGCATGTGTATTAATATATGTGCGTGAGTGTCTGTGCTTGAAGAAACGAGAAAACACCAAGGAGCACGAATTATATTTGGCTTCGTTTGAGCTGATACTTATCAAGTTTGTTACCGAAAATGCAGTTAAGGAACAAAGAGTAGCTGTTTTGCCGTTACTAATGTTTTGAGAAGCAAACCACATAGAATAACAAATAGCTACAGAATGATATGCAAGGCTGTAAACCCAAAAAGTATCGAGAAGACAGAAAAAGAAAGAAAGAAAGAAACGTTGTAGTTACGTTTCTTTTTGTATATCACTTTTCAACAATTCCCTCATTTCAATAGCTTGAAAATTACTCTTCAGATAACAAAAGACAAAAGAAATAGCAAAGTATTGTACATATATAAGAGGAAGGATTGAAATGTTATCAATATTTTTTCCCAAATTTTATCGTATGGTCCAACATCAAATTTTATTTAGGAAGGGCTCATTGGTCGGATCGAGAAATTTTCAAGACTCCTTTGTATTAGAAAAACTACAAAAAAAAATGTATAAGAAAAAAAAATGAATGTAATTTTGACGATGGTGAGAATTTTTATATGTAAAAAGAAGTCTCAAGGGCCTGATATCGAAATAATGTGATTACAAATATATTTCTGTGAAAAGATCGATAAAGAAGAAGAAGAATGGTAACTGATTGTTTGGTGATATTACAGAGTATCTATCATTTGAAAGGCTCGAACCAGATGTATAACTAAAGCCTTTTCTGATTAAATCAATAAAAACAATATTTATTACTATTAAAATAATTGATGATTATACATTTTCATGCATAAAAGATTATTTGCTAATAAATAAATAGATATTTTCTTTAAGCTAAGAAAATAATCTGAGTCTTGTTTACATTTCGGATGTTAGAGTGTGGAAATAGTTTCGTCTAATTTTTTCTTGCCATTACTAAACGAAAGAAAGAGTAATATAAATTAACGAGAAGTTATCCATTTTCGCCAAGCAGCACTAACAGTAAAGTTTATTTCTTTAGTTAAATAAGACTAACTTTGCGAGTGTTTGTTACAAATAATTTTTTAATTTTAGTTTTAATCAAGATTTCTTCATATTTTAAGCAATGATTCATGTATTTAGCAATGTCGTATTTTGTTTAATTTCTCTATATGTTGTTACAATTTTTAGAATTTAAAACAGTTTAATTTTGTTGACTTTGGTCTTTTGCACACGATTATTATGAAGTAATGGTAAACAGAAGTACTAAAGAAAGTAAGGTATGGTGGGAAAGTTGATGCAATTCTATCTGAATTGTCGTTAAACAACAACCACTATAATCATTCCTGCTGAATGAACTTACTCCAGTACGTTGGTCATTAGTTAAATGTACTTTGAATACGAAATACAGGATTTTCATAATTTTATACCATTATGACAGTATGCCAAATGCGTTAACCTCCTCTACCCGTGGGGAACATTGGTGCACCTGGTGGGGCCTGTTGATGCGAGGACTAGACAAATTGACGCAAATAAGTAACAACGCAAAATGTGGGTTTAAATGCTATTTTGAATGAAGTCAAATGAATATATGAATCAATAGAAGTAAAACAAAGTTATAGTAAACCAAGGAACGTAGACCAAGGATTAAGTATGGGGCTACTAATAAATATCTACGCATTCACATCCTTTATCACACTAGAATCAGTGCATTCCTAATTTCTCCAAAACCTGAATATTCGATCTACTTTACACCAAGGGTGTTTCTATATGCAGCACAACAATAAACGCAGTACCACTCATCTGCGTCTGATCCCCAATAATAATAATAATAATAATAATAATAATAATGTTGTTGTTGTTGTTAGTAGTAGTAGTAGTAGTAGTAAGCAAGCAGGCAAACTTTTAAAAGATTTTGTACTGTTGCTTGGAGCTAGAAATCTGGTGCTTGTGCCAGCAGAGATTTACAAGTGTAGCACTTGTTCTATGAACTACGGGCATAGCACTGTTGCTGGATGATAGAAAATTAGCATAAAGGTTTGGAGTTGTAGGCGTTATCCTAGAGCCGAGTTCTGTAGGCATGAAGTCAGTGTTGTGAGAATTATCACATTGTATGCATTATCAGATTATTTCTGTTCAGATTGATGCGCTGAAATCAACATCAGTGAAATGTCCTTGTCGACAGATCAGCTACCTGGACTCAATGATATTTTCTTGAATCATCGCTGAGGACAAAGGCAGTTCAGTAATTGAAAATCAGTGGGTGTTGGGCACTTGACATGCTTGATAAAATCCTCTATGCACTCAAGAAAGGCCTTTTCCTTGATCCATACAGATCCATTTGCGATTCCTTTCGAGCTCATAGAAGATGAATATGGCTAGGAACGAATTTCCGATGGCATTTATTGCACAGATAATGATCACTCTCGTCACTATTATCTGTGCAATTTCTGCTGACAATATCCTGCCAACAGAACGTATACCTGTGTTGGCGATGACTTTTTCTGAGTCGGGGACAATGGTCACTCCTGTCTCATCTATACTATAGATGAATTCAAGTCCATAGTCGTTGCGATGCATGATTTCCAACAAATTCTTGTAGAAGTACATAGGAAAGATTGGAACTCATTTCCCTAGAAAGGCTGGTATCGTCATCTCACTTCAGGGAAAGATTATGTTGTTTCCGAAATTATAACCAGTACATTTGTTGTTATGTCACGATTCAGGACATTCAATTCCGAACCTGACAACGCATTGATAGGTCAACATTTTACACTCAAAGGCAGCAAGGACAAAGTGCCGTTGTGCTTTGCTCCTCATTAAACACCTTCTTGTAGATGCTATATCCAATGACCATCAATAGCTGTTGCTTTACACGTGGATCGAGTGGTGTGTTCTGCTGCCCCTTTTTTTACTTTTAATGTAGCAACCAAAAGTACAATTATTGAAGGCCATGAATTTTGGAAGCAGCACGACTGGAAAGGCCAATTGTGACAATATCATCCAGTGCTCGTTTTCGTTGATTTTACCTATTGTTGTGAGAGAGAGAGAGAGAGAGAGAGAGAGAGAAAGTGAGAGCGAGAGAGAGAGAGTGTGAGTGAGATAGAGAGAGAGTGAGAGTGAGAATGAGAGTGAGAGAGAGAGAGTGAGAGTGAGAGAGAGAATGAGAGAGTGAGAGAGAGAATGAGAGAGAGAGAGTGAGAGAGAGAATGAGACAGTGAGAGAGAGAGAGAGAGAGAGAGAGTGAGAAGAGAAACATAAGAACAACGGAAATAATCGGGTGAATAAAAGAAAGAAATCTTTTAGGCATATGAAGAATAGAAACATCAAATGTAAAACATAATTGAAGAAAGCAAGAGGAGCTAGACGTGTAGAAAAAAATTGAAAACTAAAAAGGCAACAAAAAATTAAAACATAAAAATAAGAAAAAACATTGAAGTACTATGCAAATAAAAAAAATCCCCATAAACTATTGGTGATAATTGGGTTCTAACCTTCGTATCTCTGGCTAAGTGAAGACCAGCAAAACATTGCACGCTTCATTGGGCTGTGTAATTCTGCTAAAGTGTATATATATATGTTGTATATATCAATGGTGGTACTCGCTTGGAAAAACCTTGGGTATTTCGGCTTGTAGTAGAAAAAACCAGTAGCCAAGGAAAAATGAGGAATAAAATTAGAAAGAACCAAGAACATGAAGCAAAGCCTAAAACTATCGTCCAGAGTTCAAGCTCAGAGTCCAAAGAAAAACCCTCCAAAACGAATAAAAGCAACTACATAAAGTGCTCAATACACGAAGTAGAGAAAACCTAAGATAAACCTAAGGAGCCAGGCAAACCTACTTAGGTTTCATCTAAACGGATCGTCAGGGTAATGCTGTTTATCTATTGTATTTAAAATACAATTGTGGCACAAGGCCAAAATGGGGAGGGGTTGAGGCTGGTCGTCACTATCTTATACCTAGCTAATCTGATTCACGACCCATTCACACATTACACTTTCCACATTCACCATAAGAACTCGTCCGTCACCAATCAATCCTCCATACACCATAATATCGTATCTCTCAAGGGGAAACCTACAAAATGCGCTCCATGTCTTAAAAATTTAATGATAATAAATTATTATATATAAAAATCTAATAATGATGAATGAGAGGGGAGGGAGATGAACCCAATAATAAAACTAAAACTCAACACAAAGTAACCTAAACGTAACTGATGTTAGTAGGACCCGTTCAACCCTCAAAAAAGGAGAAGCTGCTGTATTCTACCAATTGGACACAATCAAAAAGCTCTCTCGTTAAGGGAGTGGGAAAAAGGATAAAAATTATACGGGCATGGGAAAATATAAAGCTGATCCAGTCGAGATAAAAAGGGGGCAAAAAAACTGGGGAGGTTGGGAATCTTAACCTGGATCATAACCAAACTGGCAGCCGGGAACAGGCCAGGGACAACACTTACATTAACTAGGTACACAAAGCTTGTCTGACCTAACCAAAGGGAGAGCTCTGCAGGAAACCACCCCGATGCGACGCAGATTGACCTAAAAGAAAAAATCAAGGCTAGCCCCGCTCAAACGAACCAAACTCGCCTCAGTCACCCACATTTCGCCGAAGACTGTCGAATGCAAGCGTTTTCTATCAGTTCTAATCTTCATCTTGAGCTGATACTCAATAAATCGGATCAGATCCTGATGAGAAAGTCGGTTGCCTCGCAAGACTTCCTCCTGTAGCGTCGTCCAAATCGCCATTCGAGCCGTGGCCAGCAGCGTCAGAAACACCATTGGTTTTGCCCAGAATACGGGGGCGACACATTGTCACACGCGTATGCGCGATCCATGAGCACGAGCCTTTCGGGAGCGAGACGTCAACTCGCAGACATGGTCCCATATGAGGCGGACCCGGGGGCAATGGTAGAAGGCGTTCGAAGCCGTTTCCTCTAAACTAATACCACACCGTTCACAGACTGGCAAATCCGCCAAGCCCCATATGAAGGTCTTGTCATTGAGAGGCAGTCGATTCTGAGCCAATTGCCAAGTAAGCGAAAACTTAGGGTTACTGAGATAATCCGCCGCTGGCGCCCAAGTCCAGAAAGAGCGCAACTCCTCCTCTGGCAAGTCGAGCCGCTCACATAGAGGATCCTTCGCGAACCCCTCTACTAGATAACGATAGAATACCTTCCTAGGCTGAGAAAGGTCACTGGACGGAGGAACAGCCAACAAGGCCGACCGACACTTGCGAAGGAAATCCGATCGATCCCAGGGTTTATGATGGCTCTCAACCCGCGAGATGGGGGGAGTGATAGTAAAGAAAGGGAATGCGTCCCTAACAATGCCCACCGTAATCGAATCTCCCTTCAATGCGCGGCGTAGGAAAGCCAACCTCGAGCCGAGTTTGTGGCTCACCAAGTGTAGCATTCCTAGCCACCCATCCCATGACACGGACGTTGTGCACAGACACCTCTGTCGACCTGATGCTGGCGTCCCCTCCATAAAATGGGGGATAGCTAGCGCCCGATCGGCTTCCTATGGTCTTTACAGAGATGAAGTACTGACAATCGATAAAGGACAATCGGGAAAACGTAAGTGGTACACGCCTCCGCTCCGCTCCGCCCTTCACGGACACCCTCCGTCGACCGGCCATGTCGACCTTTGCTCGTACTTCAGACCAATTTTTCTCCAGCAGGAGGTCGGGTCCAAACCCCACTCCAAGAATGCAGACAGGACCGTCGGTATAACCGAAGGGCCCCGGAAGATCGACCCCCTTCCAGGCACCGAACAGCAACCGGGCGACATGTCGCGGTTAGTCTTGGCCCCTGTCACCTTTTCGTACCGATCAAGCGCTTTCAGTACCGCCTCAATGTCGCTGCGGGACGACACAAAAGCAAATACATCATCGGCGTACGCTGAAAACCTGGCTCGAGACCCTCCAGGAACGGCGATTCCACGTATGGCAGGACTGCACGCCCTGTCCCTCAGCCGGCGAAGACAGGCTCCAACCCTAAGCATAAATTAGGAGCGACAGTGGACAACCCTGACGAACCGACCTAGACAGAGCAAAAGTGCCCGACAGCACTGTGGAGCGACACAGGAGGTTAATTCAGTGGCAGAAGTCGGGTTCGAATCCGGCGACCTGCAGGACAGCAGCAAGGTAGCGATGGCCAACCCTATCAAATGCCTTGGACAGATCCAAATTGATAATCGCGGTCTCATCGTCGTCTTTTACGCCCTCTATGACCGTGCGGATCAGATGCATGTTGCTCTGAATTGTTTGGGCCCTTACAGCACAAAAGACTCGGCAACTGACTGCAAACGCTCCTGCAGGATCTTGGCCAAAATCTTTAACTTTGTTTTTAGCAGCGTTATGGACCTGTAATCATCTAATTTCCCCCCAACACCCTTGCCTTTTTTCAACAGCGTGATCACACCCCTGGTGAACCGGTCGAGGATGCCCCCCTGCCGGAACCAGTTGTTGAAGACAACTGTCAAAATCGGAACAAAGATGTGCGACAGCCTCAAGTACAATTCATAGGGCAAACCATCCATACCGGGCGATTTGCCTCTGCCGACCTTCTTCAATGCCGCGTAGACGTCGCCCTTCGTGATCTCTCCCTGGCAGCTTGTCGCTTCAGTCTGCGAAAGCCGAGGAAAGTCAGCCAAATAGTTGCGAAACTCGTCCTCACGAACACCAGGCTCCTTGGTAAATCATCTCTCGAAATGCAGCCGAAATCCCTCGCACATGTCGTCAGTGGCCCGAAGAGTATGCTCCTCCGGGGTTTTGACTTCACGAATGTAACGATCGGAACCTCGACGGATCTCTTCCTTGCGCAAGTTTGCGCAAATGTTCACAGCTTCGGAAGACCTATATTACCTGGCCCATGTAGCGCTCGTTAGTCAAACGCGTCAGGGCCTTCCTAGATAAGGCTATCTCTAGGGGATCCCCCTAGCCACCACCCGGAAAAAGCTAGCCTTAACCGTCTTCACCTTTTCAGCTCTATCTAGGGCGAGCCGTTTGCTGAAATCAGTGGTGAAGGACCTAATCCTGTCCTTAAGTCCCTCCCACCACCTATTCCAGATAACCGCCCCACTAGCTCCCGCTGCACTAAGCTAATTAGTTGCTTCTGGAAGTCCTGCCTGTCCAGTAAAGACAGATTGAACTTCCAGTAGCCAACCATTCTAGGCCTATGATCTAACGCTACCCGAGCAAGTTTGTGATTCGAATAGCCTACCCAGTGGAACGTGGGACAATCTAACAAGTCTACGTCGGCTCGTCTAACATTCTATTCAGGTAGCTAACTACCCGAGTAAAAGGCCAATTAAGAGCCCATGTCAACATTCCCCACCCCCGGAGTGATCGACCCGGTATCTATCGACGAAACCAAACTCTTCGATCAGATCAACCAGGCTACTACGATCGCCCCTTCTCCCGCTAGATCCCCGCCCCCTATCTAATTTGGGGTCCAGGATAGAAATCCAGTACTCCATTAAGACTAAGTGCGTTGAATCCACCAGGAACAGCCCTAAATGCCGAAAAAACGAGACCCGCTCCTCCCGGTCGTTGGGCGCATAAACCACGACGACTCGGAACGAACCACTTTTCACGGCAATATCGCCCACGATCAACCAGCCCTCGGCATCGGTATGCACAAGTCCATCTTCGCATCAAGAGTACGACTAAACAGCAAATAACTCCTCTGGGATGTCGGTCCCCATATGCTGAATAAACGACAAACGCTCTCCAGCATACACGCATCGACGCTGTAAACAAAGTGGGTCTCTTCGATCCATGCCGAAAGACAAGAGATCCCGGAGCAGGCGGGATGCCTTACCCCGATCCCTCATCCCCTTCAAATTCAGACTGGCTAACTTGATAGACAACCTTTAAGTCCTGCAAGTAAAAAAATAAGAATTAACCTACTCACATACCTAATTCCGACATCATCAGTCCTTCCAGGATAATTCCGCCGACGTTCGTGTGGTATGTTAGTTTAACACACCTATATAGGGAGGGATGGAGTAAGACAGGGACCCTCCCAGCACAAAATTGTCCTAGTTTCTTTAGAAATGGATCATCTAATTGAAACATTCTAATGTTGGGAAATGCTTCTCTTACCTCAAAAAGATGACTCCACACTTTGAGGTAACCCCCTGTGTCCCTTACAC
Source organism: Acanthosepion lycidas (assembly GCA_963932145.1). Classification (NCBI taxonomy): domain Eukaryota; kingdom Metazoa; phylum Mollusca; class Cephalopoda; order Sepiida; family Sepiidae; genus Acanthosepion; species Acanthosepion lycidas. The sequence goes on along the minus strand of OZ010592.1, from coordinate 62,962,478 downwards.
TGGTGACTACCCCAGGGCATCGGGAAAATTTCGAGGACCTTCAATAGATTTCCATCTACTGTACCCATTTTCAACAAAAGCCCTAGTAAGGACTTTTTTGATTTGAAAGTCCTTTTCTTACTACTTCAATGTCCACTCTGCAGATATTTTCTGCATCAAGGAAAATCCTTTTCTTCTTTTTCTTTTCCATGGCACGGTGGAGTGGGGAAGAAGTGGAGGAGTGAGGGGGAGTATATGGCAGGGGGAGATTGAGGGAGAGGGGGATGGAGCTCGAATAGGTGAGGTGTGAAGACTTCGAGCTTTCGGCAAATTTTCACTGGTTTGTTTGGGCGAACCCGGTACAGATAGAGATCTGGCTTTTGGTACGCTCCTATCCTACTTACTTCCCCCGGCACGGTTTTCGGTAGGATTTTCTGCATCATCCTCGTCATCTCCAGTTCTCTTCAAAGAAGAAGAGTGAGGGAGAGGCATTTCCTCTACCTCCATCTCTTCTTCCGGCTGTTGCTTCTTTTTCGCTTGCTGTTTTTTTAATTGCTGTTTTTGTCCCTTTTTTAGTTCCTCTTTGAATTGTTTTGCTGATTTTGGTGATTTCTGTTGTTGTTGCTACTTTGTCTCCTGATAACGCTCCTGCCGTGCTGGTTGAAACTGTTTTGTAATTTGCTGTTGCGGAGGGGGTGGGCTTGTCACCTTTTCCAAATTCTTCACCTCAGTCCAGCCACCCTGGGCTGCCTTTTCTTTTTCTGCTGGTGCTGCCGCAGGTATACTTGTAGTAGATTCTTCTTGCTTCTTCCCAGGGCAACGCCTTTGCACTGCACCGCACGACCAACAACGGCCTTCTTACATCTACCACTACCAACATTCTTTTGTTCCGGCATGTTAGCAAATTAGGGATGTCCTGAAAACTCTGCCGGGTGAGGACGACTTGGAGAACGATGTCTCCAGTTGCTATGCCAGTTTTGCTTCTGACAGTATTCACCTCGTTGATTTTTCCAAATTTTGCAAAGAACGCACCCATCCGATTTTCGCAGATGTCCACTGGTACGCCGTGCACCGTTATTTTGGTTTTCCTCGTTCCTATGTACTCCGTTTGGAGCCGCAACGAAGACGTCGATAGGATACTACCAACAAGTTGCTTGGCTTCTTGCTCTGAGCTAAGAAGAATATACCACATCGTATTGCTTCTTCTCACCAGAACTTTTAGCATAATTTTGAGGCTTTTTAATGCCGCCTCTATACTTTCTCTGCTGACCCCAATGAGTTTACGACTCTTCACATCTGTGGTCATCAGAGATATCACTGGCATTGACTGCTTCCATAGCCTCGGGAATACTGAGGAATTCATTCCCTTGCGGGTATTTTCTAATATTTTTCTCTGTTCCTCGTAATAATTTGAATCCTTTTTTCTTTGACCCGCTATCTGACCAGGCCAATTTTTTGGCGATTCCATTTTTTTCGGTTTGCGCCGGCGTCACCTCCAAATTTTCGCTCATGGTGACTGATAAAAACTTTGCCTGTTATTTGAATATATATATATATATATATTAGTTAACCAGGCATGAAAAGGTAAACCAAAATTGTGGACAACAATAATAAAACCAATAAACACGTAAGAACTAAAACAAATGAAAAAGGAAAATAAAAACGAGAGGGGTAGGGTCAAAATACAAAACAGAGATATACAGAAATGAAAAAGTGTACAAATAAATGTGTACAAAATCAGAAAGTAAGAAAGAAAAAACTGAAAAATTCAAAAGTTTTCGAAAATAAAGAGTGAAAAAAGGAAAACTTATCCTTTCAATTAAACGTAAGCTGGTTCAGAAAATCGTAATCCACAAATGAAAAACAATACCTCAACAGTATCAACAATATTTTGAAATTACAGATCGATCAAAGTAAACAGTTGATCATTATTTGATTGTGTATAAAATTAATTTAAAGAAAATATATTTCTATACATGTGCCCGTGTATACTCGTGTAGACAGATTTGCATTTTTCTGGCTATGAATTTTTATTAAAATATAACGTCACGTCTTTTTAAAGGGTTTTATTTAAAATTTCACAGTCTTTATTGACATTGTCATTCATGGACAAAATTTAAATGCTTCACCGTGATAGACGGTCTATCTAAAAGTGGACACAAAAATATAATACATTTTAATGCTTTCTTGCATAAAAATGAAAAAATGTGACAAAAATGAAAAAAAAAAAATTGGAGACAACTGGGGAAAAGGAAATGAAATCATTAAAACATTAACATTTTTTTTGTTCCATTACATATTTATCCAATAATCTATGCATATTTATACACACATCTATGTATGCACACACACACACACACACACACACACACTCTGTTTTGATTAGTAGAATATTATAGAAATTAATATTTTCCTTATAGAACACTAAAAAGCAAAATACTTTTAAAATATATCTGTTCGTAATTCAGTATGCATACAAATGTATAGATTGAAATAAATATATTGAAATACATACATATCTAAACACGCACTTATAGCTGCTTGAGTGTGTTTAGGTACAATAATCAGCTTATCCCCTGAGAAAAACATGGGTAAACAAATAAGTAATGTTTTGCATAAAATGAAAAATCTTTATATTTAGCAACAAAACAAAAATATAGCACAAGACTTTGTGAACCTCTTAGAAATCTTTTATATGAAGAATTTATTGCAGAACTTTACACTTACTTCATCTAAACATTTTTTAAATAATACCCAACTGTAGCTGGTGTGCGTTGTTGATTCCTAAAACGGAAATGGTAATAATAGTCAGTTAGATTATATGTTATCGAAGAAACCAAAATAGATAAGACAAAGGAGAAGAGCAAATCTCACTTGGGCAGAGACTTATATCATATAAGATGTGAATTTAACAAAATGACCCAGAATATTTGCAAAAGTGTTCATGACTGACTAGGAAAGGCAATGCATTGGAAACTATGGACGAATTTTACTACAGAGACATATTTCATAATGTAGGGATCATTTTTTTTTAAAGAAATAAGTTCAGATTGATCTCTCAACCGAAATCAGGAATTTATATCTAGTTATGATCCAAAAAGAACAAAAAGAAAATCTGCCAGATTGTTGATACCACATTTTTAGCAAATCACACAATGAAAAGAAAAAAAAAAGAGTGAAAAACTCTAATTATACTTAGAACTTGTCAGAAGTTAGAACATTGCGGAATATAAACTTGACAGCTCATTAAAGAATTGCTGGAATGTTCGTGAAGAACTCAGGGAAAAGATAGGAAGAATCGGATATCTGATAAATTACTGGCGGCAGCATTATTAAAATTAGCAAGAAGTCTTCGGAAGGGGATGGAATATCGAGGAAATTTTCCGTCATTTGATAATCATGTAGCCACTACTTGATATTTCTCTTATGAAAAATAAATAAAGACAATAAGGTAGAAAGGAGAAATTATTGATTCGTGTAGGACTGGAATTTTCTTTTAAAAATTGTGAGAAAAATCATATATTAGCTAGATTCCTATTTGTGATAAAAAAACATTTTTTTAAAATGTTTGTCTATGCAAATCTTTCATACGACATTCAAGTATATGTGTTTATTTGTAGAATATTTGTTATTTATTTAATATCAATCCTTTTTAAGTGTAATTGGGTAATTTTGCGAGGGCAAACAATTTGAAATATGTTTGAATGTTCAACAGTTACATGATACAATAAATTTGCACATTCCTTTTGTAAAGGCTTATTTACTACGTATTAGTGAGTTATTATAGTGGGTGTCGGTGAGTGGTTACAATGTTAATATTCAATCTATAAGAACCGAACTTCCCAATGGTCAATTTCTAAAAAGAGCAATTTTTTGACAACATCGACGTGTAAAGCACAGTTGGAAAGAGCCTGAGAAACATATAATAGGTTGCACCAAGTCTAGTGAATTAAATTAATTGGGTAGATTTAATTGATAACAAGTCGTCTATGGTTGTGCTAGCAATAAGTCACAAGTCATCGTAAACAAGGATATAAGATATTAGGTTGGTGCAAAAATAATGTCGTTTTTTACGTTAAATAATACGTCAAAAACCGACATTATTTTTGCACCAACCTAATATAAGCGTACTGCCATTGTTTAACTACTGATCATGTCAGATTATGTAATCACTTCCAGGAACTGTAATTAAAACGCTTATTCAGTATACTTGTAGCATAGATTGATTCTGTGGATGTTGAATATAGACAAATATGTCTGAGCAGGCGTCTGCAACAAGAATTAATCACACTAGCAAATGAGCATGTTCGGAAACGAGCAGCGAGCCATTTAAAAGATTTTTTTTATAGTGAACACTAAGATTGGGTTAGAAAATTGTAAATGAAAGAAAATATCACGTGAAGTGGATTATGGCAGAATTGTACAAAATCTATTTGCATAGGTTTTAGGAATTCTGGGATAAAATGTTATTTCCAAAAATACTTTTTTTTTACTAAATCCTTGCAGATGTCTTTTATTTAAAGTTTTCTGACACAATAATTAATTTTGGCTCCCAGCTCTTAACGATATATTGCTTGATAAATATACAGTAAATGTATAAGTTTCAGAGACACTCTAAATATATAGTAAAGGTAATAAATTTTTATAATCTTAGTTTCTTAATCCTTGGTAGCAATCCAGTAAATTACAATGAAAGCATCCGTTATAAAATTATTGAGTATTTCTGACAGTGTCACGATATCTTATGTTGTGGGTATATGACTGCAGGTTCGTGGTCCTATCACGAATTTCTTTGTATGAAAGACTATGATCGTCATAGTGGATTGAAAGTAGACTTTAAAAAGTAGACCTTATCGGTTGCGTCGTCGTCGTTCGTTTGCATAGCTTTTTTGTGATCAATGTACTAAAGTGGACAAGCATTTGCATATTCCCTGCTGAAAATCAAATTAGATATCTTTTCACCGAGAGAAAGGTTTATTCTAGGAGTGTCAAACAACACAACGCATATAGTCTGAACTGACTGATTTTATTGCCCTTAATAAGGAAATTATACTATTTGTCAATGAAGGAGAGAGAGGGGAAATGAATGAGCAATAAAGCTTCCAATTTTTGGGCTCACTTATTCTGGTTGTTTCAGACTCGCATGTTTGCTAAAAAGCGAAAATTCTCACTAAAAATTTGAGGGATAAACTACTTTTATAAGGGAGTTCCTTCCTAACTGATAATTCATAATTATGATCAACAATTCACGGTCGAATAAAAAGATATTCACTGCCGCTACGTATAATTTGATAAACAAAACCGTTTTCTTAATTCTCTTACCGTTCTTTTTTATGATGAATTGAATCGGGACTGACAACCATAACGCAATATAATAACATCCTCTAACCCTAATAAATATCTCAACCCTGTTTCGTTTAGATACCCGAGACAAATGTCTTTAACCCTCTACCATATATTTTCTTCTGGTGAGGATTTTAATACGATGGGGAATCTTTTGAAGTTCAAAGTAACATATTTAAATATCGTATTTCAGAAATATGAAATATTTCCAAAAAGACCTGATTGCTGTTTGGTAGATTTTTAAAAATTTCTAACTTATTACAAAATAAATACTTTTTCTCAACATTTCTAACCATAATCCTTAAGCTTAAACTTATACTCATATAAAGGTAACGTTACACTTTCACAGATATCGTTGTACACATATGTCACCTTTAAGAAAACAATGACATTTTGAGTTTACTGAAAGACGATCGCAAACTCTATAAATCTCGCCGAGATTGTCTTCAGTCATGTTTAAGAAAACTAGTCAATAAAGAGGCATATATTTTTAGATTGTTTTAAGGGGAGAAAAGAGTAGATGCACAGAATGTCAACTTAAAACATCTTTTCTCGTCAACTGTTTTATGATGCTTATTTAATCACGATGGACAAATATGGAAGCTGAAAAATATTTCCAACAATAAACTGTTCATATATATATGTGTGTGTGTGCTCTCGTGTGTGCATGAATATTTACGAACACACAAGCGCGCACGCGCACACACACACATGTACATGAATAAATTCATTACTTCATAACGAAAAATATTTATTTATTTTATTTATCAAGTCAAATGCCTTCTTTGTCGGTGCACTTAATTTGGTGGTAAATATTAATCCCATGAACCACACATTATGCCATGATAATTTGAAATAAGAATCTAGCTAATATAGTTGGCTACGGATTTAATGATCCAACCTCGTACACTTACATATATAAAAGTAAATTTAAACCAAACACCTATTAGGAGATTGAGATATATACATTGTTAGAGAGACGTGTTGACAGAAAAACAATTAGATTGAAATAGAATTACAGAGTAAATCGGCTGATATTTTAATACTTGTTTTGAGTTCGTTCTCAGAATGGATACGAGAAGCGGTATGTTATTAACCTAAAAAAGAATTTAAAATGAATATTTTACCTGAATTGGAACTCCGAAAAGCGGTGCTATTATCCAACTCACCATCATTTCAATAACGAGAATAATGAGAGAAGGGATGGACTTAAGAAGACAAGAACAGACATAAATAAATCAATAAATAGATATGTATTGATTTACTGGGAATGGGATAAACTGAAGAATAGATGCAAACATAGAGAAAACTAACTGAAAGACGACAAGATTGACATCGAGATAGAAAGAGATGTCTAGATAAAGAAAAGTCAGTCAGTATATACGAACATCGACGCGAACATAGTGTGGGTATTAATGACTGAAATTAAGACATATTCAAAGAAGAATATTTGGTTAGAGCAAAAGTTTTTAGAATTTTTCAATAGATGGCGTATGAACACATGATTTTCTTTCACACGTAAATTGAAATTGATGAACTATATACATATTCGTAAAGGTGACATTTTAACGCCTCTTTCTATAGGACACGTGTGTGGATTGTGAATTTTAAACGTTTTTACGTTGAAAGTGAAAATGAAGGGAATGGAATGTATTTTCGTCATTTGATGCTCTTATTTCTGGAAAGGAAAACGCTGTAGCAACATCAAAAAAAAAAAAAATGATATGTGCCGTTTATGAAGATGGTACCATAACCGAGAGTACAGTTTTTAAATGGCTCGCTAGGATCAGAATATGAAATCACCGCAATGTTTGTTTGTCTGATTTAACGGACAATATTTAATGGGCCGCATTTCCCATCTGCGATTCTCTGCACAAGCGAAAAACAACGAACTATTTTGAAAAGAACGATCACGGGCGGCGAAAAATGAATGGCTTGCAAAAATGTGTAGCGAGAAAGTTCACAGGGAAAACGAAATTAGACACTGTTCTTCACCCGAAGAAAATAATAATTGGTGGAATTATAAGGTCATTTTGTATTGCCAACACCTTCCGCACAAACAGAAGTCTAATACCCGATTAAAGGTATCAGTTAGTGAAACTCATCCAGAATTGGCCAATTGAAAAAGAGTTTTCTTCAATTAGATCAACGCCTTACCTCACATCTATTTACTGACCCAGCAGAATTGGCATAGCTTGTGTGGGATGTCCTACTACACTGCTGTATTCAGCTGACTTTCCACATTCAGATCTTACAGTAATCTCGATCCATGCACAATTCTCTTAACGAGAAGAATTTCAATTCTCTGGAAGCTTAGAAACTTCGACACCCAGAAAGATATCAGTTCTGTGGAGATTAAATCATGGATCTTCTCCAAAGCTGGTGAAAACTCGTGGAACAAAATGGTTGAATAAATCTATAAACAAATATATAAATATTGTCTTTGAAATTAAGTTAAAAAAACGCTATGAAACTTGGTTCTAACCAAATGTGTACAATATAGGTATCATATATTGTACATAAATTGACAACACATGGGAAGTTTTATAGTACGGATCAATTTGAGTAGAAGTATCCACGGAAATTCATTAAAAAAATCCTGGAATTTAACTATAATCGATGAACATTAACGTTAAAGGATTCGTTAGGATAAATTTCCTAGTTTTGTTGGTTCTGATTACAAACGCTTTACCTTGCTCGTATTTTGTAATATCGATATGGAAAGGGACACACGTATGCACCTGACATCAATACATAAAGGTGTATACGTTTCCTTTCCCATATCTATGCATCCAGCACCTGACATCAATACATAAAGGTGTATACGTTTCCTTTCCCATATCTATGCATCCAGCACCTGACATCAATACATAAAGGTGTATACGTTTCCTTTCCCATATCTATGCATCCAGCACCTGACATCAATACATAAAGGTGTATACGTTTCCTTTCCCATATCTATGCATCCAGCACCTGACATCAATACATAAAGGTGTATACGTTTCCTTTCCCATATCTATGCATCCAGTTCCAGCAGATGTATTATTATTTTGATAAGGTATCTGTGTAAATTTTTCCACTTTTGAATATTGTCCTGATACTGTACGAATTGTAGCTGCTCTGGCTTTTATCAGTGTATGATAGATTGACTATATTCCTTTTTTTTATTGTCTTCTAAGCCGAGTTACATATTGATAGTCACTGCTAGTATACTTGCAGTGACTGTCTGCTAATACCTGCAGAGTTTTTTAGGGAATTTTTATTCTGGCATATACATTGAGAGGTTGTAGCAGTAAAAGATTCTCTAAGTTCCAAGAATTTGTAAGGAAGAATTCGCTCCAAACACAGGAAACTCTAAACTTACTAAAAGGAATGCTGGGGAAACATTGGAAAGTCATCACAAATGAAATCATACATGACTTATCGTGTACGGATGAAAAATGATAGTTGCAACAGTATAAAAGTAAAAATACTAGAAAGAAAAGAACACTGGAGAAACCAGCGTATACGTTAGGCTATGAGGGTTTTTTTTTCAGTGGGCCTAGTATAGAATAATTATCATTAATAAATAAATAACAAGAATGACAGCAAGGATACAGCGATAACAAAAACAGTAAAAATAGAGAAGCGAGTGTGCATACAGTCAAGGGTGACAGCAGTAGCAGCAGCAGCGGTAGCACTTGGAGAAAAGAAGAAAACAAGAAGAGTAAATTAAGTAAACCGCAGAAGAAATAATGAAAAATGGAGAAACGTTTCAAATAAATTAAATAGGAGCGACGAAATAGTGAATCCATAACATTAAGAAAGATTAAAGAAAGAAATATGAAAATAATTGCGCTGAAAAACGGCTTTCTTCACAGTGGCCTACTTTACATACACGTCTGCTTTTTCCTCACATTTTGCAAACATCTCACTGCTTTATTAATAAGTTTTCTAATTTAGAATCTCTCACCAAGGTTATTTGGGTTTGTATCTTTTCTGTTCGAAAATAACCCTGAAAACTAAATCATTAGTGTTTCTTTCATAGGAATTCTGTGAGATTACCATTTAAATCTTATTACATTATTTGAAATTATATTCGATGATTCATTCATTGTTTATGTCTCTTACATGGAAGTATTTTCTACTTTTGCATTGTTCATTAATCAGGACTTTATTATCTGAAAATGTTGTAAAAGCTTCTATATTTAACATACATTCATTTAGAGGCTACACAATATAGCAAGAATATTTAGATGCCAATTTCGTATCGGTGTCATTTAAAAAAATGCAAAATGTTTTTCACTTTAACTGTTTCTGTAAATTTTTTCAGGCAAAACTTTACACAAAATCTCGCTTGCAAATTATATGGACTAACACATTTCCTATAAAACTTCACAAATATTAACTTGCGTGTGCATATTTGCAGTGTGTACGTGAGTGATTGAGTGTGTGTGTGTGAGAGAGAGAGAGATAGAGAATTTAGAAGTCATGCCAGGATTCATTATTGGGTGCCACAATCTTAATAACATCAGATATGCAGATGACACAGTGTTGATAACCAACTCTGAAAGGAAACTACAGAATGTAGTAAAGGAAAATGTGAAGAAATGACTAAATATCAATTATAAGAAGATATAATTATATGGTATTTAACAAAAGAAACAGAAACATGTCGATTACAAATTGAAGATACCAAATTTAAACAAAAGAGCAACGATATTTCATAGCAAATGGATACAAAAAAGAATCTTATACGTAGCATTAGAAAGATACAGTTTAAATTTCCCTGACACATAATGAAAAGAGACGACTTGAAAAATTTGACATTCAAAAGTCATATTGAAGGCAAGAAGGACAGAAGAAGGGAGCATATAACTTACCTAATGAGCTTAACTATATCGTTGGCAGAATAAGGATTAAGAGATATAGCAAAAGACAAAATTTAAGGGTTACAAAAAATAAAAAAAACAAGAAGAAGGTTAAAATAGATGAAGAAAAAAATGTAGATACAGACAGTAAAGCAAAAGAATGAAAAGAGAAAGAAATAACCTGAAAGAAGTTTGGAAAACCAAAAAAATAAATAAATAAAACAATATGGAATAGGTAAATACTGAAGGGGAGAAGATCTAAAAATGAAGGTCCTGACTCATCTGGAGTCTGTCTACCTTTCCACTTAAAACTGTGATTCTGTTGAGTGATATGCATATAACCCCTTCTATGGTATTTGAACCCTCACAAAGCATGAGAGCCTGATAGCATCCCTATAATAGTCCTTAACAAGTGTGTTCCCGAATTGGCTCCTGTTCTTTCTAAACTGTATAATAAATGATTCGCTGCCATTTGCTTTCCTGTATGTTGGAAATCTTCATTTGTTGTTCCGGTTTTTAAGAATTCAGGTGAACCATCGAACCCTTTCAACTATTTAGATTTCTTCCTCTTTTTGAGAAACTGATAGAGGCCCTAATCAATGCTGAATTGGTTAGGAAAATCACATAACAATGCCTTCTTTCTTTTTCTTTTTTTAACTGATCCAGTCTTATCATATCGTGAAATGAAAGTTAACTTGAATGGTTATTCTTCTATATCCTTTTGTACTAATGCAGGTGTTCGCCACGGCTCTATCCTTGATCATACTTTACTTTTAATTTTCATTAACGATCTTCCTGATGGCATCAGCTCGCAATCTAAATTCCAAAGAAGTGTAATTCTAAAAAACTTTTGCTCTAACTAAATATTCTTCTTTGAATCAGATATATTATTACTCCTAATCTGTTGTCTCGGCTTTCACTTCTCCACCGTCGCACCCCCCCCTCCACAACGCCCTTTTTTTTATAAATACTTTTCATGGTAATTGTTTGGATGAGGTCTTTGTTATGGTACCTAGACTTTATGAATTCAAGTGGAGTACTAGACTGGCGTCGAGGTCTCATCAATTTACAGTTGAATTAGCGAGATATAATCGTAAATTCTATGCTAACAGTTTCTTTTCTCACACTTCTCGGTTGTGGAACTCCATTCCGGCTCCATGCTTTCCAGTTAATTTTAATCTTCAAAAATTTAAATACTCTTCCTGATTACTCTTCCTTTGTTCCCGTTCCTTAATATTGTTTCTGCTTTCTAATTCTTATACGCTAAGTAACTCCTTGTGTCCTTACTGCCTTGTTTGCGGGGAAATAGCTTAAAAAGAAAACGAATAAGAAAAAAGAAAGAAAAGAAAAGAAAGGTAGAAAGGAAAAGAGTAAAATCTTAGAAAGATCCAAGCGTGAAGAGAGAGAAAAGAAAGTTAAAATGGAAATTATAAATAAAGATATTTCCAAATAAATTGAAGGGTATCGTCGCGTGTGCTTGCTGGCAGGTTTGGTCTCTCAAACCATTTTGCTCGTGTAATGAGTTGGATCCATATTAGTGCTCTGCTGTTATTAATATTGTGTCAGAATAAGTTATGCCTAGTATCTAACAATAAACAATTAAAATAACCAAAGCAGTGTATTAAAATTAATATGAATAACAAAAAGAATAAAACTAGAAAGGAAAATGAATGAAAGATTTTATTGTAAAAAAATGAAATAAAGTTAACTAAAAACAAACAGAAATTAGTAACATGACTAAAATTTCACAAAACATTTTCAAATTTTTCGACTAAACCCATTGAACGGGAATATTTTGCCTAAAATACAGAATCCCATTTTCATAACATCAGGTCTGATAGTGAGCCGTGAGCTCCAAAACTAGCCTCTTACACACTATCTATTCAGTGTATTTTTACCATTTACTTTTTTTTATTTTTTTATCTCCGTTGGTAATAATAGCTGTAAGGATTTGTTTTTCTTTCTTCTGTTGTCACTTCATGTGCAGCAGAATTAGATTGATACCGGGTGCGATGGATAACTTATCGTCTAAATTATGTAAAAATGAAAATAACACTGACATCTCATTCTAAGTGATAGATTTACTAAAATTACACAATCAAAAATATGTTGAAATACTAAAGAGTAAATTTATTCAATAAAATCGCCATCAGCTTGAACCACAGTCTCTAGACGACTTAGAAATTTCCTTCAATTATTCTCGACGGTTTTCTTGTTTAAGTTGGTGAATGCTGCTATAATCATTGCCTTCAGTTCATCTTTAGTGTTACAAGAACTTTTGGTGGTTTCTCGCTCAACTCCACACATAATAATCCAGGGGGTTACAGTCTGGGGAGTTAGGTGGCCAGATGTAAGGGATGATGTGGTCGCAGGAATTGTCTGACAGCCATGAATGAGGTTTCCTACTTGTGTGACATTGCGCAAGGTCGAACCTTCGTAATCACCATTATACTCATTCCGAATCCTCTGCACTCTCCTTAGATTGATACCTGAATATTCTGAAATATTTGTATTGGAGCTACTGGTGCGAATGCCAAGCAGTAGAGCATGCCTTTCTTTTTTTCTTACAGACGGGTCCCAACTGGCCTTATATACTGTACTATCGACAAAATCAAAACGCGCATGCACGAAATTAAAAATATAAAATGGCGTCAGTTTACCCTCGTATGGCTGTTATTGTTGCAAATGTAATTTTGTTTTTATCAAATGTATTAACATCTAAATTTATATTCAAAGCAAATCTATATTATACTTTCTTTCGATGACATTTCTTGCAATACCGAATGAAGTAAAGTTGTTACTATCTCCATATCACACAATGATCGAAAATAATTATCCATCATTAAACTTAGTCTATCCTGGAGCTTTAACCATGAGCCACTTAGTGTGGCTTAAACGAATTAGCGACAGACTGCAGTATTGTTGCGAGGTGTGATCATTTAATTCCTGAAATATCCGCTGGGGTAATGAATCACGCAAATATTTGTACTTGAGGAGATTCGGGCATTTTCTAATTTCCGCTTTCTTAAGACGCAAATCGGATGATTCATTCATTTTCGAGTAGTTGATGAACATAGGCATGTTCATATTCTATCGTGGGCGGTAAATGAGTGATGGGAATATGAAGCAGTAGATTAACAGCAACGGCAGTATGAATATTAGTAAAAGTACATGAAAAGTTATATCTATTAAAATGGTATATGGGAGTATGCTATGAAGACATGGAATATTTTTGAGTGGCATAGGTAGTTCAAGGAAGGATGAGATGTACCCGATTATGTAAGCAGTGAGAAGCCAAAAAAAAAAAAAATGAGGAGGTTCAAATATAGACAGAGGGTGAATATTTTCATCGATTTATCTTCTGATTGATCTACTGGATACTGATAGAAAATTGAAGCCATTTTATTATTATCGCATAGGTTAATAAAACATTTAAAAACAGAAACATTAGTACATTAGTACAGTATACATCTACAGATTTATTTCTTGTCGACATTCGTAGACTTTGATTTCGTAATTGTCATACAGAAGAAGAATCTAAGAAGTTGAGGAAAATTTAAAGCCTTTGACTGAACTGGAAATGAGAGCATCGATTTCTCTTCTTGGGATTTTAAATGACTGTTAACCTGCAGTGATTAGTCCAGGGGAAAAAAGCAATATCATTAGTGGAAATACGCCCAAAGTCACTACTGACCAAGTAATCAATTTCGCAATAGGAAATACGATTGCGTCTAAATCAGATGCATTTATTTTGCCAAAGTGATCACATCGAACCCTTTTTTCAGTACATTGGGTTCTTGGTATTTGCTCCGCTAGAAACAATTCCCACAAAAAAAAAAAAATAAATAAAATAAATAAATAAAAAGCGGTCATAAAATATCGAAAAATCAAGTTTGCCAAGTTTGTTAATTAAAGTGAATTTGATATGCCATTGTACATTTCATTCAGCTAGAATAAATACATAGAAGTGACGAAAGATACTACATTTGAAATTTTGAATTGACTTAGATAGATAGATAGATAGATAGATAGATAGAAATATCAAAATGGTACTGAGTTCCAAAATGTAAAAATCCGGCAACTGATATCGACTTATCGAGAATTTGGGGTTTTGAGCTTTGTTAATTCGCAGGAGAGTCGGTGAATGCCTATGGAACAACGAAAGGAAACCAAGAGGAAATAACAGGATTGCATATGTCTATTTTTTTTTAGACATAAGTAAATAATTGAGTAAACAATTCTATAAAACCCATTAACCTCATTAATTTTTTGTTGTTGTCTTTCTTACAAATTAGGACAAAGTCAGTTTCAGTCTCAGAGTTTTAAAAATAGTGTTCTTTCTTAATCATAGAATAAAATGATATGAAATTCCAGAGGTGGAGATTTAAATGGAACGCTCTATTATTTAATTTTATTTCATTTATTCTAAAAAAAAAATAGTAATAAAAAGTAAAAAGTATTAGGTTGGTGTAAAAATAATGTCGTTTTCTCACATATGTTACTATGTGATAAAACGACATTATTTTTGCACCAACCTAATAGCATATCTATTAATCATTTATATTGAGATTAATTAAATTTCAAGTTTATCATTTCGTAGTCCCTTGTATTTGCTTTCATTTATACATTTTAATCTTTTTAGGTTAATTAGATTTTGTATGTGTTTCTTTTGGAATTCTACACGAATGAACTATGATGAAAGGGTTTGGCGAAAGTCTATCTAATAATAATAACAATAATGCAAAAAATGCATTAGTTACACAATCACCACATTATCACGCTGGTAAACTTGCCGTTTATCAAATAAAATCGCAACTAGAAATTCTGAACATAAAAAAAAATCTACTATACCTATAAAAATAAATTCAACAAAATTAACATCCAAATTTGTACATAAATTTCAAATGTCTTCTGAACTTTTTTGGTTTTCATAAAATGTTAACAAAATTTTTAATTTTGTGCTAATAAAGATGGAAGTATGCATATGTTTATCTGTTGGGATTACTTTTGTAGTTATCTAAATTTACATCTTCACACGTCGATGGGTATCAGGTCGGTTTTCATAAATATGAAAGCCCAAAGTGGCCATAATACTTTGGCAAATTACATTTTTCCTCGAGGAACAGACTCGAACCGTAAAAAAATTAAATAAAAAGATTTCCTTTGATCTTCGACCAAACCTACATAAATGAATGATTGCACTCCCACTATATATATATATATATGTGTGTGTGTGTGCAAATATATAGAAAATAGGAAAGAACTCGTTAGGTAAATAATCAGAAGTTCTTTAGTTATTATATATATATATATAATAATTATATATATATATATATATATATATATATATATATATATATATATATATATATATATATAACGGCAAGAATTACCATGTCCAATTTGATTCGGAATTAAAACAAATTATTTATTTTGCATGCTGTTTTAGATAACAAGACTATATGTTTTGTGTTGACCAATAATTCAAGAAAAAGAAAAATTTGTGAAATAAAAAAGGATTTAAAAAGTAGAAAAGTTTTAAGGATTTAAAATAAATTGGAAACGGTAAATTAATGTTCAATTATCACTGAAGGAAATTATTCTTTTTATTGAAGAACTTCATTAATTTAAATTTTACTTTGTGGCTTTTTCAATTTTTACAAATATTTACAAAATTTCATTTTCACTAAGAATTAATTCTTATTTTATTTAAATTTTGTCATTCAATCTAGAAATGAAGAGACTTCGAGGAGATAAAAATGTTTATTGTAAATCAATTTGCATACGAAATTAAGGATACCGATGAAAACGATCTTTCATGGGGAGGAACACAAGCGAATCACAAGATGCAAGAAAAACTAAACCCAAAATTATTTTAAATATTTTCAAATTCGATTCAAATGCTAACAAGCGTAATATTTCTATCGACTTGTTGTGACAAACAATTATTTCAGGGGCATTCGAAATTATTGGTACACTTATTTACTTTAAGTTTTTGCTGCAGTATCGAAAATGATATTAATAACGGAGAAATGTTCTAATCTCTACAAACTTTGCAGTATATATTTCGTGCTCTGAATCATTCAAATAGTTAGGGTTTAGCAAACAATTTACACAAGTAAAGTAAATGTTGTTTATTCTTTACATGAGTACTAAAAAGAAAAAAATAATTACGACAAGAATTGATGGCTGCATAATTTTCTTCTATTTTAGGATCAATATTTTTCCTTTAATAATTTGTTTATAAATTATTTACCCGAAGTTACTCATTATTTCTACCGTATCAGTAGCTTTAAGGCCGAAATAGTTAAAATATGTAGGTGTAAGAGAAAGAAAGAGAGACAATTTTGAAAGACTAAAAACAAACTCATAGGCATTTATTTCCAATATATATTTTTATGAAGAAATATACTCTTAAGGTGTGCTATATTTATGGGATAAAGTGGTCAATATCAGAGATAGAGCGTGTGTAAATATAAATATCTCCCCTCTTCTCAACCACACTTGCAGTGGAAGAAGGCTCTTCGGGGAATGGGTGCTTTGATGATGACCCAACCGGGGGTACAAACACTCCGGTCCTGGTAGCCGGCAGGCGTGGCGGATTTTGAAGACTCGCTCAGAGGGTGAGTTTGGTCGATTGGGACCTGAGATCCAGAGGCCTTCTTCTCTGGGCAGGAAGAGGCGAGGTGACCAGTCACTCCACACTTTCAGCAAACTGGTTTACGGCCGGTCACAATGACCGGCAGCTTCAGGTCAGCAACGTCAAGACATTTGGAGATAGAGCCGAAGACGTTACGATCGAGTATCATATCAAAGCTCCATCCCCCAGTCACAAGAAGCACCCAGAATCTCCCCGTATTGGGACAAGAATGCCGCCAAGTGCTCTCCGATAACTTGAGGAGGGATCTCGTATACCGCTACAAGTCCTTCGCCGGCCCTCGTACTCTGTACGGTGGATCAATTCTTTCGTTATAAGATCCCTGACCATGACTCTTATGCAGTCTTCCCACATGAAAAATTCCTTGCCCTTAACAATTCAGGGACTCCAGTGATTTGAACACTGCGTCTTTAGTCGAACGACAAATTTTGCGCGAACGCTTGTCGACGACAAAACTGACACTATTCTTTTTTCGATTTTCTTCAGTTCTATTGGATCCTGCAAGAGCCCACCTTTCAGCACAAGGTGTGCGTAAACCTTGGCACGCCCCAAGAACTCCGCAATATCGATAATGCATTTAGGAGGGTACTTCCAACAAGAGGGTGATTCCCCGGCCTCTGCATTAGCAGTTGAGTTGGTATTTTTCTGGTGTACATTCTTGCTTTTTTCGGCCTCCGTATTTTTGGAGGCTTTTTTGAGTACTTCTACAATTTCTTCGTTTGTAGGAACTGTGGGTAGAGCGGGATATTCTTCATTATTATCCTTGTCCGGCGGATCTTTCTTTGGGTTCAATAGGTGCTTTCTAACAGTTCTACGGAAAGAAGCGATTTTCGTTTTTTTTCTTTAAAATTAAAAAAGAAGGTACTTTTTTTTCCTTCTCATCCATTTTTTAAGGAGGAGGGGAGGGGTGAAAAGTTTTGGGGCAAATAGTTAAACAAGTTTCGCCTTATTGGCGAAAGTAAAAAAAAATTAAATAAACAGTCAAAAAATAAACAGGCTGACCCGAATGCGAGACAGCAATGAACAATTAAAAAAAATATGCACACACAAAAAAATTACATGTTGAGAGAGAACAAATAAAACAATGTTCACTTATACATATAACAAATTTAAAAAATATACAATAAAAATTAGGAAAAAAACAATAAAGGACAAATATCGCCTAAAGGCGAAAGAATAAAAGAAAACACGATAAGGAAAATAAACAATAAAACAAAAACGTTACGCAATGCAAAAAGGAAAACAAAGAATATACGAAACTTCGACAAAAGCCGAAGCTAGTTAAAAAAAAAAAAAAATTCAAAATTGCCGACGCTAAGAAAAGCGAGTCGAACCAATAAACAAAAGAATATACGAAACGTGGACAATAGCCGAAGCTAGTTACAAAAATTAAAAAATGGCCGACACCAAGAAAAGCAATTTGAACCAAATAAACAAAAAGGAAATAAACAGATAAATTGGACAATACAACGATTACAAACAAAAACACGTAAAAATTAAAGGAAGGAAAGCAACAATTAAATAAATAACAAGAAATTAAAATTAATCAAAAATAAAGCGAAACACAGAATAAAGAAAACGAAGATAGATTTAAAAGAGAAATCAAAGTAAATGAAAATCCAAAAGGAAAACTAGAATAAAAAGAAAAAGAGCAAAAATTAATGGGGGGGGGGGTAAAAATAAAATGGCGAGAAGGAAGAAAAATCAAAAAACTTTTTCAGTACAGTCGTAAAAAGGTAATAATAAAATAAACAAACTTAACCAAAATGAAGTTCAAACGCAAAAGGGTAAAATCCAACAAAAAGAGTCGGGCGATAAAGAGCTGTCAGCAACGGTCAAAAGATAACGACAAAAAGTCAAGAAAGGTGGACTGCAATCGTCAGGCCACGAGTGTTGTTTTTTTTTCTCGGTTATTTATATATACAGGTCAGTGGTGCATTGTGGGTAAACTATTTTGGCGGTTATTCTTCTGGAAGTTGTTTATTTTGTTTATTTATTTGGGTTAGATTATTCTGCTTGTTTTTATTTTTATTTTTTATTTTTATTCCTTATCTTATATATTTATTTTGGTTTTTTGATAATTCTTCAATGAATCCGTATTTAACAAAGCTAAGAAAGACTACGAAACAGCCCTAAAAGGTAGTGGATTCCCAGCAACACTCACATACTCACCACAGAACACAAAAAAGGCCATCAGGAAAAGAAATATCATATGGTTCAACCCACCGTACAGCAAAAACGTAAAAACAAACGTCAGAAAAATATTCTTCAAATTCTTATACAAACACTTTTCGGAATCAAGCAACCTACACAAAATATTCAACAAAAACACAGTAAAAATCGGCTGCCGAGAATATGGCACAAATTATAAAAATGCAGAACGGGAAAACTATCAACAAACCGCACGAACAAATTAAACCCACTTGTAACTACAGAATAAAGAACGAATGTCCCTTAAACAGTAATATCTTACAAAACAAAGTAATATACAAAGCCACGATAAAATCACCAGATAATGATGAAAAAGTATACATGGGAGTAACTGAAGGACCCTGGAAACAAAGAAATTATGCATACAAAACATCTTTAACAAATAGTTAATACGCGAACAGCACAATGCTTTCTAAATACATCTGGGAAATTAAAAACAAAACGCAGATCAAACCAAAAATATCTTGAAAAATAAGGAAAAGATCATCAACCTACAACAACCAATCCAAATCTTGCAAACTTTGCTTGGATGAAAAAATAGCTATCATTACCTTTTCAGACCAAAATAAATTATTAAATAAACGATCCGAGCTCATCTCAAAATGCAGACGGGAAAACAAATTTTTACCACGTTACTTAAAAATTGAAAACTGAAGAAAATAAAATAAAATAAATAAGTAAACAAAATGACAATAAAATAAGTAAAATAAATTAATCCAAACAAATTACCAAATTACTCCCATTAGAAAAGACGAAATAGAATAAAAAACAAAATCAATGAACTCAAATAAATAACCCAAATAAATAAATAAACAAATAAACAACTTCCGGCAAAATAACCGCCAAAATAGACTACCCACAATGCACCACTGACCCGTATATATAAATAGCCGAGAAAAAAAACCACTCGTGGCCTGACGATTGCGTCCAGCATGAAACAGCCTGTCGACTTCAAAGTTCACTTTGTAGTTTTAAACTACACTTTAATCTGTTCGTAAATATCCACTAAATGATATTTAATGAATTCGATTTACCTATTCTCTGCAATGAATGTTCTCAAACAGATAGAATATATATATATATATATATATATATATATATATATATATATATATATATATGATAAACTGGAAAGGATTTTTGTGACACGTTTCATCCGTTATGATTTCATCAAATTGTTTTTAAAACTTTGCCACGTCTTAGATATGGACACGAAACGAGAGACGTAGGTAGTTTCAAAATTTTTGAAAGAATATTTTTGAGAGAATATTTTTTCTCAATCGATACGAAATCATCTGTATTCTTTTTCTCTTTATTTCCATCATCTTTTTCATTGACTATTCCACACTGTGACAACATGAAATCTACTAAGAATGGTGATATATTTTAAGAGCCTGGACGTAAAGTTATTGTGACCGAAACACTTTCCAGACATTTTCATCTCAGTAGATTATTTTCTCTTTTAATCAAAGTAGCATTCCCTATGTCAAAATTGTGGTCTGTTTCATTATGGTGAACAACCAATGCATTTTGTGTGTTGTTAATTAAAATGTTCCTTTTGTGTTCATATAGTTTCTTGTTTAATCTTCTTGAGGTTTCTCCAATCTATTCATTCTGGCAATTTCTGCAGTTGATAGAGTAAATTCCCCCTTCAAGCTTTGACTGGTTGTTTAGTTTTTTTTATTGATTCCTTATTTTATATAACTTACTCGACGATTTCAATTAAATACAAGTTTAGCAAGCGTTATCTCAATTTCGAAAGAAT
Organism: Acanthosepion lycidas; assembly: GCA_963932145.1. Taxonomy (NCBI): domain Eukaryota; kingdom Metazoa; phylum Mollusca; class Cephalopoda; order Sepiida; family Sepiidae; genus Acanthosepion; species Acanthosepion lycidas. The sequence continues at coordinate 62,941,672 of OZ010592.1, read as the reverse complement.
TGACAATTCTTCTTATCTCAAAATACCAAAAGATATAATTCAAAACTCATTATTTTCATCTTTTTTCATCTCCAAAACGTGAATTTCATTAAGATCCTGATTTATTCCAAATGGGAAAAGTTCAATTATATTTTGATTCTTCTCGATAATCAATTCAACTTCATATATTTAAAAATAAGCATATTTCCTTCATAAAATTTTTATGAATAAGAATAAAAAGAATATTTACAAAACACATCGAGTTCCCGGAGGCTATTTTATTACTTTAAGTTCTGAATACAGTAAATATGCAGCATTTTATTTAGGTTTTTTTTAAGGTCACTCATGGATTATACATTTATTTATCAGTAAGATTATGTTTGTGCAAACTTCTTTAGCTACACATACAGACACAAACACATTTATGAATTTATTCACGAAGGAATCCGACCCACTTCTCAAAATCTGACCAAATATTAGATTACCTCTGAAAAGGGCTTCATGGTTAGCACTTATTCATATGTGTAAATTTATATGAATGCACATATATAAACGTTTACAAAAATCTTATTACACATTTATTTCCTTCTTATTATGTTTGTATAAATACACGAACACATATTTATATATATGCATGCATGTATCACTGTGTATGGATGGAAGTCTATCATGTATTTCTTTTCATTGCTTAGTGGGCCACTCATCGGAAATATCAATAAAATTCAAGAATTGCAGTCACCTTTAATCATAAAGACAATCCCTATATAAGTTTTATTACTGTATTCATGGTATGAATTACTAGTACGAAACAAATCTAAATGTATGAATTATTAAAATATAAACGACTAATTACTTAAAATTCACTAAACTCTAAAAGAAACCGTTATAAAATTGCAATTTATCAATTGTTTTTAAACTGATTGACTGATTGGTCAATCTTTAAACTATACCTGATTGATTGGTCAACCATTATGACAAAATTTTAACGAAATTTGAATAAATCTGAATAATTACACAACGATTATAAAATATCAATTTTTATATATAGACCCGAGAGCAGAGAAAATTTCCTGGAATAATTATGAGAATAATTTATAAAAGCTGATTGACTATTTCTAGTGAACTGAAGAATAAAATCATTGCCGTGTGTTTTCAACTCATTTTGAG